>JAYEPQ010000012.1:25462413-25494913 GCA_036321105.1 Dracaena cambodiana | reverse complement strand
GCAAAACAAACATTATAGGCAGGGGCTTGAATGTGATTAAACAGTTCCCTCTCCACGCCTCGAAGCTCAGTTACGCGTGCTCCTCCCTGCGCTCTAAAGAGGCTGCTGCTGTCTATTATACTAACCCAGTCCCCCACCCCCCTCTCCATATCAATGCAAATCAACTACCCCTCGCGCGTGCACAATAGCTAACATTTTCCTTTTATTACACCACCCATCATGGCCCCCCAAGCTCCCAGTTCCAGCTTCAATCATTGGCTCTGGCCCATTTCCCACTAATTAGTAGCAGTTGTATCTTACAAACACACTCTAGCAAATGCTAATAATACTGATACTGATTCTGGCTGATGAGCCTTTACTACCTGCGAGTGGCATCCATCTCACAGTCCCTTGGCTTTCAGCCGAAGGGATTTCAGGTAGCGGATGGCTTCGTCGAGCACGGCCACAGCATCTTTACCCTTCCCACCTGGAATGATCCGCCTCAAGACTCCGACTGTCTCTTGAATCTTCTCCCTCTTCGATTTCTTTCTGTTGTCTTTGTCATGGCTGCCACAGCGAGTTGAGCTTGCAGTGTCGGCGAGCAATGGATCAAGCTCAGGTTCAAACCTTCGCCTTTTGGCGGGTGGAGAAAGTGGCTGCACAACTGCAGAGCACGCAACCTCTTCTCCGTCGTTGTCACTGAAGTCTGCTGCCGTGTCAATTGGGGAATGGCCAGTGCTTGCTTCTTCCTCTTCTTCATAGTCATTGTCAGAGTCCGAGTAAAGGAGAGCATCGATCTCTTCAGTGTCTTCGTGCACCTCCTCATTCACATTCTCATTCTCATTGTAGACATCTGTCTCATTGCTCGCAGGGATAACAGGACCGCCATTGGACGGGTATGGGTAGGGGAACTGAGAACCAAATGAGCTATAGATCAGGTTTGTTTGATCCCCCGAACGATCAAAAACCATGAACTTCTTCTGACCCGAAGCAAACGCTGTTGGATTTGAAGGTGGCATCAAAGCCGAATTCAGACGAAAGAAATGACAAGGGTCAGCATAGGTTGGGCAGACGATTGATTTTGTGCTCTGCTTGGCAAGAGCCGGTGCACCTACATTACTAGTGAAGTTGAAACTACGGAACTGCCAGGGGTCACAATCCTTTCCCATCAAAATAGCACCTGAATCATCAACATCCACGCAAATAACTCTGATCAATTCATCCAAGAAGCCATATAAAAGGTTCACACATAATTGGATTGAGGAAGAATTACCCACCAATGAAAACTAGCAGCAATTGAGTGATGTTCTTCTGGCTGGCTTCTTTCAAAAGTAGAAAAAAAAAAACCCAGCTTTATTATTGAATTAAACAATGAAACGAGCTAAATCTACGTCACAGGTTTCAGAAGGTGGCGGAAGTACTCAGCCTGAACAGAAGATTAAAACACAATCAATGCATTAGAGATTTAGCAATAAGCAGAAATTAAAATAATTCAAGCAAGCAATTTAACAAGTCACTTAGATTGCAACTCCACATGTATATATATGTACCTGGCAATCTTGTAATGGTTGGAAGCAAGCTATGACACGAACGATGATGGTAGCATTCCCCGCGAACCCATTCTCGTGTTTCAATGCTCGGAATCTCGTCTGTGGAGCTGCTTGGCACACCATTACTACTCTTCTTCCCTCTAAAACCAACCAACCAACCACCAGTGAACTATTACACCAGATCAATCAATCAATACTGCAATGCAATTCAGATCCAACCCCCCTTTCTTACACTCAACGGAGAAAACAAAATACTGCACTAGAACTACCGGAAACTAAGGAGACAAAACAGAAGAGGCAGAACGAACAACAACGACAACAAGACTACAAGAGGTACTTTTAAGATGGTTTTGATCCCATGGATCGTGAGAAGAGAGGTGTTAGAAGGAAATGGCACAAGCAATTTGAGGTGTGAAAATAAAATTACAGAATAACTCGGCAGTACAAGTTCAAGGAAATGACTTTTCGATAAACATCAACAGACAGACTCAACCACCGCATAGTGTTCTCTAATCTTCACACCAATTTGCTATGTCACAATTTTTGAGTCCTGCAAACAAGAACAATCGAAATAACAAGAAAAAAAAATGAATTTATTTACCACAAAAAAAAATATCGAACTTTTTTTTTTTAAAGTGATGATTTATTTGAAGACATTGGATCGGTTAAAAATTCTACAAATGACCCTAAAAATTCTACCAGATAGCTAAAATACTGAAGAAGGAGCTGGCTTTTTGGACTCACAACCACTTTTAAATGACGGCTTTTAACATAAATCTGTGAAATATTGAAGGAAACGGATCCTGATCTAACTTATTCTTTGAGAAAAGATTCAGCCAATTAGAAGGGTTAGCAGGGGGTAAAAAAGAGCCGATTGATTCTGATTAAAATGATTAGCAAAATAAAGCAACTGAATGGATCATTTGAGATTTGGAGAACAACTCCAAATATATGGGAACCTTACAAAATCGAAAGTCAAAATCAAACATATCAAGATTTTGTAAAAATAAACCAAGGAAGGACTACTTTAAAGCTGAGATCAGCTGAAAACAAAGCAAATCCTAACGAACAGAAGTGGACGATTAAAAACCCTAATAAAAAAAGTTAACGAAAAGGGTAGATCACCAAAAATCCCCTTCAAAAAAGCCATAAAAGCATTGTAAGTTCAATTGAATCCCACTTACCGTGGGGGAAAAAAATCCAATTTTTGCCCAGAAACTCCGATAAATTCGCCCCAGTTCGATCTAAACGCCAAACTTCTAGCTCCAATCGACGATCTGGAATGGATTCGAGAAGGACGAAAAGGGGGAAAATTTGGGGAAGGTGACAGATAAGATCATGAGCAGAGGAAGAGTGGGGATTTTATCAGCTCTCGTTGACGAAACTACCCCCAACGGGTCTCCTTTTTGCGCAAATGGGATAGTAAATAATTGGGTGTTGTTATTGGGGGAGTTTCCAGAGGAACACACCATTTTTCGTGGTGAGCCCACTTTCCAACTGAAAGTCCGTAGCGGGCTCACTTTGTACAGTGGTGTGCTCCTTTGGAAACCTCCGTTATTGGGGGCACGCGTGCCCTCGGAGGAAACGTGGTTTAATAATGAGGGTGTAGTCAAAGAACTTGCTGACTGGCCGTCTGGGTGTGTATTTTTGGGTGTGAACGCAACCCAGGGTGTAGTTTTTTACTTCATTTTTCTTTGCGGGTGCGGGTGCTCATGCGGGTGCGGGTCCTTGTATGGTATGAGTGCGAATCACGGGGGTTCTAGACCGGCACACCATTTCTACTAGTGAATTCATATCTCTTTTGAAAAAGAGAAGATTTTTCTAGTGAGCACACCAAATAATTCCAAAATATCCTCGCTCTCTTTCTCTCCCCCTTTTCCCTTCTTTTTTCCCTCACCTCTATTCTTTTCTCACTCACCTCTCCAACTCTAGGACTGGTCATATCTCAAACCCAAAAATCCAACTCCTCTCTTGTTTCTCTCTCATATCTTTCATAATCTTTCATCTTTCTCTTCCTCTTTCCTACCTCTTCCTCCACCCAACTTCGCTTCTCTCTCCGAATTGCCCACCACCGCCGCCAATCCCGCCACTGCCGCCACCGATCCAGTTCACACCGCTCGACCGTCGTTACTTATTGAGTCGAGATGGGTGGGATCTCTTCCTCATTTAGCATTTTTTTTTTATTTTGGTCTCTTTTGTTGGAGCAAAGAATAGGAGGTTTTTAGATTTGATGGTCTTGTTGGGTTGGAGAGGAGGAAGAGAGGAGGAGGAGGTGGAAGGGTTTTGTTGATAAGATTGAGAATGGAGCATTGGAGTTTTGGAGGTGGAGAGTTTTTTTATCATAGATAGAATTTTTTTTTTTCTAAATTTACCTCACAATTCATTATTTTTTTAATAATTCTCTCTACTTGCTCTATCTCTCAAAATCTGTTGCAAGGTGAGTATGAGACCTCTATCCTCCTCTCTCTCTACTATTATTCAAGTAAACCCTACTACTTATTTCAATTATTACTCTTGGAATTGTTAATTAAAAGTTGAGATTTTCGATAAAATTGTTAATTTGGTTAAACTTTGCTAACAAGGAAAGTTGAAAATGTTAAGTTTTTGTATGAATTGTAAGTTCATACTATTTTGTGTGAAAATGTTAAGTGTTTGTATGAATTGTAAGTACTGTTTAGTATTTTCTATTCATTATTCTATTTTATTCAAGCGGGCAATTGAATAACCTATTAATAGACTAAGCTTTGTGAATTCAAATGAAATATCTTAGCTTTGCATAAATGCAAAAGGCAAAATGACTGGTTATCATTTATTAGCACAGAAACAGAAATAAACCATTATAGAAGTAATTTCAATTTAGTTTTCTTACAGTAGCAAATGCTCATCCCAAGAATAGAGTACGTCCAAGCTGAAGACTTATTGTCTAAACTCTACAACATAGGCTAAAGAAAAGTACAGTAGATGTTATGTTAGCAAAACAAGTACCAGTTTCCAAGAAAGCTAGGGTGGTTGTGTGCATGTGCAAGAGAGAAAAAAAAGGAGGAAGGAGAATAGGGGGAGGGGAGGGTTGTTGTGTTGGTGGAGGGACAATGAGTAAAGTTAAAGCCAAGAAAACAACACCAGCAATAAATTACTTTGTCATAAAATAAAAATAAATTGATATTTTATAAGATAGTTAATTTCTTCAAGGAAAAAATTTGACATGATTATCCAGTCAGGATATGCTTATTTTTCATATGAAATTTTTAAACAACAATAGCGACATTTGGACTAAGCTAACCTACTCGGTGTGCTCCTAGAGCTTAGTTTATAGAACTTACAAGAAAAACACGAAGAGTGAGAAACACAGAAAAGGTAGAAGGCTTAAAAAGGCAAAGAGAAGGGAAAAAAGATACAAGAACGGTAGAGGATGAAAAAAGAATTCCAAACAATAAATGCAAATATTTCATGATCATAGAGAAAATCTGATAAAGATAATCACATTTTACATTGGATAACCTATGGACAAAAGTGTTGCTATGTTATTGCTATCATCTGGCCTATAAAACAGATGCCTAAAAGCACCTATACAAGATGTAGGAGCATAAGCAAATGTATATGTGGACACCAAGATTGCTTATCATGCCATCCAATATCCATGCTACGATAATTTTTTTAATTCATTATTTTATTTCATAATTTTTTTAATTATGCTTATCATGCCATCCAATATCCATGCAAGATGTAGGCGCACAAGCATAAGTACCTATGCTAAGATAATTTTTTTAATTCATTATTCTATTTCAGAATTTTTTTAATTCAATATCCATGAAAGCTCATACTATTTTGTGTGAAAATGTTAAGTTTTTGTATGAATTGTAAGTACTGTTTAGTATTTGCTATTCATTATTCTATTTTATTCAAGTGGGCAATAGATTATGTGTATCAAGGATTAGGGTCTGATTCCGATATTCAACATAATTAAATTAACTTTTGACAACTCCACTTGTATATTTAAATTTTATATTGGTTTTGTCTTATTTTCCACTTGTGTACTAAATATTTAAGTTTATCAACTTGCAAGGGTTAAAATATCGATATTAACAAAATCTCATATTGCTGAAAAATCTTATGGAAGAGAAAACGTTAATAAACCAGACTCAGAAGAAGAAGTGCAACTGATTAGTAGAGGACCAGTTGAATTAACACTCCTCAAGAGTTTTAAGAACTAGAGACGTTAGATTTAATTACTTTTGGTTTTGGATCGTAATTTGAAAGAGCTGTACTAAAAAATAATGTGTTTTAGATGGCTGTTTGAGACTGTTTGCTACAAGCGAAACTTTATATATATATATATATATATATATATATATATATATATATATATATATATATATATATATATATATATATATATATATATATATATATATATATA
The DNA here is from genome assembly GCA_036321105.1 of Dracaena cambodiana. Lineage (NCBI taxonomy): Eukaryota > Viridiplantae > Streptophyta > Magnoliopsida > Asparagales > Asparagaceae > Dracaena > Dracaena cambodiana. Next base: position 25,488,967 of record JAYEPQ010000012.1, on the reverse strand, counting down.
TATATATATATATATATATATATATATATATATATATATATATATATATATATGTAATATTATTTCTAATTATGAACTGATTTGTTTATAATTCTCATTGTGTGAATTCACATTGTAATAAAAAATAAATTCTTTGTGTTTGTTGCACTATGTTGTAATTGTTTCCATATACTGGATACTGACGAATTGACCTTTCATTTACATATTTATATGTGTTAGAATTCAATGGCAGCACTAGGAATACAATCATAAATAGATGTCACGTAAATAATGGAAGTATAAAATACTTTTTCTTTGTGTTTGTTCCTTATTGTTCATGGTAAAACCGAATCGAATAGGGATGGAAACTAAATCGAATAAACTCTGCTTAGTTGGGAGAAAATGTCATTTATTTGGAAAAATAAAATAAAATAAAAAGGAATTTACTATTATTGGTGATCGAACTCGAGGCGCTCGCATGAGCGGTGGGAATACTCACCACTATACTACAACAACTTCATGGATAATGGGACGAAAAAAGACTTATTTATAGTGGTCCTTATCTCCTGTCCGAGGTGTACACCCCGGACAAAAATTAACAGTCCGGATTGGAAGTCTGGACAGTTGCCTTCTGTCCGGACTTCCAGTCTAGACGAAAAAAATTTCGTCCAGACTGGAAGTCCGGATAGCACCCTTTCTGTCCGTACCTTCAGTTTAGACGAAATTATTTTCGTCCGGACTAGAAGTCCGAACAAGAGCCCACTGTCCAGACTTCCAATCCGGATGGATATTATACAGTTCGGACTGCTAGTCCGGACAGTAGAGAGTAGTCCGGATTTTGAGTTTTTTTTTGTTCATATTTTTTATCAATCCACACTATTTATAGGATTTTTGAGTAAGCAAAAGGCTTAATAAAATCAATTTTCGAATTTAATTTGTGAGATAAATTAATATAGAAAAAGATTTGATGGAATAATTATGGGTTTTAGGTTTTTTTTTTTTTGGGTTAACTAATCTGTAATTTGAGAAGAGAGATTGAATAAAGAGGTATTTTAGTCCAAAAAATTTGATAACTAGCTTGTAATATGAATGAAGTTTTTAAGTGGGCTCACTAGGAAAAATGGTGTGCCCCTCTAGAAACTCCCCGAATCACTATCGCGGGGAGCAAGGGAAATTCTAAATGAGCACACCACTTGACATTGTGAGCCCAAGAGGTTTAAAAAATTACAAGTTTGACCTTTCTTTTTTGACCTTGTTTTTTTTGCCATCGTCGAGTATTAGTCTCAGAACAATATTAAAATCATTCGGAAACGAATTTCCAAATGGTTTGAACTAATCCCGATTCAAAAATATGTGCTCAATAATAAGTCAAGGTAATTTCTAAATGAGCACACCACTGGCCCTTGTGAGCCCACCTTCTGAATTTATGAATATGTATGTCATTTCTTTAGGACAAAATTAACTTTGTTCTCTCCAACACCATCTTCTCCTCAAAACCCCCTATCTCCTCATCTCCATGAAGCAGCTATGAGAAAGATAAAGAGAGAGAGAAGTGGAGAGAGGGAAACACACACACACACACAGAGAAAAGGGTGAGGGTTAAGATGGGTGAGAGGTGGGGGGAAAGGAGATGAGAGAGATGGGAGAGGAAGGAGATAAGGTTAGTGATGGAAAAGAAGAGTTGGTTCACTAGAAAAACCCTCTTTTTGTGGACTCACTTAGCAAAGTGGGCTCACTAAAGACCAATGGTGTGCTCATTTAAAAGGTGTTGAATTTCTGTTTGAACATTGCAAATTTGGAGCCAGATTTATAATGTATTCATTAGTTCATAAATTAAGTGTATGAAAAATAACTTCAAAGTAGAAAACATGGCAATATAATAAAAAAAATATAGTCCCGCATCGGTAAACGAGTTGTAAAAGTGTGAGTTTATATAGGATTGTTTATTCCAGTGTATTACTTATGTAATAAAAGTAGAAACCTCCAAGCACCACGAATGGTGCTATGCACCATCCGCACACGCACGCACGTGTGCAATGACGATTGGGCTTTTAGGGTGCTTCAGTGACGCACTTGGCACTTGGCATCGTTGCGAGGAGCTAAGGAGTTTTTCTTTTTTGGTGCGATTCGAGTTGCCTCCATTTTACAAGTGGGTTCAGACCAATTTGGGTTGCCATTGTGATTATCCATTAGGATTCATCCTATGGTTGTTTGTCATTGTAATCTACCCGTTAAGATCTAAATGTTGCTGTTAGAGCCATTAGGATCCAAACAACACTTATATACTGATATGCTGTTAAGATCCAACCGTTTTAAACAAATAGTCATGTCTGTTTGAATGTTAGATTCCATTCAAATGTTAGACAAATGGTTGTCTATTTGAAGGCCTTTAAATAGGTTTGTCTGGTTTCATTGCATACACCAATTTTCTTGCATCCAAAGTTTGTTGCATTCTCATACATTTTCTCATTCAAACAAAAGAGTATTGCTTTAAAGTTGAATTGTTAAGATAATTGGACTGCTGATTCTATCCAGTTGTAGAGCGATCATTGTATTATGGGAGATTGACGTCCATTGTGATTAAGAAGTATTATCTAGCGGAGGGCGAATCGACCTTAAGGAGATAGTGTTCAAAGTTAGACTATATCATACGTATAGTAAAGTTTTCTTTCTTATTTTATATATTTTGGTTCTCTTTCTAATCTTATAAACTTGTTTTATTTTAGTTAATCTGTTTGAATTTCCAATATCAAACATAACAGTTTTAATTGGTCCAAATTTCCATATATGTGTTTTCTAATTTAACAGATAAAAACAGTATTTAATCTATTCACTATATCCAATAATCCTAAGACCAATTCTGATAGATTTAAATACGGTTAGAATTATATGTTTATAACTATTTAATTACGATGGTTAGTTTCTTTGTCCTAATACTATTTACATAAGAGGTTATTACATCTTTGCATGTACTTATTTTGGAAAAAAAAAAATAGGATAGAAAGTTGTTCTTATTAAATCTGATTTTGTTAAAAGAGAAGAGATTTATTCTAATATTAAAAAACAATATTTTGAGATTCTATTTTTAATCTTGGTGATTAATTTTTGGTTAGAAATTCAATATGCAATTTGATTCTCTAATTCAGAAAATTTAAATTATAAAAGATAATATATCTTAGATCATATTTTTGGGTAAAATGATTTCATTTAATTCGAAAGTTCATTTTGAGTTAGTGGTTTAAAATAATTTTTATCAAATTAAAATAGAAATTTTGTTTCTCTAGATGGCCACTAATTTAACTTATACGTTTACTGTTGTAACCCTTCTCATGGTTACTCTGACTATACCTTCAAGCCAGTACGAGAAACTAGAGAAGTTCAGTGGTATTAATTTCAAGATAACAACAAAAAATATTGTTCTATCCACTACACTGTATCTTACCAAATATTTGAAAAAGACTATGTCGGTTCTGAGTAATGAAGACAAACAGTCTGTGAAAACGGTTGATGCATAGAAACATGCAGATTTCTTATGTAAGAATTATATTCTCAATAGATTAGATACTATATTATACAATGTATATAGTTCAGTTGCAACTGTTAAGAAACTTTGGGAGTTTTTAGATAAAAAATATAATATAGAAGATGTCGGTTCTAAAAAATATGTAGTTAGTAAATTTTTGGATTATAAAATGGTTGACTCTAAAAATGTGATCAACCAAATAAAAGATCTTTAAGTAATATTTCATGAAATTCATACTGAAAGTATAACAATTAGTGAATCATTCTTAACTGCAGCAATTATGAAAATTTCCCACAATCTTAGAAAGAATTCAAATATTACCTAAACACAAACGTAAAGAAATGTCACTTGAAGATCTAATTGTACAATTAATAATTGAAAAAAATAACCACACTTCTGAAAAGAAAATTGATAATCTATACTCAGTTTCTAAAGCAAATGTGATAGGATAATCCAAAAGGTCTTATAATAGGAAGCATAAGTATGTTGGTTGAAGCTCTAAGAATAGTGACTCGATAAGGTTCAATGGCAAGTGTTACAACTACGAGAAGTTTAGATATCGTGCAAAGAACTGTCGCGTGTGCAAAATACAAGACTCTTTTATGAAAAAGAAAGCATCCTACAACATATGTTTTCTTAGAAGTTAATTTGGCTGGTGTTAATTTCAAAGAATGGTGGATGAATACTGAGACAAGATGCCACATTTGTGTCAACAAATAGATGTTCTCAACATATGAAACTATGAAAAGAGAAATACTCTATATGGATAACTTTGTAACCTCTAAAGTTAAAGGACGAGGAAAGATTATACTGAACATGATTTTGGGGAAAGAATTTACTCTGACTGATATATTTCATATACCAAATATTTGCAAAAATTAATTTTCTGATTCTGTATTGAGTAAGAAAATCTTAGGCTTGAATTTGAGTCTGAAAATTTGTATTTACAAAAAATAGTGTGCATGTAAGCAAGGATATATGACTGATGGTCTATTTAAAATGAATGTAATGATCATTGCCCCTAAGACTAATAATAATCATAATAATGATTCTTTTGATTATGTGATTGAATATCCTTACATCTATCATAGTAGGTTAGGTCATGTTAATTATCATACTATGCGTAGATTAGTTAATTTAATATGTTGCCTAATATTAATATTAATTTAGATAATAAAAGTGATAGTATTGAAGCCAAAATGACTAAGTTTTCGTTTCATTCTATAGAACAAAGCATTAAACTTCTAGAATTGATTCATACAGAGTCTGCTCAAACTACAGGTGGGAAGAAATACTTCATTACTTTTATTGATAATTGTATTAGACATTGCTATGTATATCTGACAAGAAGTGAAGATGAGGCAATTGAAATGTTTATATGATATAAAAATAAAGTTGAAAACCAACTTAGTAAAATAATAAAAATGCTAAGAAGTGATAGATGTGGTAAATATGAGTCATTATTAATACAAAATTGTGCAGAACATAGCATTATACATCAGGCAACTATTTCTTACGCTCCTTAGCAAAATGGAGTTGCTGAGCATAATAATAGAACCTTAAAAGAGATGTTAAATATCATATTAATAAGTTCTTATGTACCTCAGAATATGTAAGAGGAAGTTTTGCTTTCTGCCAATTATGTTCTTAATAAAATACCCCAAAAGAAATTGGATAAATTACCTTGTGAGTTATAAACATGCCAAGCACCTAGCTATAAAATTCTTAAGAGTGCGGGAGTATGTGGCAAAGTTATAATTCTTACTCCTAAAAGGACTAAAGTTGGACTTGAGACGATTGTATATTCATTGGATATGCACGCAATAGTAGTGCCTATCATTTCTTTGTATTCAAATTAGATCGTTCGGAGATACATATATACTCTATTTTTGAGTCTAAAAATGCAGTATACTTTGAGAATATTTTTCTAGTAAACAGTATGAACCAAATTCTCCTAAAAAAACTAATGATAGTGCAATAAGAGAAGTAAAATATAATTATGCAAATAAAAGTAATGTGAATGAATTTAGACAGAGCAAGAAGGCCATGATTAATAAATTCTTTAGTTTAAATTTTCTAACATATTTGTTAGAAAAGAAACCTCAAAGTATAAAGATACCATGCCTACATATGAATATTCGTTATGGAAATAAGTCGTAAACAGTAAAATTGAATCTATTATTAAAAATCACACATGAAAACTCGTTAATTTTCCTTAAGGATGTAAACTATTAGGTTATAAATGTATCTTTAAGAGAAAAATGAAAACTGATGGGTCTATAGATAAATGGAAATATAGACTTGTAGTAATAGGCTATAAACAAAAAGAAGGCGTAGACTATTTTCATACTTATTCACTTGTAATAAGAATAAATATCCATAAAATTAATAATTGCATTTGCAGTATTATATAATCTTGACCATTATCAAATGGATGTAAAAATAGTATTTTTAAATGGTAAATTGGATAAAGAAATCTATATGGAACAATCCAAAAGGTTTGTGGTTCTAGGACAAGAAAAGAAAGTGTGCGACTTGTTAAGTCATTGTATGGACTTGAACAAACACCTAAATAATGATATGAGAAATTTGATCAAGTTATATTGTCAAATAGATTTCGCTTTAATGAATGTGATAAGTGTGTGTATATAAAACGAAATATGCACAACTATGTCATGTATGCCTATATGTGGATGAGATGATTATTACCGGCAACACAGTTGCTCTAATTAAGAAGATGAAAATTATGTTAGCACAGAAATTTAACATAAAAAGATTCAGATATTGCAAATGTTATTCTTAATTTTAAAATTACCAAAATATCTGATGGATATACCTTACCTAATCACATTATATCAAGAAGATACTTAATAAATTTGATAAGAAAAATAATAATATAAAGAGAACACCTGTTGATGTGAGTCTACATCTTACAAAGAATACATATATTAATATTATCGCAATTAGAATATTCTCCTATTATAAGCAGTCTTATATATTTAATAAACTGCACAAGACCTAATACTTGGTACGCAAACTGAATAGATTTGCGAGTAATCCAGAACTATTGGAAAGCAATAGTTAGAGTATTTAAATATTGGAGATACACTACTAACTATGGGTCGCACTATACAAGATATCTAGTAGTGATTGAAGCTTAAACTAATGTTGACTGGATTGCAGATTTTAAAGATATAAAATCCATAGTGGATATATCTTTATTGTTAGAGGTATAACTATCTCTTGGAAATCCTCAAAACAAAAATGTATAGCCAGATTTTCTATGGAATCTAAATTTATCACTTGAGATAAGGCTGGAGAAAAAGCAGAATGACTATGAAACTTTTTAGAGGATATTCCAATGTGGCTTAAATCTGTGTCAGCAATTTGCATACAATGTAATAGTCAATCATCAATTAAAAAGATACATAATATAATGTCTGATGAAAAATCAAGACATATACATCATGGACATGATATTGTAAGATAATTAATAAAATAATATCTCTTGATTATGTAGTAGATCCATTAATAAAAGATTTGACTAGATACCAAGTATATAAGTTATTGAGAGGAATGAGGTTACAATCTATTAAATAGAGTAACTCTATAATAGCAACTCAACCTACCTGACTGGAGATCCCACGATCTAGGTTCAATGGGACAATCGAATTCAGGAGGACCTCGAATGAATGACGGGGGAATTAGTGCCTATCCCTTTTCTATGGTAAATAATGATTAACCTAAAATGTGTGTAAAGATAAACTATATTTTTAATGATCCTTATATCCTTAAAATCCAAGTAGAGTATAACATGATACTCTTAATGAGAGATCACCCATATGAGTATGAAGGGCTTGTTTCTATGAGAATGATAAAGTTCTCTAGAGTGCTCAAAGATTTACTAGGTTGTCCAGGGCCAAAATGGACACATTCTAAAATAATAAATTAAAATTTGAAAGGAGTTATGTGAATATTGTTATCTTAGTTTATATAAAAAACTGAATAGTTTAAGAAATCATGTTTACTGGTTAGCAAATAAATTCTATAATATCTCACTAGGGAAGTTTCAAAACCAAAACTATCTCTTCCGATAGGATAACTTTCTATTATACTTTCTGTTTCATTTGCATTATCTGCAACATTTTAAGCCATTTCATTCATGTGACGGTTTGTTGAATTCATATTTAAATATTGTAAATTTTGAGCCAATTTTATAATATATTCACTAGTTCAAAACTATGAATTAAGTGAATGAAAAATGACTTCCAAGTAGGAAACATAGTAAGATAATAAACAAAAAATATAGTTCAACATCGGTAAACGAGTTGTAAAAGTGTGAGTTTATATAGAATTATTTATTTCAATGTATTACTTATGTTATAAGAGTAGAAATCTCCAAGCAACGTGGATGGTGCTACGGACCATCCGCACGTGCACGCACATGTGCGGGGGGGATTGGAAATTGGGCATTTAGGGCGCTTTAGTAGCACAATTGGCACTTTGCACGTATACATCGTTACGAGGAGCTAAGGAGATTTTCATTTTTATGCAGTTTGAATTGCTTCCATTTTGCTAAATTAGTTCGGACTTGGGTTCAGACCAGTCGTAAGGAGCTGAGAAGATTTTCATTTTTGGTGCAATTCAGATTGCCTCTATTTTGCCAAATGGATTCGGACTTAGGTTCAGACGAGTTGATTGGCTATTGTGATCTATCCTTTAGAATTCATCCTATGGTTTTTAGCCGTTGTAAGCTATCCATTAAGATCCAAACAATACTGATACGATTGTTAGAGCCATTAGGATCCAAACCATACTTATACACTGATATGACCGTTAGAATCCAACTGTTTCAGATAAACAGTTATGTCTATTTGAATGTTATAGTCTATTTGAATATTAGACAAACGACCATGTCTATGGATGCCTATAAATAGGTTTATACGGTTTCATTACATACACCAATTTTCTTGCATCCGAAGTCTGTTGCATTTTCATACATTCCTTTATTCAGACAAGAGAGTATTGTTTTAAAATTGATTCATTAAGACAAATGGACTGCTGCTTCTATCCGGGCGTAGAGTGATCGTTATATGTTGGGAGACTGATGTCCACTGTTAATAAAAAAATATTATCTAGTGAAAAGTGAATATGTTTTAATGAGATAGTGTTCAATACTAAACTCGATAATATATACACTAAAATTTTCTTACTTATTTTATATATTTTAGTTCTCTTTCTAATCTAGTTTTAATTTAGTTAACATGTTTGGATTTTCAACATCTGATTATACTAATTTAACAAACATAACTGTTTTAATTGGTTCAAATTCTCATATCTGTATTTTCTTATTTAACAGATGAAAAAGGTATTTAATATATTCATTGTATCCAACTAGAAATTACGAGTGGTGTGCTCATTTAGAATTTTTCACGTCCAATCGTGCCTGCATAGGTCATTTTTCGGAAGTTCTAAAGGAGCACACCATTTTCCCTGGTGAGCCGCAGAGAACTTTTCGTTGTTAAGTGGGCTCACTTGAAAAAATGGTGTGCTCCTCTGGAAACGCCCGTCCTTTTCCCGATCATGCCCTCACCTTTGCTGGCAAATTGCGTTGCGGGAATGGACAATTGTACAAGGCTAGGGAGGGGGGAAAGTAGGTGCGAATGTAGAGGGGAAAGTAGGTGCGAGTCTAGCACACTCAGGTCTCTGTGTGTGGGTCATTTATTTATTTATGTATGAGTTTTTTTTTTTTTTTATTCAGAGTTCTCTGCTAATGCTATGGCTGTCGTTGCCTTTCATTTCTCCTATTAAAGGTAAATTCATTTTCCAGTTTCTACGAGTTCTTTTATGCTCATTTTCCCTTATTTTTTGTGTATCCTAAATACAACCTTTAATTCGATTTTGAATGTATTACTTCCAGTTAACTTTTCTTTTTCTTTCTGGTTCTCCTTCTCACTTAACAAAACAGGTTGACAGCATGGGAATTAATCTTCAAGCCTATGTTAGGATTGATAGAAAAGGAACAAAGGGAAAAAAAAATGAAAGAGAAAGGAAATGAAATGGGAAAAGAAATAGAATTCTCTTTCATATTTGGTTAAAAGAGAAACTAAAAAAAATTTTAAAAAATAAAAAATTAAGAAAAAGAACTTTGTTCTAAATTCCCTCTACACTATTAAGACTAAATTTTCTCTCATTTTCTTCTCAGGAAAAAAAATTATAGGAAAAATTTTAAGTCCTCGTATACGAAAAGTAGCTAAAACGAAAAGAAATGTTACGAGAATGACAACTACATTTTTCCCTATTGACTCATGTAATTTAACTGATCTGACAACTCATTTATTATAATAATAATAATTATTATATACATATCATATTTTAGTATAAATAAATATTAGTTTAAATCTTTCTAAATTACTCATTATATCTTGTCTACCAATTTCATGTAACATAATTTGGTAGATTTTTAGCATACATTATATCTGCATATAAATTTTTATAATAAGATACACTATTTCTTTATATAAATTTTAATACTTACTAAGCACTTGAATAATGTAAACATTTATTAAGACCTTTAAGAGATAGTTAAACAAATAACTTATTAAGACCTTTAAGAAAATATTAAATAAGTAGTTTGGCACTGTTTATAAAATTACATTATTCCTTTATTATAATTTTTATAACATTTTTTATTATTTCTTTATGCAAATTTTATTATTTATTATGTGTTTGAATAAATAATTTGGCATCAAGTTATTCATAACTTTTAATTCTTCTTCTCTATTTTAACTCTTCTTCTCTATTTCTATAATTTTTTATCATAGAGGCTCTAAGGAGATACATCTGAAGATAGAAGGGCGAGAAACCAAATTAATCTGCAAAAAGTTAGATTTTTTTTAGTGCCAGAGCAGAAATGATGCTTAACGAAAGCAAACTAGAAGAATTATTAAATACCAATTCTATTTTACTTTTCCACTCAACAGTACGTAACAAGAGTTTTCACAAACTAATCTTTCTACGAAGTGAACTCGATTCACTTTAATAAGCGGCAGGGACTCCTACAGTATAAATTTGAGAAACCTCTCATGTAGCATGCATGAAGCTATCGAACCTAACGCTCTCAATATAATTATTGAATGAGATGTTCAGATTAAGCTATTTAAATATACAAGAAATTGATGGATCCTATACGACATTTATACATAAGATTATTTTAATATTAATATTTGAAGAGAAAAATGATTTATAAACAAAACAAAACGAATAATGAGCTCTTTTATTTTTTTATTTCTTTTAAAAAAATAGATTTTTACTTAAAATATTGATACCTAATGTTTCATTAATTTTTGTCTCCTCGTAATTAGGTAATATAAAACTTAAGCCTCCACTAATGAAGAAGGTCCGGTCTATATGGTTCGAGTGTGAAAATGACTTGAGAAACTTTTGCGGATTTTCTGTGCAAATAAATATATATCATGAAATCTTACCCGCATTAACTTAACTATTATTTAGAGAATAGAATCTATGGAAGAGGGTTTACAGTTGGAAACAGGGTGGGTCATCCTCAGGGAGAAAAGGAAAGGAGAGAGAAAATAGAGGTAGAAGTTAAAAGTAAAAAAAGTAAAAACTTCCATTAGGCCTGTTTAGTTTGAGAGATTGTAAAAGAAAAGAAAAATATGAAAGGAAGTTATTTTTATATTGTTTGATTCAAGAGAAAAGTTGACAGAGAAGAAAGTACAAGAAAGTAATTAAGAGAAAATAAGTTTCTTCTGTAAAGCTCAAAACTTTCCTTTTATTTTTGTCTCTTCTAATCTAGAGAAAATGAGAGAAAGTACTATTTGGTGCTAATACCATATGAAATTATGAAAGATTAGTAGAGGGAGTTTGGAAAGAAATTTTTTTCCATAATTTCTAATTTTTTATCATTATCTCTTAGTTTCTTTTTAAACCAAGCAGTAAAGAAAATCTTATTTCTTGTCTATTTCCTTTCTTATCTCTTTCCTTTTCCATTTCTTTTTTTCATTTTCTATTAATTCAAATATACCCTTAGTGAACAAATGATGGAGTGTGGAGTATATGGAGGATAAAGTTTGCTTATATCATCACTAAAGTTGTTCACAAACTAATTGGTCCCTATACGATATATAGTCAACATATCATGACAAATATCATCTAAGACCAAGGTATAATTATTACTACTACCACTACTATCACCATTACAACAACATTTAGGTAGATCAGCAAGATAAAAAAGTAGAGCTCTCGAATGGCATGGTGGGACTCATCTCGCCTGCCCAATCTAGGAACACTTGATAAAATAAGAATTATTACAAGACATTAATTAATTAATTAATTAATTAATTATAAAGAGTGATTTAGTTTGCAATTCTCTAGGTCACAACATAGTGACTAGTGACCTCTCAAGCTCCATTCATATTTCATCCCTTCCATTAATATATATATATATATATATATATATATATATATATATATATATATATATATATATATATATATATATATATATATATATCAGTTTCTCAAGCATCTTCCTTGCTTGTGTCCTCTTGTGCTTGGTGGGTAATTGGATGCTCTCTCTCTCTCTGTCTCTCTGTCTTTTTTTTTTTTTTTTTTTACCTCATGTACAAGGCATTCATTCATGTGACTCCCCCTTTAACTTCGTCCCTTAGCTACCTCCCATTGCCCCCACTTCATTCCCACACGCTCATCACATGCATCTATTCATGCTCATTCCATTGTTAATTTCATGTCCCTCAAAAATTATTTTGCATTAGACATATATACTAAGTTAACGTACACATGGAAATAATTAAGAAGCTAACTGTATATTGTTAATTTTTCTCAGTTTGATTTCCTCCTGTAATTAACAAATGTTGTTGAATTATTTTGCATGATCTGTGTAGATTTTCTCTCGAAAAGGAAACTGCATTGTTCTAGCGTCGGTTGCTAACTTTATCCAGATAGAATTTCATTTAACTATCTTAATTAAGCATTCACCTATTGTTCACTGGACTATTCTGAATGGTCAAAAATAATAAAAATTTTGCAGTAAAGTTCTAATTAAACTAATTATTTAGTTGGTTTCTTAATAATAATGGCATGTGACTGTCTTTGGATGACTTTTGACAAAAAAACGCCATCAACATCAGGTGACATGCACATATTTGATGGGATCCAGAAACTCAAGTAAAAGAACAAACTCATCTTTTGACAACTGCATAAATTAATTGAAAATAAGACAGCTCAGTGGCTTTATGTAAGCTTAATTTCTTTGAATTCTAATTAATAGAATGTGGGATGCCTGGAAATAAATAAATAAAACAGTTCACTGGAATTAGAAAGATTCACAGAACTCTTTATTTTTTCAAAGTCCAGAACTTTTTAGGAAGAATATAAGTAAAAGCTTTCGATAGTTTGATAGAATTTCGTTGATATAGAAATTGACTAACGGAAGAAGAACCTGGTTTGTTGGTAAGAACACCTAACTAAGGCTGGTTGTCGACATGTCTATAACAAATTCAGGAAAAAAATGGTATGAGTTTTCTTTTTGACAAAAAAAAAAGTGGGAAATTTTACTTTAAAAAAGTAAAATAATCATTATTTGTTTGGTGCATATTTCTTTTTTTTTTTTCCCTATTTATTCTTCCATATTTTTGATTATGGACCACACCCATACCTATACCAAATTGAGGTGCAAAAGCTTCAATCCAAATAGCTTTCTGATAAGCTATCCAACCTTTTTAACGTCAAACACTCAAGATAAGAAGTACTTATCAATGTCTCCGTGGTCATGCAAGTTATTGAAGTTTTGTTAAAGTTTTTGTAAATTTCTTTTAAATTAGATTGATGCATCATCTTGAAAATCATGTCTACAACTATCATCATAATATGCTCTTTGAGAAAGCTAGCACCATTAATTATAAGACAAAAATAGAACAAATCCCTATGAAATATCAAAGTATTTTCAGAAATTTCCATAAATTTTCTCATATTATGGAAATGCCTATAGAGTTTTGAATTTCATGAAAACTCCTAAACAATATAACAGAGAGCTAGATTAATTTATTTATGTAAAAATTCAATAAATAACAACTGTCTAACAAATTTAGATATACATACAACAACAACTAAGCTTTTTATCCCAAGTAATTATTGGGATAGGCTATATGAATCAAAAGAGAATCACGCCGGATCGATCACGTTGATAAAATAATTCATAGAAAAACACAATATTCGGTGCGCTCTTTTCTACTTTAGCCTTAGCCTAATTATAATGCACATATAGTTAACCAAAGTTAAAAGCCACCGCACCAAAAGCTCACCAATGTTAAAGAACAAAACCCTATCATTCCCTTGGTAAACTCTCGTTGCCTTTTTCCACACCAAGCACTAATCTATTAGTACTTTGAGGCTGCAACAAGATTTTGGGGATTTGATTCCTCTAAAGGCGAAGGAGCCAAGGAATATACAAAGTAGAAGCAAAGAAAGAAGGGGGGAAAAGGAAAAAGAAAGTTAAAACGTACGCATGCTATGATTCCAAACTCTGGCAGAATCTAGGTGTTTTAGTTTTTAGTTTTTTGTTTTTTTTTTTCCCAGAGGAAGATCTTCTCATGGATTAGTTTAATTTAATATTAATTAGTAGTATTCTTTTTATAGAGTCACGCCCCCATGTTTAGAAGGGAGGGAACAGTGGAAAGAAAAGGGAGGGAGTCCATAGTCACGGTTAATGCTTAGGGTAGCAATAAGCCAAGCCCACCTTTGTGAATTGGGGTGATAATTAATTTAGGTGATGGTAATGGCTTTCTACTTTTGGATTAGATTAATCCCATGATTTGTCACCTGACCACTTTGTTAATCATGGCTCATTAGCATGCGTTTTAGTTCGTTACCCATGTTGTGACTGTACACATAAATATGTATGCATATGCAGGCATGGATGGACACACGTGTCGGTTAATAGATTTGATTGCTGGTGTTTCATGTTTGCGTGTTCATCTCGGGCTATGTAGACGTGGAGATCTTGATAACTAGGACTAGCCCTAGAATTTGGAGCACTTTGAACCGGTACATGTAGCATGACTTCCGTCACTTGGGTCTCTCTCTCTCTCTCTCTCTCTCTCTCTCTCTCTCTCTCTCTCTCTATATATATATATATATATATATAGTAAACAGGAAATACACTGGCGGTGAAGGGAGTTCCTTCACCGCCGCTTAAGTGACCTAATAAAATTATTACATGTGACACCACTCAAAAGGCGATTAAGGAAATTCATTTATGTGCCACTCAAAAGGCGATTAAGGAAATTCATTTATTTGTTAATTTGAATGGCGCCACGTGTAATAATTTTATTGGGCCACCTAAGAGGCGGTGAAGGAACTCCCTTCACCGCCGGTGTATTTCCCGTTTTCTCATATATATATATATATATATATATATATATATATATATATATATATATATATATATAAAGTAAATGGAAAATTTATTCGGAGATGAAGAGAATTTCTTCACTAATTCTTAAGTGGTCCAATAAAATAATAATACGTGGTGCAATTCAAGATAATAAATAAAAAAACTCTCTTAACCGCTTTTTGAGTGGCGCCACATGTAATTATTATATTGGGCTACCTAAGCGTTAGTGAAGGATTTCTCTTCACTGACGCAATAAATTTCCCGTTTACTTTTATATATATATATATATATATATATATATATATATATATATATATATATATATTGGATTGCTTAATCCGTTTCTGTACTTGATCAAACTTAAAAAGTTTGGAGGACAGGTTAAAAAAAGAGAGGTCACGGAAGTTCCATACATTTTTATATGGATGTTGTAATTATTAAATCTGTGCATGGATGAAAACATGTGTCATGTTGCAGCTATTATTGGTGTCCCCTTGTCAATTATCTATCTAGCATGGAGATTTCGAAGCCAAACTCGAAGAATTTGGAGACCTAACTAGAGGAAAAGGAAAAGGGTGGAAGATGGCATTGATTAATTTGCTGCTGACTATAATGTAGGAATTAAACATGTTTTTTGTCACATGCAACCTTTTTTCTCGTGCTAAGCATGCACTTTAGTTTGGTAAGCATGCATGCTTACCGAAAATTATTTTGCTTGTAGACTCAAGCTCTTGTTGATTTGATGGTGTATTATGTGGCTTGTTGAAATCGACAAGTTAATTTAAGACGGATTCTTAAAAAATTGTCCAACTTAACTCACCGTCATTGTCATGCTATTATTACTTGAGCTATTAACCGATGACAAAGTAGCTATTGTTTTCTTTTATGTACAGGCTAAAATTCATATGTCAGAATGCAAGATAATAATCTTTAGTTTTAGTTCTTAGCACATTTTTAGAGTTCCGGTTAGTGGGAGGAATTCAGATTCAAATTCTATCGGTGCTTATTTAAATGCGGATTAAAGTTTTTATGAACATTGATGTATAAACTCCGGATCTAAGTTAAAAAATTTAATCCTTAACGTTCATTATAACTAATTCTGAATTTTATTATCCAAAAGAATTTCATACAATGATTTTACTATTTATGTTTTGAACTTGTGATTTCTTCGCTGTTATCGTTGGTTTCTTTTAGTTTACGAGTTACAAATCAATCTTATCCCGGTTAGTCCAAATGAGCTTCTTATCAGTATGTTCTCAATGTAAAACGTGCAAGAGACATCAGGAGAGAGGTTATACTTTAACTCTGACAAGGAACACCAAAATACACAAGTTTCACAGATGTAGAACCTGACCAACTCAGCATTAAGTTAAGATTGATTATATTTAGGCAAATCTGAGATCCTCACTTCATCTTTGAAATTTGTATATTAACATGATATATTTTACCGTAAATTGTCAATATACATATAATTATTATTGGCTCCATGATGTAAGACCAGCTAAAAAATATCTGTCCAACTTTTAAAAGAGGGACAAGTGAAGGCGGTGAAAGTACAGGAGGGAGAAGCCAGCCAACTTGCTTATCTCTATGCAGTTCAGCAGAAATTAGGTTAAAATTATTTTTCTCAACTTGTTAATTAGCTAGCTATAGCTAGCTAGCTAGCTAGCTAGCACCCCTAACTCTTAGCCCCCAGCTGCATGCATGCCCCTCCCAAGCACAGTCCAAAGCATTGTGAAGGCCTCAAGGTCAAGGGCCAGGTCCATTCATGATAGAGGACACCACCACCGAGGGCGAATACCCCCCTTGACTGATGGGGAGAGGGGTGTGGGATCCTCCCATGTAGCTTGTTTGGATTCCTATTAGATTAGATTAGACACTTTGAGAAAGCATGGAGCCATATGGTTTGTGGATTCTCCAACAAAAACACCACGCTTGGAAAGCCACAAAACCCACAACAAAAAGGCAAAAAACAAAATCAAACATATAAAATAATAATAATAATAAAAAAAAAACATATGCATGCCTCCTTGGCTTTGAAGTAATTCCAAAAGGCACGAAAGAAAAAGCGTGTAGAGAGAGATAGAGAGCCAGAGAGAGAGAGAAAGAGAGAGAGAGAGAGAGAGAGAGGGAGTCCATGACATGCGCGACCCTTTGGAAACCCTTTCTCCCTCTCAATAGCTCCCATCACCACCACAATAATATAACACTACAACCCTAGCCAGCTAAAGTGTCAACCTGGAGGGTGGGTTCTTGTGCTTTTCGTTACCACTAGTGGTTCCCTAATCTTAATCACTTTTTTTTTTTTTATAATGGAGGATTAGGTTAGGGGGGCTCAACTCAAGAGTCAAGAATATGTATGTATGTCAACATGGAGGGATGAGAGCACCCATCATCATACACGTGTGGTGTGGGCTCAAGTGGGTGTACAACACACGTGTGAATGATCAAGTGGTGGGCTAGCTACATTGGAGGGTGGTATAATGTCTTTGAGCACTAGCTAGGCATCCCTGCACGAGGTGCTTTAATTTGGAGTGTGATTCTTTGTTGGGAATTAAGCAATGGGAACCATCATGGGAGTAAAGCCCTTGCAACTGTTACATATAATTTGAAGGTGAGGGCCAATTGTTTTGTGAATAAATAAGAAGTGTGGTAAAAGCGTGAGAATATTGCTGATTGAGAGATGACAATTAAGCCCCTACTGTTGGATATTGTAATGCAAAGGTTATGAAGTTTTGGTACGTTTGTAATTCTTAATATATTGCTTCACGAAATAAGAAAATACAAAATAGAATTGACTTTTTGGAGCTTGGTTATGCAGAAATTGTTAGATTAATTTTTGTAATTAATCTATAATTTGGGGCCACACATGTAGACAATTAAAATGTGTGTGCTATCATTTAATTAAGCCAAGTCTAAATTTTGTGGTCTAATTAATAATTGATTGATTGGTTTAAAGGGTATAATAGTCATGAGATTATTGTGTAGATACCATTAGATAATTATTACTTCTATGATGGGCAGAAGGGTAATTATGGTAAAAATTATAACTGTCATACCAGTTTATAATTAGGGTTATGGTCCCCGTTCTACCATGATGTATTCTGATTTCTCAAAATCCTCTCAGAGAGAATTCTAAGGAAGGATCTAGTGGCTAGAATTGGAAGACCATAACGCAAGGGTTCTCTTCCCGCAAGATTTCTACATCAATGGATTCAGGTATGCTTCCGCTTTTAATTTTGTACTCATGGTATTAATTAGGAGATTCAAGAATATACAAAATTATTTCTTTTATTTCGGATCTATCAATTGGTAAATTATTTTTATTTCGGATTTATCAATTGGTAAATTATTTCTATTACGGATTCCAACAATTGATATCAGAGCCTACTCCTTGATTAATTCCTTGAGTAATCAATTGAATTTAAAGTTTCGTACTGTTCATAATTCGGATTTTACTGTTCATATAATAAAAAAAAAAATTTTACTGTACAGAATTCGGATTTTACTGTTCATAAAATAAATTTTTTTTATTGTACAAAATTCGGATTCTACTATTCATTAATTTTTTTTTTTACTGTACATAATTCAGATTTTATTGTTCATTAAAATTTTTTTTTGCTGTACAGAATTCGTATTTTACTGTTCATAAAAAAAAATTTAATTGCAAATTTATGACATTAATATTTAAATTATTGATCTAGCACTTTAAATAGGCTAATTAAAGCGAGAAATCACCAAAGTAACATCTCTCATGTAGATTAGTTTGTTCGGAGTGTTAGATATTTGTGTGTATGTGATTCATGCGGATATTGACTGACCCAAAGGAAAGTTAATATTTGGCCTAATTACACGCACACCAGTGGTGATAAATATGTGATGATTATAAATGTAACCTAATGTGAATAATAAACCAATCCAAAAATAGGTTTTTTATTTGACATAACTTATCATCAATATTTGATCACTACAAGAATACCACTTACAGTTAATATTACTGTCCAAAGACTTGATATTAATGTTGTGCTAGGTATCTTGAAATGTCATAATTTGCTTTTTAAATTTAAAGATTAAGTGTTTAATTGCTTGTTTTATGTGAGCATAATGGTTTATTCGATTTATTTTATTTTTGTTCTCTATTCAGCTTTTATGTCTGCTACTTCTGTATCTGCCAACATGAGCAATATCCCTATGTTAAATGGGACTAATTTTAAGGACTGGAAAGAGAATATGATGATTCTCTTGGGCTGCATGGATCCAAACTTAGCCTTGAGAATGCCCAAACCCAATGAACTCAATGAGGAAAGTACTCAGCAGGATGAGCTTTATTGAGATAAGTGGGAGTGTTCAAATAGGCTAAGTCTTATGGTCATCAAGCGCGGCATTCCAGAAGCTTTTAGGGGTGCAGTAACTGATGAGGTTACCAATACTAGTGAGTTCCTTGCAGAAATTCAGAAACGTTTTGCTAAAAACGATAAGGCTGAAACAAGCACGCTTTTAGCAAGTTTGATTTCAATGAAGTATAAAGGACAAGGGTCATGTTCGGGAGTACATTATTGAGATGTCTCATCTTGCTTCAAAACTTAAGGCTCTGAAACTCGAGTTATCTGATGATTTACTCGTACATCTGGTTCTCATCTCCCTTCCTGCACAGTTTAACCAGTTTAAAGTTAGTTATAACTGTCAAAAGGAGAAATGAACTCTTAATGAGCTCATTTCATTTTGTGTGCAAGAGGAAGAGAGATTGAAGCAAGAATGGACCGAAAGTGCTCACCTGGCTAGCACTTCCAAGGATAAGGGCAAACGAAAAAATAAGGATAATAAGGTTGCTGCTTCTAAGGGTCCAGAACAAAAGAAACAAAAAGCTGAGGCAACATGTTTCTTCTGTGACAAGCCTATACACACTAAGAAAGAATGTATCAAGTATGCCGCTTGGCGTGTTAAGAAAGGTACGTTTCTAAGTTTGGTCTGTTCTAAAGTTAATTTAGCTTCAGTACCTAGAAACACATGGTGGTTAGATTCTGGTGCTACTACTCACATTTGTGTTTCTATGCAGGGTTGCCTGAGTTACCGAAAGCCAAGTGATGCAGAAAAATGCATTTATGTCGGAGACGGCCAGTCGGTAGAAGTAGAGGCAATAGGGCACTTTAGATTATTATTGAAAACTGGTTATTTTTTGGATTTAATAGATACTTTTATTGTACCGTCCTTTAGACGAAATTTAATTTTAGTTTCTGTTTTAGATAAATCAAGTTATTGTTGTTCATTTGGAAACAATAAATTTACATTATCTATTAATTCAAATATTGTTGGAACCAGTTTACTTAATGTTTATGATAATCTATATTTGTTGGAAACTATTTTGTCCTATAATGAAACCTTGCATGTGGAGTCACGAGGTACAAAGCGTAAATCGAATCAAGATAATTCGGCCTCATTGTGGCACAAACGCCTAGGTCACATCTCTAAATCAAGAGTTGAGCGACTTGTGTCCGATGGGATTTTGGAATCACTTGACTTTTCGGATTTTGATATTTGTGTCGAGTGTATTAAAAGAAAACAGACCAAAACAAAGAAATTAGGTGCCAATAGAACTACAGACGTCTTAGAATTAATTCATACGGATATCTGTGGACCATTCCCTACGGCATCTTGGAATGGTCAACAGTACTTTATAACATTCATAGACGATTATTTAAGATATGGCTACCTATTTCTTATATATGAGAAATCACAGTAATTGGACGTGTTCAAAACATTTAAAGCAGAAGTTGAGTTACAACTCAACAAAAGAATAAAGAGCGTCAGATTTGACCGTGGTGGTGAATATTATGGCAGATATGACGGATCAGGTAAACAACGTCCGGGACCGTTTGCTAAATACCTAGAGGAATGTGGGATCGTCCCTCAATACACCATGCCAGGATCACCTAGCATGAATGGTGTAGCAGAAAGACGAAACCGAACTCTTAAGGATATGGTAAGAAGTATGATTAGTCATTCTACTTTACCAGAAAAACTCTGGGGTGAAGCAATCAAAACGGCAACTTATATCCTGAATCGGGTACTAACTAAAGCGGCTGTTAAAACGCCTTATGAGTTTTGGACGGGTCGAAAGCCCAGTCTAAAGCATTTTCATATTTGGGAATGTCCAGCTGAAGCGAGACCTTATAAGCCTCATGAAAGGAAATTGGACTCTAAAACAGTTAGCAGCTACTTTATTGGCTATGCGGAGCGATCAAGGGGTTTTAAATTTTATGATCCTGCTATTGGATCAATTTTTGAGACGGGAACTGCAACATTTTTTGAGGATGTTGAGCTTTGGGAGAGAAATCATGCCAGAAATATTGTCTTTAAGGAGGAAGAGGGATCTGCTGTTGCTTTTGACAATGTACAGGTTTCAATATCTATCATTGATCAAGAAGTAAATTTGGATCCTCAACCAATAGACAATATTGTTCAACCCTTAAATCCAAATGATGAAATTATTCCTGAAGAATAAACTCAACAACCTCAAGATAATACGCTATTAAAGCAATCCACTAGAGAGAGGAGAAGTACAATTCCGGACGATTATATTGTATATCTTCAGGAACATGAGGAAGAAAGTGGAATGATGGAAGATGATCCAATCAACTTCCATCAAGCTATGAAAAGTTTCAACTCTCAGAAATGGTTTGAAGCCATGAATGAAGAGTACAAATCAATGCAAGACAATAAAGTTTGGGAACTTGTCCCATTACCAGCTGGTGCGAAACCCATTGGTTGTAAATGGATATTTAAAACCAAACGGGATTCAAATGGTAATGTGGAAAGGTATAAAGCACGTCTTGTAGCTAAAGGCTTTACTCAAAATGAAGGAATTGACTTCAAAGAGACATTCTCTCCAGTTTCTACGAAGGACTCCTTCAGAATAATCATGGCACTAGTTGCACATTATGACCTTGAGTTACATCAGATGGATGTTAAGACAGCGTTTCTCAATGGCGATATTGACGAAACAATTTATATGGTACAATCAGAAAACTTTGTGTCGGAAGACTCAAAGAATATGGTTTGTAAATTAACTAAATCCATTTATGGGCTCAAGCAAGCTTCTCGTCAGTGGTACTTCAAGTTTCATCAAATCATTGTCTCGTATGGTTTTGAGGCAAATCTTATGGATGAATGTGTGTATCACAAATTCAGTGGGAGTAAGTATATTTTCTTGGTTTTATATGTCGATGACATATTGTTAGCCACAAATGATATAAGGATATTGCACGACACCAAGTTTTTTTTGTCAAAACATTTTGAGATGAAAGATCTTGGTGATGCCTCCTTTGTTTTAGGAATCCAGATACACAGAGATCTTTCTAGGAGTGTTCTAGGATTGTCACAAAGGAACTATATCGATAAAGTCTTCCAAAGGAATGGCATGCAAAATAGCAAACCAGGTGATACTCCTGTTGCTAAAAGAGATAAATTTAGTCTCAGTCAATGCTGTAAAAATAATTTAAAAATTCAAGAAATGTATAAGATTCCTTACGCTTCGGCTGTAGGGAGTCTAATGTATGCTCAGGTATGTACGCATCTGGATATTGCGTACATTGTTGGCATGTTAGGCAGATATCTAAGTAACCCCGGAATGGATCATTGGAAAACAGCCAAGCGGGTTATGAGATATTTACAGAGAACAAAAGAGTACATGCTTACATATAGGAGATCAGATCAGTTAGAGATCATTGGGTACTCTGACTCTGATTTTGCTGGATGCCAAGACAGTAGAAGATCCACATCAGGCTATATTTATCTGTTGGCTGGTGGAGCAATTTCTTGGAGGTCTGCGAAACAAACACTCATAGCTTCATCCACCATGGCAGCAGAGTTTGTAGCATATTATGAGGCATCCAATCAAGTAATATGGCTGCAAAATTTTGTCACTGGGCTGCGTGTTCTGGATAGTATTGAAAGACCACTGAAAATATATTTTGTGACAATAAATCAGCAGTTTTATATTCCAATAACAACAGGAGCTCAAAACACATTGATATCAAGTTCCTAGTTGTAAAAGAAAAAGTACAGAGTGGACAGATATCCATAGAGCACATTAGAACAAACTCCATGATAGCGGATCCGCTTACAAAAGGATTACCACCCAAGGTCTTTCATGAGCACACTGCTCATATGGGTGTTATCATATTTGAGGATATTCAAATTTAGTGGGAGTTTGTATTATTTATTGTTTATTGCTCTATGTTATGTTTAGATTTTATCTATACATTTGGATTATGTTCTGCAGAAAATAAAGTATTCAGCTTATTACACTCTGTTAAAATTATGCTAAAGAATTGATCTCAATAAAGTTAAGTAGGACCAGTTGGAAATAGGCATGAATATATCACATTGCATGTAATTTCCATGCTACGCACTCATGATTGATCTATATCATTTAGCTGTGCTGATATATGTGACCATTGATCGGTCTAGTAACAATTGATGTAACAAAGGTCGCTTTGATCCTATGTCAGTATAGTAAATGGACGAGATTGTTTCGGATATACCCTAAGAACATGATAGCAAATTTTGAGCTCATACGGTTAAACATTTTTATTGGATTACATATGTGGCCTAGTGGGAGATTGTTAGATTAATTTTTGTAATTAATCTATAATTTGGGGCCACACATATAGACAATTAAAATGTGGGTGCTATCATTTAATTAAGCCAAGTCTAAATTTTGTGGTCTAATTAATAATTGATTGATTGGTTTAAAGGGTATAATAGTCATGAGATTATTGTGTAGATACCATTAGATAATTATTACTTCTATGAGGGGCAGAAGGATAATTATGGTAAAAATTATAACTGCCATAACAGTTTATAATTAGGGTTATGGTCCCCGTTCTACCATGATGTATTCTGATTTCTCAAAATCTTCTCAGAGAGAATTCTAAGGAAGGATCTGGTGGTTAGAATTGGAAGACCATAACGCAAGGGTTCTCTTCCCGTAAGATTTCTATATCAATGGATTCAGGTATGCTTCCTCTTTTAATTTTGTACTCATGGTATTAATCAGGAGATTCAAGAATATACAAAATTATTTCTTTTATTTCGGATCTATCAATTGGTAAATTATTTTTATTTCGGATTTATCAATTGGTAAATTATTTCTATTACGGATTCCAACAAAAATATGTGTCCTGCTTTTAATCAGATACATGACTAGATGCAGATTATTTGATAACAAAAAAGAAACATGATCAAAGTTGATCGATAGAGATTGTCTTCTTACAACAAATTTGATTATAGGCCTCTTTATTTTTGTAGACATCTTCTCCGACTTGGTTGAACTTCAAATAAGTGGTGAGATAACTCGGTTTTTCAGCTTCCTATTTTATATCTAACTGATAATAAACTCATATTGACCTATGTAATAGAGAACTTTATCTTGCGGAAAAAAAAAGATCATAAAATATAATATGATAGTTTTTCAAAGTCGTGTAATAGATAAATAGAAGAAAAAACTAATGTGGCAATAAGAACGATAAGCAATGATTTTTTTTTTTTCGGTCTAAAAACATTATTAGGCAAGCTGTGGACTTTAAAAGTGAATTCAATTCCTTATGCCTGATCCTGATATTACTCCCTAATCATCCAAATCTCAAAAACAACAATTATTCATATGAATTATTTTTTTTTTCTAAACATGATTTACATAAGTTTGTTTATGTATTTTTTTTTTTTGGATGAAGGAGCAAAAATAGCCGGTTCTTTTAAAACAATCAATACATTTAATATATGCACTTTATCAATATACATACAACTCAAAGAAAACATAAATTACCTCTCGAAAATTCTAAAATAATCTCTTGAAACCACCTAGCGCCATGCCAATTACCAAGCTAATAGCCTTTCAGAAGAGTTGTGTAAATATTTATTCTCTCCTAGATTTACAACTCCCAACTGCCACACCACCGTTGCTACTTGTATGACCTGCATAGTCCAGTAGCAGCTCGCCTTCAAACTGAGACTACAAATGCTAAAAATAAATACAAAAAAAAAAAAAAATGATCAACAGGAAAAAGTAGGAAACGTTTGTTTTGTTACTAATAGAATTTGAAATGTTTGGGATGAAATAATGATTTAAATATCAGTAGTCTAAACCTAAGTAGGATAAATTGTTAGATTTGAAATAAATTTATATCTTAGTGGAACTAGGCCAAAGCCTAAATACTCCTCGGACTTTAGGTTTAGGCATTTCAGAAACTATATAAGCTAAGTAGGATATGTAGATCTCTTTTAGCACTCTCTTAATATTCTCCTAATTTTTTGATTATACGGTGGAAACAAACTTAAGACCATTTATTTAGTAGAGAAATATATTACTTCTCTCACGTACTAGGCACCAACTCTATGTTGAGAATATCACATATCCAAGTTGCAACTGTACATGAATAAAGAATAAGAAATCACGCGAACGCAAAATTTACATAGTTCATACTAAATCGGACTACGTCCACGACCGTCAAAGTATTTTTCAATATTTTTAAGAATAAAATTAAAAGTACAGAATGAGTATGTGTATATGATTACAGTAAATGAGTTGTCAGCTAAGAAAACTTAAGTAAGCTAACAACATAAATAGTTACTTCGTTATTCTTTTATTTTTATTTTTTTAAGATTATGGTATCCATTATCATAGCTTCTTCATGTGGATATAATAATATTATATTTACTGAAAACTATTAATTTTATATCTACTTGGTAGAAAGTTAAATCAAACAAAAAATTAAGAAATTGGGTAAGAGTGAACCCTAAGAGTTGATGTTAAAATCCAATTTTTTTGAAAAAAATATAATGAGATTAATATATTTTTACTGTTAGCTCAGATAATTTATTTGAGGTGCTGACTCATTTCCCATACATGAATTATTAGAAGACATCTAGATTTACCATATATAATGTTAAGCCAATTACCATCACTTTAAGTAGTCACTTCCAGCTATCTAAAGAACACTTGGATAGGACACCATATACTAAGGCAAAACATGTTCAAATAGATAGGACACCATATATTTCTGTTGTTGGTAGTCTTATGCATGTTATATTATGTATCACTTTATATACAATATATGCAGTAGGAGTTGTGATTAGATACATGAATAATTTAGGAATGCAATACTAGGAAGCCATTAAATGGATCCTTCGATATTCATGCAGTGCTATAGGTATGAGTTTCTGTTTCAGATGAGGAAGCTTGCTACTATAATATTATGTTGATTCTGATTTAACTAGTGATATTGATAATAGTAAGAGTAATATGGTTATGTCTATATATCGGATGGCACTACTATTAGTTGGATCTCTCAATTATAGCAGTCTATTGCTCTCTCTAATACAAAGTCTTAGTACATGGTCATATCAAAGATTAGAAAGGAGATTATTAAGTTACATTAGGAAATGATCAAGAGATTAGTTCTTTACACAACAATAGTTAGGGTTCTATTCATCTTGTGATGAATCCAACATTTCATTCGAGAAAAACATATAAAAAAGAAATACTATTTCATCTGCAATCCTCTTAAAAAAAATAAAGTTGTCACTTGAGAAGATCTCTAGGAAAGTAAAATCCAATT
>JAYEPQ010000012.1:25157413-25459913 GCA_036321105.1 Dracaena cambodiana | reverse complement strand
CATCCAAATAGTGAAAAATGCCATTTATAGAAATAACTATAACTACAATCACTTTACACACTTGTGCAAGCAACTAGAAACCCCCAAAGTGTAAGCCTAACCTCCCATTAGTATTCATCAATTGCCCTCGGCTTCAATACACTGTTGTTGGCGGAATTTTCATTTTATTGAGGATCATCTTTCATAAAAAGAGATCCGTATATATAATCTACAAAATAAGACGTGGTTTTCACAAACCTGTACTTTATTTTCAATAAAAGATGAGACGTGATTTTTAATTTGCGAATGAAACTGAAGTGTGAATCTCTTTGTCTAGACTCGTAGACTTAATAAATAATGGGCCCTACAGGGTCTCATCATCACGCCCAAGTATATTATGCAAGCCATCATAACAAAGCTGTGAATCTAAAATTTGAAATTCACATTCCAGTTATAATCCAAAAGAGCCATGAATCTAAAATTTGAGATCCGTGCTCCAGTTGTAATCACACCAAAACTGCGAATCTAAAGTCTAAGATTCGTATTCCAGTTATAATCCGAATGCATTGCAAATCTAAAGTTTAAGATCCGTGTTCCAGTTGTAATCACACCAAAACTGCGAATCTAAAATCTGATATTTGCATTCCAGTTGTAGTTCGAAAGAGCTGCGAATCTAAAATTTGAGATTCGCGTTCTAATTGTAATCCCATAAAAGCTGCAAATCTAAAGTTTGAGATTCGCATCCCAGTAACAGTCTGAAAGAATTGTAAATCTAAAGTTTGAGATTCACATTTTGATTACAGTTTAAAGAAAATGTGAATCTAAAAATTAAGATTCGTGTTTTACTTTTTAGTTACTATCCAGAGAATTAAAGACTTAAAAACATCGATTACAAATTCTGAAGATTTAATACAAATACATCAAAGTAAAAGGCGAGAAATTAATTCTCATATCGTGGAGGCCAACGGTTGAATGCTTAGATCAACTCGAAAGTCTCCAAATCTCTATAAATAGCAGAAGTTTAAGCAGAAAAAGGCATCAGGAGATCAATATTAAAAAAAACTATTTTTGCTTAAGTGCTGGTGCTATCAAAAGTTCAAAATTTTTGCCAACTAAAAATTTTAAATAGAGTATCAATGGAGAGTAAGATCGTTCTCCACAGCTACTCTAGAGCCCAGTTTTAAATAAAGAGGGAATTAAATTTTTTTCATCTTCTGTAAATGGAAAACTGTTGAAATTGTCCTCCTTTATTGAAAATTTTTAATAGAGAATTATTTATGATTTTATGACGAACAGAACATTGGCGACTCTGCTATGGACACCTATCATTATTGATGATAAGATTGTAGCTCAATCTGATAATATTGGAGTTGACAGTATGCCTGAATCACTCATCATTGAGTTCGATCAGAAGAAATATAATGAATTCCTCTCCTCTGGCTTAAAAAGCCCCATTTCCTTACAGAGATGCCATAAGATTTCTACTAACTCAGCCTCTAAAGAGGTTTCGATGACAGGAGTTCAATCAAAAGACTCCTCAGACCACTCTGGTCTCAAAGGTGAATCATCTCCTTCACCAGCACAAAACTCAGGATTTGTTCAAACCAAGACCCATCAGGATATCCTCAAAAAGATGGATCAGTATCCCCATAATAATAAGGAAAAATGACCATTTTCTGATTGTTAAGAAAATGACTCAGAAAACAAAGTTTCTCTCACCCGCACAATGAGAAGAAACTTACGAAGAAGCAGAGCTCGCACTTTCTGGAGAGCTATGAAGCAACAAAAGCCTGCTGAACCATAGTCGCGAAGACATACGATTCAAGACTGGAAACCAAAGAGTAAAGTGGTGGTTCCAGATGACAAAAAAAAAATTAAGATGCAGATGGGTTTACTCGTGTTTCTTACAAAAAACACCATTCACCCACCAAATTTATTACAAATGCGGGGTTTACATTCGCATTCCACAAACTAGGCGAGGACCCCACAGTTATGCCTTGAGAGATAAATGCAATGTTCAAGATCGTATTTTTACAAAAAGACGCGAACCACAAATTTGCGTGCCAACAAAAAACGCAGTTTTCAAAAATACGCTTCTAAAGAAGAACTAGCCTTTAAAGCTCGTGTCCCAGAAGTTCACCCATCCACTACTACGGCTAAAATAAAATTTGCTCCTGAAATTTTCAAAGGGATAGAAACTCCCATCCCGAAGATATTATTTGGAGGCAATGACACTTCCATTAGCAAAACAATAAGCTCCGATACAAGAGGCCTCAAGGATATTCTCAATGAAAAGAAAGAAAAATTCCAAATATCTTATTGTCATTGTGAGTAGTTGATCAATGCAGTATTATCGCATTTTCAATGTATTGTGGCTCCTGCTAAACAATCAACCTTCAACCGACTTACTACGTTTTCGTTTCAACCATAAAAAAAGAGACGACGTAACAAGCAAGAATTTTCTTAGCCTGAATACCTCGAAGTATCATCTAATATGATAAGTTTCGGAAAGAAAAAGAAAAAGAAAACAAAAAAAATTTCCTAGAAAGAATTCCTCTGATTCCGAATATTATTCAGATTTGAAGAATGTATTCAGTGAGATGCGGGATGTTTTTAGAACACTTGACTCAGGAAAGGAGTAAGAGAGCCATTAGACTATGATGTGATAATTTAACTGCAAGCGTACAATATCAGTTGTAGAGCTATACAGGACGTCCTACAGAGATCTCAGGTGTTTTGTGATTCTTACTATTTCTTTAGTTCTAGTGGATTAACAAACAGTTCTAAGTTGGAAGGATGAGTTTTAAATTGTAGAGATTAGCCTAAGATTTAGAATCCATTAGAATAATAGCCTAACAATAAATTATCTCTTTCTTCCTATCTTTTTAATTATGCACGGTTAAGTAACATATTAAAAAGGTGATCTTTTTAATTTGATTTTAATCAAGTGCCCCTAAGTATGACCTATCAAGTGATGTGCAAGTATACACCATCAAAGATAACACATTTCTTAAAAACAAATCATATCGAGTAGAAAATATTATAAACAAAAGAAAATAAATAAATTTCAAACCTTAATCAAAGCATAGGCTATCAAAAGACCGAATTTAAGTATAACCTATCAAAAAATTTAGATTTACAAGTTTACTCAATTCAATTTTTTTATAATAAAATCTTTATTGATAATTCTAAAAACAAACAAAGAATAAGAATTCCAAATTTCATCTAAGCATAGATTATCAAAATATTAATTAAGCATAATCTATCAAAGAATTATGATTTGAGAACTCTATCTTTTATTTATTTATAAAAAAATCATAACTTTATTTTTTTTATAAAGAAGATGAGATAAATCCATATTAGATCTATTAAACTTACTTCATCTACATTTCAGGGCTAAAGAAATTTAGTTACTTATAATTCTAGTAAGCAAAATCGTATTTTTATTCATGAACACAATAAAATCTAATCTAGAAAGTGAATAAATCTATATTATAAAGCAATTAACTCTATCTAAAAAGCAAATAAAGAATTAAAAGTAATGACTTACATCTGGAGCACGGTATTGTGGCCGTCACCCGTTCAGCAAAATCCTAATTTTATTAATTTAAAACGAGTACAAAACTTACAGAATTCTCCTAGAATACAAGGATACGGCCAATATATAGACTTCGAAAATCAAACTCTAATTATAACAGAACTGAAAAACTAAAAAATCACAATGAAACCACCGAAGAAAAATTTGCTTGTGGGGCCCACTTTGGACCACTATTTGGCAGTAATTACCGCTAATTGGCTGCACTGCTTTGAGATATTGGCTTGAAATTTCTTCCACATACGTCTATTGTCGTGTAGATTTTATTTTCCTAATTGTATTTGACTTTGAGTATCTGCAGTATTTTAATCTTGTAACTTTACTCTCTTTGAACTCTTTTCTGAACTTGATTTCCTAATCCGGCTTTAATTTCATTCTCCTTGTACGAATAAAATTCCTGAAAAACACACTATAAATACCTGAGTAGCATTGATTTATATACAAAAATATATAAAGTATGGAAAGAAAAATACAATATACGATACTCATCACACCCCACACCTATTTTTTGCTAGTTCTCAAGCAAAACTTAAATCTAAGAAGAAAAAGAAAAATCTTAACTCACTTTCGCAGGAATCGCTATTGCACTTAGCACGTGCAACAAGCCTTTAAACTCCTAGGTTACTCTAGTGGACGAGTGTTGTCTCGTGAGGGTTTGCAGTGAATATACCCACAAAATTCATGAAGGAAATAGATTAATGAATAAAGAAAAGAAAAATAAGGATAACAAAAAATTAAGAAAAATAAAAATTTTATACAAAACAATGAAAAATCTTTTTTTTTATAATATTGTCATCAATTAATCACACTAATATACAAACTCAAGAACACATTTAGATTATCAATTTTCAAATCGAGCATCATATCAAATACACTTATCAATTTAATCGAAAATTTAAATCCTATCTTTCAATACCTACTAACAGATAATCCATTAGCTCCTATACATCTACGTGCATGTGTGATAGTCTACTTTAGTTTTGGACTCCAACTCTAACTCATGATTTTTTTTTAAAAATATTTTTAATAATATTTCACATTTCATATGAATATTCACGCTTACTTAGGCACAACATACCCGACTACTCGGTTCATACTCTTTTCTTTTTCTTTTTCTTTTTTTTTAGAATATTTCACCTTTCATGCAAATATTCACGCTTGCTTAGGCGCAACATACCCGATTACTTCGTTCATACTCTTTTTTTCACTCTTGAGGCAATTACCTTAATTCCAGGCGCACCCCATTATTTTATCACTCTCGAGACTATTGCCTTAATACAAGCCTCACCCTATTATTTTATTCTCACTTTTTCTTCGTTTTTTTAGAGAGAGAAGACTTACTCATTTGTTATTATCTTTGTGCTTAACCTAATAAACTATTGTGAAGTGAAAAATAGATGTATACTTGTCTCAAAACTACTGTTAGCGGTATTTATTTTTCGAATTTTTTTCATAAAATTCAAACTGTATTGTACAATCTACTTTTCTATCCAATTTCAAATCTAAATTTGTTCCTTTATCTGTAATTAG
This sequence comes from Dracaena cambodiana, assembly GCA_036321105.1. Taxonomy (NCBI): domain Eukaryota; kingdom Viridiplantae; phylum Streptophyta; class Magnoliopsida; order Asparagales; family Asparagaceae; genus Dracaena; species Dracaena cambodiana. The sequence continues at coordinate 25,454,809 of JAYEPQ010000012.1, read as the reverse complement.
GTTGATCTATTGATAAAAATATATAAATTTATTTTTAAAATTTTTAATTTTTTTCAGTTTTTTTTAGTTTTTTTAATTTCTTTTAGTTAGTTACCCTAAAAACTACCCAAAGTCTAAAATAAAAAACCCAATAATCTAAAAATAAAATAAGGATTCTAAAAAAAAACTAAAAATTCTAGAAAAATATGAAGAAAATATCCTAACCCACTTCCCCATACCTAAACTCGTATATACTCTCATATACAAACAAAGGGTGGTAAAATTAAAAAGAAAACTATTATATAAGTATTATACACTTATTAGAAAATTCAAACGGTTACGATCTCTTGATCGCTTTCCACTCTCATAGTGTATCCTTTTACATTTTTATATGGATGAACTTAGTCTTTTTGTCAGTTTTGCATTTATTTCTATCCAAAATTTTTGATTTTTCTCAATTTATTTCTACCCTTCTTTCTTTTATTTAATAGTAAAGTTTTGAGATTAGAAAGTATACCTTTACCATCCATATTCGACCCACGAGCATCTTTCATGGCAGTAAGTATTTTGGTTTTATCAACATGTGAAATAATTTACTCACTTTGATGTAGTGGAATCATGAGCTCGATTTTGGATTGTCCTTCTAAATCATTAGGTACTATGACCTCTTTCTTTTGATGTTCTTTCCATTCTTCAATTATTATGTGCTTGTCATGCAAATTTTCTTCAATTCTTTCATCAAAATGCTCAAAAGAAAATAGCATACTAGTGGACTTATCATTAGTCAAGTTATTATGAAGGTATAAAAATTCTTTTTCACAAATTTCTTCAAAATTTCCAACAAAAGAATCAAATGATAATATGTCACTAATAAGCTCATCATGAGGCAAATCACAAAGCAAAATATTGTCTTTATCACCAATTTCATCATAATTATTTTTACAATGGTCTAAAATAGGTAGATCAAAATATTGAATTATAAACTCATCATGCACAAAATTATTTAACTCATTTTGAATCATATCTACTTTAAAAGATGACTGAAGTGGTTACTCGTTGGAGTAAGATATGTTCAAACTATTAGATAGTTGATCTTCAAAAAATTTAGTTTGAGAAATCGATTTTAGAAGCTTTTCCACACAAAATTTAATTTGAGAGGATGATTTTTGAGATGATGATTTTAGCAAAACTTCTATATCTTCCTCTATTCGACGTTTTCATTCCTCAGACTCATGATCGTAATTTTCCTTATTTTTTCTCAAATGATTGCATCTCGAGATTATGAGTAAAATTTGAAGGTGGATATAATGGATCCGTATATATATTTGATGTTAGATATGAAGTGGTTGTAGGTAAATTCTCATGACATGCATATTTTGCTTATTATCTTTTTAATCTTTCATCTAACATGTTTAATTGAATATCTTGTTCATGATTGAATATAGAACATGAAGATGAATAACCCATAAAGAAAGGATCAGATGGAGGACTCTCTTGGTATGGCTCTTGATTATATGCAAAATTAGAATTATTCATCCATTCATAATTGTAATTTTGTATATCAGAAGCGCTCGTAGGTTCATTATATGTATTGTAAATTTGATTATAATCTAGTCCTAACCAACTTCCTATCTATGGACACTGATAATAATTATGATATGGATCACGACAATTATAGCAACCAGTTTGATTTTGAAATATTTTTTTTTAAATTTTATTTTGAAAAATTTGGAGAGGGAGAGATGGAAAAGAAATAAAAAATATTGATTGTTTTTTTAATGAATTTTTTTACAGAACCAGGGAACCAAATAACAGAGCTGGAGGAAATTTGGGTTCAAAATCACCTTTACCTGCCTCCAATTGGCAGGTTTGGTCGCTAAATAGCGGCTAAACCAGAGAGTTTGACTCTCTGATTTCTGCTGCTTAGTCCAAAGGCTCTTCTGATTCTTTTTATTTTTCTGTATCTGTAATTACTGTTCCCTGCACACTCAACACACACTGGTAACCCGTAAAATGTTAGAAAAAGTAAGAAAAACACTGTCGATTCCCGGCAACGGCGTCAAAAACTTGATGTGATAATTTAACTGGAAGCATACAATGTCAGTTGTAGCGCTATACAGGTCTTCCCATAGAGATCTCAAGTGTTTTGTGATTCTTACTATTTCTTTAGTTCTAGTGGATTAACAAAGAGTTCTAAGTTGGAAGGATGAGTTTTAAATTGTAGAGATTAGCCTAGAATTTCGAATCCATTAGAATAATGCCTAACTATAAATTATCTCTTTCTTCCTATCTTTTTAATTATGCATGGTTAAGTAACATATTAAAAAGGTGATTTTTTTAATTTGATTTTAATTAAGTGCCCTAAGTATGACCTATCAAGTGATGTGCAAGTATAGACCATATTTCTTAAAAACAAATCATATCGAGTAGAAAATCTTATAAACAAAAGAAAATAAATAAATTTCAAACCTTAATCTAAGCATAGGCTATCAAAAGACCGAACCTAAGTATAACCTATCAAAAAATTTAGATTTACAAGTTTACTCAATTCAATTTTTTTATAATATAATCTTTATTGATAATTCTAAAAACAAAAAAGAATAAGAATTCCTAACTTCATCTAAGCATAGATTATCAAAATATTAATTAAGGATAATTTATCAAAGAATTATGATTTGAGAACTCTATCTTTTATTTATTTATAAAAAAAAATCATAACTTTATTTCTTTTTAGAAAGAAGATGAGATAAATCCATATTAGATCTATTAAACTATTTTCATCTACATCCTAGGGAAAAAGAAAATTAGCTACTCATAATTCTAGTAAGCAAAATCGTATTTTTATTCATGAACACAATAAAATCTAATCTAGAAAGCGAATAAATCTTTATTAGAAATCAATTAACTCTATCTAAAAAGCGAATAAAGAATTAAAAGCAATGACTTATATCTGAAGCACGGTATTGTGGTCGTCACCCCTTAAGTAAAATCCTAATTTTATTAATTTAAAACGAGTACAAAACTTACAGAATTCTCCTAGAATACAAGGATATGGCCAATATATAGGCTTCGAAAATTAAACCCTAATTATAACAGAATTGAAAAACTGAAAAATCACAGTGAAACTACTGAAGAAAAATCTGCTTGTGAGGCCCACTTTTGGCTGCTATTTGGCGTTAATTACCACTAATTGGCTGCTTTAGTTTGAGACATTAGCTTAAAATTTCTTCCACATACGTTTATTGTCTTGTAGATTTGATATTCCTAACTGTATTTGACTTTGAATCTTTACAGTATTTTAATCTTGTAGCTTTACTCTCTTTGATTTCTTTTCTGGACTTGATTTCCTAATCTGGCTTTGATTTCATGTTATCTCCTTGTACGAATAAAATTCCTGAAAAATACACTAAAAATACCTGAGTAGTATTTATTTATATACAAAAATAGATAAAGTATGGGAAGAAAAATACAATATATGATACTTATCACACTGTATACAAATGATTGGAGTCTCTTCTGATGAAGAAGACACCGTAAATTCTGCTGTGGCTGAGTCTCAGACATCAGACTCATTCTTTGAGGACTCCGCATCTGCGAATATGGCACAAAATATTTCAGAAGAATTCATGAGGAGAATTGTTGAACATGATAAGACCATCCAACAATAGCAAAATACTATCAATGAAATCAGAGATATGTTTTATGTCTTATTTGACTTGGAGAAAGCAAGAAGAAATGATAAAGGAGAATCTTCTTTTAAAATTTTACGCAATCTAAGAAATGATAAAGGAAAAAATACAGAAGAATCATCTTGCGTTCCTCCTAGGGATGAGAATGAAAATAATGATGATCATCGTGAAGAAGAAGATAATCGCTCTGTACACTCCCATTATCAAGAAATAGATCCGAATTAAGAAGAAAATGCAAACACTGCTTGGATGGAGAGTTTTAAAAATCAACTTAATTCTCTCATGCATAAAAATGATTTGCAAGAGCTAGGAGTTATAAAACCATATCCGATAGAATGGGAAAGTATACCATTCCTGGAGAATTAAAAACCATTAAAGCTCAAATCATTTGATGGTAAAGGGTCGCCAAATCAGCATTTTTACTATTTTAAGTCGCAGATGGGATATTTAACTAGAAATGACCCAATCATTACACGAGTCTTTGTTAGTACTTTAACAGGTCTAACATTTGAATGGTTCAGAAGGTTAGAATTGGGAACCATCAATTCGTGAAATGACATTAAAAAAGGCTTTCTAACAAGGTTTTATGAAGATGATATGGAAGTTTCAATGCCAACACTCTTGGCCACAAAGCAAAAGAAAGGAGAATCAATTCGAGATTTTATCAAAAAATTTAGAAATAATTCTCTGAGATGTCTGCATGGAATGACAGAGAAAACATTGGTAGAAACTTACTGACACAATCTCTCCACCAAAGTTCTTGCTAAAATGGGGGCTATAAAGTCTTCTACTTGGAAAGATTTTTCGTTACAAGTTGAAAAAAATAAAGAAATTACACAAATGATTGAAGAAGAAGAAAAGGAGAGAAACCAAGGCAGAATAATAATTCTAGATCGCACCAGTCTTCTCGACATAAGGAACACAAAGGGAAAGAGACAATGGCGACTGATACACCAAATTCTGCAAAGTATTTTCCAAAGAATCTTTCACAACTGCGGTTCCCTCAGAAGCAATATTTTTTTAAAGATGAACATACTAATACTATCTTCAATCTACTCATGACTAAGAATATGCTGAAGCTATCAGAATCCAAGTGACCTGAAGAAATTGGGAAAGTTAATGATTCTAATTATTGTGTGTATCATAGGATTATTAATCATCCCGTTCAAAATTGCTATATCCTTAAAGATAAGATTCAGGCCCTGGTGGATGCTAAGGTCATTAAGTTATGAGAAGATTAGAAGAGAGTAACTGCGAATATGGTAACTGTCAGATTTGGAAAAGCTCCATATGGATAGAGTCGACTATTCAAGATAAAGTTCAGTCCATTCCCCAAAGCACAATGAGGATTGTGAATTATGATCCTCATCAACAACAAAAGAAAGGATTACATCCTTTTGAAACCTCAAAAGGAGATATAATGTGGGTACATCTAGATCTCCTTGAAGATGAGAAATAGATTTCAAATTCAGCAAAAAAAATCAAAAGGGAAGATTTTTACTTTCAATATTGTTACTGTAATTCCTGAGGATGATGCAAAAAATTCTTTCTCTATTAGACCTAGATGAAGAAGAGCCAAAAAATTCTTTAGCAGTTAATACAGATCAACCAAAGCCTTCTGGAACTCGTTCAGGTAAAGAATACTTATGATCAAGTAGTAGAACCTCAGTTATCTCCAGAAATGAATAAGCCAAAAGAGCTTAAATTTGACAAAGCTCTTAAAAGCAAAGATAAAGAGTTTGCAGAAAGTTCTAAGAAACCTTTCAAATTTGATGTATTGGCACAATTGGCCAATATTCCTGCAAGAATTACTTTGTATGAGCTCCTAAAGCTGTTTAGATAAACTAGAGAGGTTTTAAGAGAAGTTCTGAAAGATTCTGAAGTGTTTTTGACTCAAATTCCTGAAATATCTGAGGAAGAAGTTTGTACTGTATGTCATCAAACTTCTAAAAAAATTCCTTAACTTTCTTACCATAAGATATGCAAGTAAAAAATAGTAAGTATCATCGTCTTTTGTATTACAAAGGATACATAGGGTCATAAGAGACTGACCGAATCCAAATTGATCCTGGATCCTAAGTGTTATGCCAAGAAGGATGTTGCAACATCTGGGGATCCTGATGAACAGATTGGCATCAACAAACACTACTATCTTCGGATTCAATGCTAATGGTAGAAGACCACTTGGCAAAATAAAGTTGAAATGTCAGATTGGAGACTTGAAGACGGAGATCATATGCTATGTAATAGATACTGACTCGTCTTATAATTCTCTACTTGGAAGACTGTGGATTCATATCAACCTCATTGTTCCTTCTACACTTCATCAATGCATGAAATATGTGGACAAAGATGGAAATATGAAGATCCTGGTGGCAGAAAAGCAACCCTTTAAAGAGGTAGAGAACTACTTTACTGACGCGTTGCTATACCAAGATATATTTGATGCAGCTACACAACCTACTTCGAAAGAATCTGATAGCGACAATGAAGCTGACACTGAATTAGGATCTAAAAATTCAAAATCTGATAATGAAATCTGGGAAATAGATCCTATTGTAATAAGCCTTGAAGGCCTTGATGTAAATGACACTGCTAATTCTGATAGCGAGTGGATAATTAATGAAGAGATAAAGTTTTCTTATTCTTCTAGTGTTGATTCTGAACTCTCAAGTATTAGTACTGATATGGTTAGTGATCATCTATATAAAATATATTATTTAACTTCATTTCAAGCACCCATTCGATCATCCTTTGACGATGGAGATGCAAATGAAACTATTTTTTAAGTTCCTCCTAAGAATAAAAATCAAAAACCTATGATCTATGAAAAAGCAAATAACGAAATAAAGAAAAATATTTAGATTTTGAGGAAGAACAGAAAAATTCCAAGTTCTTCCATTATGACAAAAATTCTCATAAGTTAATGAGAAAAATGGGATATAACATAGCCAAAGGCAGGGGTTAAATTTTGGAAAAGGAAGAAAGACAATTCTTCAACCTTTTGTTCCGAAAGGAAAGATACCTGATTATTACGATAAAACTGGGAAGGGGTTGGAATATGTTACCACTCCTAAAAAACTTTCGGATATGAAATATGAAGAAAGGCAGCAAACTTACTCGTCAGAATCATCATGTTGGGATTCAGATGTAAGAATTGTGCTATTTTTCAAGCAGTCTCCATCAATATGGTCTCTGCAGACAAAGAAGAAGAAGACTATGAATTATCACCAATCAAAAATGATCTTTGGGCAAAACACCTCAATATGAAGTGGGACATTCAATTTGAACAAAGAAAACCTCCAACTAATGATAAAGTGATCCAAATAAATATGGATGATGAAACTAATCGTAAACCCATAATTATAAGTGAAAATTTATCTTCGGAGGAAAAAGAAGGAATGATCTCTCATTCGAGAGTACATTGATGTTTTTACCTGGAATTATGAAGATATGCCAGGACTCGATCCAAAAGTCACGGTTCATAGATTAAATATTCGACCAGATATAAAGCCAGTAAAATAACAATGAAAGTTCTGTTTTGAAATTATGGAGGCAATTGAAACTGAAGTAAAAAAGTTAATTGAATCGGCTTCATTCATGAAGAACAACATCCAGACTAGGTCCCGAATATAGTTCTCGTAACTAAAAAGAATGGAAAGATTAGGGTCTGCATTGATTTCAAAGATTTGAATGAAGCATGCCTGAAATATAAATTTCCTCTACCTATTATGGAAGTCATGATTGACAATACTTGCGACTATGAAAGGATGTCGTTTATGGATGGATATTCAGGATATAATCAAATTAAGATGTACCCTGATGATGAGAAACATACATCTTTCAGAACGCCACTAGGAGTATACTGTTATACAGTCATACAATTTGGAAAAACGCTGGTGCTATATGTCAATGTGCGATGAACATGATATTCCAAGAACATCTATGAAAGACAGTTGAATGTTATGTAGATGATCTGACAATTAAAAGTAAGAACAAGAATGATCATCTTCGTGATTTGAGAACCATGTTCGATCTCATGCGGAAACACCAGTTTAAGATGAATCCCACTAAATTTATTCTAGGAGTTTCCAGTGGAAAATTTCTTGACTTTATAGTTACTTTCTAGGAAATTCATCTTAATCCAGACAAAATTAAAGCAATCCAAAATATGCTGCCACCTAAAAATCTCAAAGAATTGAGATGATTGCAGGGTAGGCTGACATACATTCGCAGGTTCATATCAAATTTATCTGGAAAATGTCAACCTTTTACATGGTTGATGAAGAAATGAGTATCATTCATTTGGGATGATATGTGCCAGAAAGTATTTGAAGAAATTAAGGAATATCTCACCAAACCACTTGTTCTTATAGCTCCAATCTCAGAAATACCTTCCCTGTTATATGTAAGAACTATGAATTTCTATGGGAGCTTTATTGGTGCAAAATAATAAATTAGGGCATGAACAAGGCATTTATTATCAGTAGAATGATAATTGGAGCTGACCATTGATATAATCTAATGGAAAAAGAATGTCTAGATTTAGTATTTACAATACAGAAAATGCGATACTATTTACTGGGACAAACAATCCACATTAAGAATATTAATGACCAAGCCTGGGTCATTAAATTCAAGATTATCTAATGGGTCATTCTACTGTCACAATATGATATGCATTTCATTCCATAAAAATCAGTTAAAGGACATGCTATAGCTGATTTTTTTAGTTGAACACCCAATTTCAGTATCTTCAAAACTGTATGAAGATATCCCTTGTGAAGTAGATGTAGGAAATATAATTCCGAAAAAGGATATTCAATAAGAAACAGAGAAATATGGCATGAACCAACGACCGTGAGTATATGCGTGAATCTCCTAAACTAATGAAAGAAGTGGAGTGTGGTGGAGAAATAAAACGGTGGAATAGATATGATCAAATAAAAATGTGATACCTACTATTACTAAAATTATTTTTTTATATTTTTTTTTAGAACCAGGATAAAAAAACTACAGAAACAGAGAAATATTAGGGTTAGGAAGTACCTGTTCAACCGCTAATTGGCGGCTCTGGCCGCAATTTGGCGGTTGGACCAGAGAATTTTGCTCTCTGGTTTTTCCTGCGTTGTTCAGAGGCTCTTCGGATCCCTTTTATCTTCCTGTATCTGCAATTTTTTTCCTGCACACTTAACACATACTATTAATACGTAAAACTTTAGAAAAAGCAAGAAAAATACCGTCGATTCTGGGCAACAACGCCAAAAACTTGATGGGATAAACTGCAAGCGCACAATATCGTTGTAGCGCTGTACAGGTCGTCCCACAGGGATCTAGGGTGCTTTTGCGATTCTTACTTTTTCCTCAGTCTAACGGACTAACCAAAGATTTTAGTTTGAAGTCGGATTAATCTAAATAGCCTAGGATCTAGAATCCACTAGTTTCCAACCATGTTCTTACTTCTATTATTTTCTTCTATCATAAAAATTTGATCTTTTTTTAATTTAATCTTCACTTCAAGTGCCCTAAGTATGAGCTATCAAGTTGTGTGCAAGCATAACTCATCAAAGATACTACTTTTCATAAAGACAAACTAAATCTTTAAATAGTTCGATGAAAAAGATAAAATCAACAACCCCAAACCCTAACTAAGTATAGGCTATCAAGAAACCTAATTCAAGTATAACCTATCAAAGTCTTAATCTTCCAGTTCTTGTATTTTATTCTTTTCATAGAAAAATCATGTCTTTATTTATTTTATTTAAGAAGAAAAATATTAGAAAATAATTACATGGTTGATCCTAACTTCATCTATATCCTATAGCTAAACTAATTAGCTACTCATATTTTTAATAAGCAAGATCAAATTTTTATTAATGAATATGATAAACCTAATCTTGAAAGCAGTAAAACCTAAACTAGAAAGCGATTAAATCTATCTAGAAAGCAAGTAAAAATTTCAAAATAATGGTTTACCTTTGGAGCACGGTGTTGTGGCCGTCAACCTTCAACAAAACTCTAATTTTATTAATTTCAAAACGAGTACAAAAGTTCCGAATCCCTCTAGAATACAGGGATATGGCCAATATATAGGCTTCGGAAATCGAGCTTCATATCGAGCTTCATATCAGATACACTTATCATTAATCAAGAATTTAAATCCTATCTTTCAATACCTACTAACAGATAATCCATTGGCTCCTATACATCTACGTGCACGTGTGATAGTCTACTTCGGTCTTGGATTCCAACTCTAACTCATGATTCAACTCCTCTCTCATAACAATTTTTTTTTCTTTTTTTTTCTTTTTCTTTTTTAGAATATTTCACTCACGCTTACTTAGGCGCAATGCACCCGATTACTCGGTTCATACTCTTTTTTTTTCTTTTTCTTTTTTTAGAATATTTCACCTTTCCTGTGAATATTCACGCTTACTTAGGCGTAAAGTACCCGATTACTCAGATCATACTCTTTTTTCACTCTTGAGGCTATTGCCTTAATACCAGGCGCACCCCATTATTTTATCACTCTCGAGGCTATTGCCATAATACCAGGCTCACCCATTATTTTATTCTCACTTTTTTTTAGAGAGGGAAGACTTACTCAATCGTTATCATTTTTGTCCTCAATCTAATAAACCATTGTGAAGTAAAAAATAGATGTATACTTGCCTCAAAACTACTGTTAGCGGTATTTATTTTTCGGATTTTAATCCTTTTTCATAAAATTCAAAGTGTATCGTCTAATCTACTCTCCTATCCAATTTCAAATCTAAATTTATTTATTTATCTGTAATTAGTTTGATCTATTGATGAAAACAAACAAAAAAATTTTTTTTAGTTAATTTTTTTTTTAATTTTTTAGTTTTTTTTCAGTTAGTTACCCTAAAACTACCCAAAGTGTAAAATAAAGAAACCCAAAATCCTAGGAAAAAAATAAAATAAAATAAAATCCTAAAAATAAAATCCTAAAAAATAAAAATCTCCTAATCCACTCCCTCACACCTAAACTTGTGTATGCCCTCATATACAAATCATTGGTGTCGTCCTCTTCACCTCCTACTAGACTCACCAGGTGCAGGACGTGCTCGTGTCGTAGAAGACTCAGCCTTATCGATTTGTTTCAACTGACGTCAAATTTTTCCAAGACCTTGCCAGACTATATTGATTTGCTTAGTGGGATCAGCTGGCAAGTCTTGGTCAAAAAAGGTATCATCCTCCTACTCTTATATTATGTCAGTGGCATATATATTTTCGTCATTAATATTTCTGTTCCAATCTTTTGGAACAGCAGTATGATATGTCACTGAAATATGTTCGGCAGCGATAAATACGTGTGAGGGTGCATATGCGTCAAATTCGGCACTAGACAGAAACTCGCAACATAACTATGTAATTAAGCACGGCAGAGGCAAACTAGTCCTCGATCGTATCTTAGCATCAATAATAGTGTCGAGTAGCTGTGTGCATATACAAAAGTGAGTATCTTGACGTATAATACAATCAACAATATAAAGTGTGGGCGCGTAAAAAGATGACATATGTGTAATACCCATAACATTAGTATTGATCCAGCGGCAAGTTGAGTGAATATTGCGATAGAGTGTCTTGCTACTGATCCCTTTATCACGTGTTATTTTGCAATTCGGGCCCATCCGTATAAGATAATCCTCAATCCTACATAGAGTGTGATTCCCGGTGTGAAGGAGGATACCCGTAGAAGCCGAGATGGCCGCTGTGTGCATTTCGTGTATGTGGCCACGCCAATGGAGGTTTATTATTTTGCGATCTTCCGAAATATCGGATTTCGCAAAACTCGCATAAAATTCCTCCACCAACTCTAGGATATAAATGCATTAGGTGAATAGATAAGCTAATTCCAGCCCAGAGTTTCGATCGCAGTGTAGAAATAAACACTAAATGCCGCAAAAATTTCTCCGAAAAACTTCTCACAAGCAAATCTACCCATTATCTCTTAACTGTAAACACAAATAACAATTCTAATAAAACCAGTAAACAGAGAAGAGAGATAGAGTACCTTTCCTGAAGCTTCAGGGGGAAAACACAAGATAAAGCCGCTAATTGGCGGTGAAGGCCGCTGCATAGCAGCCTAGGATTCTTTTTTGGCCGAGAATTTGGTGGAGAATAGTCACGGTGGTGAGATGAATTTTTTTAGTACCACTAGTCAGAGTAATAGTGGGATATTCTGCACTGTCCTGCAAAGAGAAAAATACAAAACAAAGGAGGAAGTGGGAAAAGGGGGGAGGCAGCTAGGGTTTTGAAAGAGTGGATTTGGGGGAAGAAGAGGGCTGCTTGGGTTTATATAGGGATGGAAAATTACAGTCAGCTCCTCATCTTTCCCTAATATCGCTTTTAAACCCTGCATCATGTTAGTAACATAATATACATAATATACATGCTATTATACAAATAACTACATGCCTTTATGCATAGATTGGATCGTGAAGTGTCATGACCTCTACATTATCGCTCATTCGAGGTTCTAAAAATGGTTTTAATCGGTGACCGTTTACTTTGAATAAACTACCATTTTTAGGATCCTCGAGATCGATTGCACCATGATGGTGCACCATCCGTACTATGTACGGTCCAGTCCATCTCGACCTCAATTTTCCCAGGAATAAATGTAGCCTCGAATTATATAAGAGAACTTTTTGTCCGGGTGTAAATGACTTGCGAATGATCGCTTTGTCATGTAACACTTTAGTTTTCTCTTTATAAATCTTAGCACTATAATATGCATCCCGTCTAATCTCATCAAGCTCGTTAAGTTGCAGTCTCCGCTGCTCGCCAGCTTTTTCGAGCTCAAAATTTAGAAATTTGATTGCCCATAAAGCCTTATGCTCAAGCTCCACCAGTAAATGACATGCTTTTCCAAATATCAATCGATATGGAGACATGCCTAGATTAGTCTTGTAAGCGGTATGGTAGGCCCATAATGCATCTGCTAGTTTACAAGACCAATCTTTTCTATTGTGACTCACTGTCTTCTCCAAAATCAGTTTGATTTGGCTATTGGAAACTTCCACTTGCCCACTAGTTGGTGGATGATACGGTGTGGCTAATTTGTGGGTAATGGAATATTTCCGCATAAGCGCCTCAAATGACCGGTTGGTAAAATGGGTACCGTTATCGCTAATGATAGCTCGAGGAATGCCAAATCGAGAAAAGATATTCTCTTTCAAGAACTTGACAATGACTTTGTTGTCATTCTATTTTGCGGCTATTTCCTCTACCCATTTGGAAACATAATCGACAGCGACTAATATGTATTGGTTTCCAAACGAGTTGGGTAACGGTCCCATAAAATCTATACCCCATACATCAAAGATTTCGAACTCAAGGATAGCTTGCAGAGGCATCATATTGCGCCGTGAAATTTTGCCTACGAATTGGCATCGTGTGCGTGATTTGCAATATTCCACGGCGCCTTTGAAAAGAGTCGGTCACTAAAAACCACTCTGCAATACCTTTTCAGCCTTTTTCCTTGGACCAAAGTGTCCTCCACAAGCGAAATCATGACAAAAAGAGAGGACACTTTATATCTCATCGTCAGGTATGCATCGACGTATGATCTGGTCTGGACAATATTTGAATAGATATGGTTCATCCCAGTAAAAGAATTTTACTTGGGACAAAAATCTATATCGATCTTGCTTGGACCAATGGGGTGAAATCTTCTTGGTCACAAGATAGTTCACAATGTCAGTAAACCATGATTCACGCATCAATGCAAACAATTGTTCATCAGGAAATGATTTGTTTATGGGGCAAGAATTAGTTGGAGCGTTGGGCAGACGAGATAAGTGATAAGCTACTAAATTATCAGCACCTTTCTTGTCTAATATCTCAAGATCAAACTCTTGTAGCAAGAGAATCCATCAAATAAGCCTTGCTTTTGCATCTTTCTTGGTTAACAAGTATTTCAAAGCAGCATGATCAGTGTATACTATAATTCGTGATCCAATCAAGTAGGAACGAAACTTCTCAAGTGCAAAGACGACTGCCAGAAACTCTTTCTCTGTGGTAGAGTAATTCAACTGGGCGTCATTGAGTGTCCTACTTGCATAGTAAATCACATGTGGCTGCTTATTCATACGTTGACCAACGACGACACCGATAGCGTAATCGGATGCGTCACACATAAGCTCGAAGGGTAAGCTCCAGTCTGGCGCATGAATAATAGGAGGTAGTAAGCGCCTTCTTGAGCTGGTCAAATGCTTTTAGACAATCAGGTGTGAAATTGAATGGCACTTCCTTGGGTAGCAGATGTGTCAAAGGCCTAGCAATTTTGCTAAAGTTTTTGATAAATCTTCTATAAAAGCCAGCATGACCAAGGAAGAATCGTATATCTTTCACTGATCGCGGATGTGGCAGATTATTGATGAGGTCCACCTTGGTTTTGTCAACCTCGATACCATCCCTCGAGATAACATGCCCTAGAACTATGTCATTTTTGGCCATAAAATGGCATTTTTCCTAATTGAGTGTCAAATGCTTCTCATGACAACGCGCGAGAACTAACTCTAGATGATGCAGACACTCTTAGAATGAATCTCCGAAGATTGAGAAATCATCCATGAAAATTTGAAGAAATCGTTCAACCATGTCAGAGAAAATACTTACCATGCAACTTTGGAACGTGGCAGGTGCGTTGCATAACCCAAGAGGCATGCGTTTGTATGCAAAGGTTCCAAATAGATATGTGAACGTGGTCTTTTCTTGATCCTCCGGAGCGATGGGAATTTGGCTGTAGCCAGAGTATCCATCTAGAAAACAATAGAACTCATGTCCGGCCAACCGTTCCAACATCTGATCAATAAATGTTAAGGGGAAGTGTCCTTCCTAGTTGCAGGATTAAGCTTTCTATGATCAATGCAAACTCGCCATCCTGTCTGCAAACGCATCGGGATAACCTCATTTGCATCATTCTTGACTACAGTGATTCCGGACTTCTTAGGCACTACTTGAACTGGGCTTACCCATGCACTATCAGAGATATGATAGATGATCCCATTGTCAGGTACTTAAGAATATCCTTCCTCACAGCTTCTTTCATTACCGGGTTCAACCTACGCTGAGGATCTCTTGCAGGTCGTGCATTGTCTAGTAAATAAATTTTATGCTGCACTATAGAAGGACTTATCCCCTTAATATCGGCCATACTCCAGCCTATGGCTTCCCTATGTGCTTTCAACACTGATATGAGTGCTTCCTCCTGAGCATCAGTCAATTCTGCAGAGATAATGATTGGTAGTGTGTCGTGTTCACCTAAGAAAACATACTTGAGATGACTTGGAAGGGTCTTCATCTCAAGCTCAGGTGGATACTCAATAGATGGTCGTAACTGAATCCGTGGTTCAGTCATCAATGGCTCAGGTGGAAGTTTCCATTGAGTGGAAGACACATAATTAGATGACTCATCGAGCGTCTCCAAGAGTACACTCTCATCAACTAAACCATCCAGATCATCAAAGAATTCCTCCTCTTGGTGCTCACTGGACAACCATTGGATCATATTCACTTCTACGGCTCGTCATGTGGATCACTTGGTTGGCGCCCTAGATTGAATATATTCAAGTCAAGTGTCATATTTCCAAAGGAAAGTCTTATCGATCCACTCCGGCAATTAATAATAGCATTAGAAGTGGCCAAGAATGGACGTCCCAAAATAACTGGGATACAATGGTGTGGATTCACCACAGGTTGAGTCTCGAGAACTATGAAATCAATTGGGAAGATAAACTCCCTAATCTTAATCAATACATCCTCAATCTCTCCCATAGGTGTCTTCACAGACCTATCAGCTAGCTGTAACGTAATCCTTGTAGGTCTCTATTCTCCTAGTCCTAACTGCTGGTACACTGACTAAGGAACCAAGTTAACACTTGCTCCTAAATCTAGTAAAGCCCTTTCAATCACTGTAGTTCCTATAGTGCATGAGACAGTAGGACTTCCAGGGTCTTTGTACTTCACAGGTGTTGACTGAGAGAGGATGCTAGAGATGTTAGCAGTTAGGAAGACTTTCTTTGGAAGATTTGTTGTTCTCTTCTTTGTGCACAAATTCTTTAAGAATTTTGCATAAGCAGCTACTTGTTGGATTGCATCAAGAAGAGGAACATTGACCTTAACTTGCTTGAATAACTCAAGGATGTGCTCCACCTGAGGAGAATTTTTCTTCAATCGATTTGGATAGGGAGCCTTTGACTTATAAGTATGGTCAATAGGAGGATCAGAGTTAGAAGGGTCAGATTCCTCTGTCGTGCTAGTGGGTGGATCGTGGAATGATGATAATGATGAATCATGAGGTGATGATAGAATCGTGGTATCAGGGAGTGTAGCCTGCTGTGTAATAGGAGTGGAATCAGGTGGCATGGCTACGTGATTGTCAACCAGCTTTCCAGATCGAAGTGTGTGAATGGCATTAACTTGGTTGACATGCGACTGATTTGAGGAGCTGGCATTAGGATTTGTTATGGGTTGACTTGGAAAAGTACCTTGTCCACGTCCACTCATTTGACTTGCTAATTGTCCAACTTGCTGCTCTACATTCTTAATAGATTGAGAATTCACAAGCAGTTGTTGACCTGTATTTTGCATAAAATCAGCTGACATTTTCATAAGATTTTTCATGTGTGTGTTAAGGTTGGACATATGAGAGTCAAACTTAGTATGAGACTTGAGAAGATTTTCAACGTTCTTCTCAAGTGACTGAAGTCGCTTTTCTTGATCATTATTAAACTCCTGTTGTGGATATGAGTGGTTTTGTGCAGAGGTCTATTATGCTTGTTTCCATAATTTGAAGTGTTTGGGTATTGATAAGCACCCACATTTGGTCTTGGGAACTGACCAGTGGTTGGGGGCTGCATGTTGAGGTTCTGGGCTCCTTGATATTTTCCTTGACCCCATGAGAGATTCGGATGGTTCCTCCAGTCGGGATTGTATATCAGAGCGTATGGATTATTAACGGGTCATTGATACATGCGTTAGCTTGCTCAACTATGGGACCCATAGGATTTACTAACAACGGACACTCCTCCATAACGTGATTGGGAGTTCTGCAATTAAAGCATGTGAGACTTTGGAGTTGATTCACTTGACCTACTGGTGGAGCACTAGGAGTCTCCAGTGCCTCAATTCTTCTCATAAGGGCTGCGATCTTTACTTCAGCAGCTATAGAGCTGTCGATGCTATGAATCCCACCCTTATGTGAAGAAGTTGATGCACTAGACTTCTCAGCGGGACTCTCCCACTGCATGGTCTTCCACGATAGGTCCTCAAGAAAGTCCCATGTTTCATCTTCGTTTTTCCTCATAAACTCCCCCTGACACATGGACTCTAGAAGAGTTTTGGATGTGTAATCAAGTCCTTCGTATATGATTTGACACAACCACCACTTTTCTATCGCATGGTGGGGGCACTGAGCTAATAAATCCTTAAATCGTTCTAAGTATTTCCAGAAGGGTTCTCATGGCACTTGACGGAATTGATTAATTTGATTCTGAGTCTTGCCGTCTTGTGCATGGGATAATACTTCTTAAGAAATACTGTAACGAATTCATCCCAAGTAGTGATTGAATCAGTAGGCATACTGTACAACCACTTCTTGGCATTATCCTTTAGAGCAAACGGGATGAAGCGGAGTTTAATTGCGTCATCCGATAAGTATTGCAGTTTTATCATCATGCATACTTCCTGAAATTCACTGATAAAGAGATATGCATCCTCTGAGTCAGAATCGGTGAATTTAGGAAGCATACTGATGTGCTGCGGCTTTAATTCGTAGTGATTACCTGCTGCGTGTGGAAGTTTTATGCATGATGGAAGTGATGTGCGCAATGGGTAACATCGATCCTGAAGCATCGGGATCAGCTGGTCCATCTTGTCTCCCATTAACAAATCTGATCTCACTAGTCGACCAAATTGATCACGGGTCCAATGTGGTATGAACCAGCGACCGTGAGTGTATGCGTGAATCTCCTAAACTAATGTAAGAAGTGGGGTGTGGTGGAGAAATAAAACGGTGGAATAGATATGATCAAATAAAAATGTGATACCTACTGTTACTAAAATTATTTTTTTTATATTTTTTTTAGAACCAGGATAAAAAAAACTATAGAAACAGAGAAATATTAGGGTTAGGAAGTACCTGTTCAGCCGCTAATTGGCGGCTCTGGCCGCAATTTGGCGGTTGGACCAGAGAGTTTTTTCTGCGTTGTTCAGAGGCTCTTCTGATCCCTTTTATCTTCCTGTATCTGCAATTTTTTTTCCTGCACACTCAACACATACTGTTAATACGTAAAACTTTAGAAAAAGCAAGAAAAACACCGTCGATCCTGGGCAACGGCGCCAAAAACTTGATGGGATAAACTGCAAGCGCATAGTATCGTTGTAGCGCTGTACAGGTCGTCCCACAGGGATCTAGGGTGCTTTTGCGATTCTTACTTTTCCTCAGTCTAACGGACTAACCAAAGATTTTAGTTTGAAGTCGGATTAACCTAAATAGCCTAGGATCTAGAATCCACTAGTTTCCAACCATATTCTTACTTCTATTATTTTCTTCTATCATAAAAATTTGATTTTTTTAGTTTAATCATTACTTCAAGTACCCTAAGTATGAGCTATCAAGTTGTGTGCAAGCATAACTCATCAAAAATACTACTTTTCATAAAGACAAACTAAATCTTTAGATAGTTCGATGAAAAAGATAAAATCAACAACCCCAAATCCTAACTAAGCATAGGCTATCAAGAAACCTAATTCAAGTATAACCTATCAAAGTCTTAATCTTCGAGTTCTTGTATTTTATTCTTTCCATAGAAAGATCATGTCTTTTTTATTTTATTTAAGAAGAAAAATATTAGAAAATAATTACATGGTGGATCCTAACTTCATCTATATCCTAGAGCTAAACTAGTTAGCTACTCATATTTTTAATAAGCAAGATCAAATTTTTATTTATGAATATGATAAACCCTAATCTAGAAAGCAGTAAAACCTAATCTAGAAAGCGATTAAATCTATCTAGAAAGCAAGTAAAAAATTTCAAAATAATGGTTTACCTCTGGAGTACGGTGTTGTGGCCGTCAACCTTCAGCAAAACCCTAATTTTATTAATTTCAAAATGAGTACAAAAGTTCCGGATCCCCTAGAATACAAGGATACGGCCAATATATAGGCTTCGAAAATCAAACCCTAATTCTAACAGAGTTGCAAAACAATAAAATTAGAATAATGCCTCTGAAGAAATCTCCTCTGGAATAGCCGCTATTTGACCGCTATTTGGCGGCTAGGGCCGCCAATTGGAGACTAATTAGTGGATTAAAGCTCTGGATTTTCTTTTAAATTAGTATTTTGTCTTGTTCTCTTGATTTGCTTGACTGTATTTGAGTTTGACTCTCTGAAGTAATTTAATCTTGTAGTCTCGCCCATTTTAGAAACTTTTCGGACTTTGATTTCCAACTCCAACTCTGATTTCATGCCATCTCCTTGTATGAATCAGATTATCTGAAAAAGACACTAAAAGATACCCGAGTAGCATTTATTTATATACAAAAAATAGATAAAATATGGGAGGAAAAATACAAAATATGATACTCATCAGCTCTCTTATTTTTATTTTCGTCGTCATTAATATTTGTTTGATCATTGATCCAACGTTGATTATTTCTTTTTTTCCTTTTTTCAAGTGCAGTATGATAGATTAGAGAAATACCTTCAGTGCAACTGCCTGCTATAACTTCTGCCAGTATGTGAGGCAACACTGAATTCCAATTTGAAGGGTATATATCTTTGTGTAGGGTCCCAGACGACTTAGATAGGATTAACTTGATCCGTAAGAGTGACCCTATAGCTCTTCACAAAATTAATACTAGCATTTAGTTCATTGGCTCTGACAGAAACAATTTGTCTTTGTCCAATTGTGTTTTTGGCGACTCAATTAGCCTCCAAAACATGCATGGTGTTGAGACAGTTCCTTGGTATTACGACCATGAGGGCGTAATATATTTTCTTTCTCCCTTGGAACGCAATTATTCTCTATTGTACTTCAGGACTTGCACAGAGGATCGGTTGATGAAGGGCACTGAGGCGAGATTCTTTTCTGATTGGGTGATTCATGAAAGGGGAAGTAACTGTGTTCAAGGTGGCTCCTTAACCAAGGTAATGAGCCTACTTGCGAGGGTAACTACTCGAGATATACCAGCGACCGAAGAGTTGCTAATGGTTAGGGATTTTAAGAATGATCTGACTAGGAAGGGAAATAATTACCCAGCTATGAATTTTCGCACACCTGGAGAGACCAATTATAGTAGAACAGACCGATGAACATGCCTTATAGGTTTTATTTTGAAGAAGCATGAGATTTTATTGCACAAGCTCTGCTTTTACATAGTGATAAGGGCTACACAGGTTGGGATTAGCAATAATCCTACTCAATTTTTTATCTTATTGGAGACGTATAACTATCTTCTAGTACTTTGTTTGTGCCCAACATTGCACTCAACATAGGGCTCCATGAAATATGGATGATTTAGGGATTACTGATGGGTGTTATCCTTATGAAGAATACTTTCTGATGCCAAAAGAATTAAGGACCGAAATGCCTCAGTACGCATGATGTTATGAGAGTTAGTCTGCCACTTTCACATTAGCATCGACATTACTAGGTCGAAAGGAGCTTATATTTGGCATAAGAAATGAGTACTTTTTTGCTAATGTGAATGGACCAAAGCCAATTGCTATTAATGATACACTCTTGGTAGGGGAATTGAAGAAGCATTTGGAGCAACATAAAAAATCTGAGAGAGTGCTTAGTGAAGACAACCATAATCTTTAAACCCTTGTATCAATTTATTTCATATCATCAGTACTGGTCTGGGAGCTTGGACACTTATATGTGCAGATACTGAGTAAATTAAATTATATTTTTCAATCTATTCTTCAATTTCAAATTCCACAGAATAGAGACCTCTTATCTTTTTTATTTTAGATTTTTTCATATTTTTCTTGAATTATTTCAGTTCAATCGATTTTTGGGTAAATACCCAATTAAAGTAATAAATTAAATCAAGAATTTCAATTTTAACATCCTCCCAAGTTTACATTTATTTTCAGTATCTCAACATCTTTATTTGACTAATTTTGAATAGGCATTTATTAAATATCAAATTTGTAATTAAGATTAATTTTAACGGTTTTAATATGACAGTATACCTATTTTCTAGCAAATGTTTGATTCATCAAAATAAATTATGAAAAATTCAAAAACATCAAGCTTCTTTCTCTCGTTTTACTCTTCATTTTCTCTTTAGTTATCCAACTCTAAATCCTTCTCAAATTCTTTCAAATAAATTGCCGAATAATCAGCCTGAGGATAGACTAAAAATTAACTATATTGCTCTATGAGCTTTGTTCATGAGTTTACTTCTTCAAATGAGCTCTAGTCTCCTCCAACAATGCAGGAAAACGATCTCCACTAGCTGTCCTTATTCCTTATTGTGATTCTTGGAAAAATTCTCCACTTTTAAAGAGAAATCACATCAACATTGGTTCTTTTCCGATTTAGATTCAATAAGAAACAAAAATGCCCTCTTAAATCCTTTAAATTTATCATTTCTTGATGCAGTCTTACTATATATATAATACCAGATTTATTATTAACTAATTTTCAAGATTTTACATACTCAAACTTGCATTTATTATTTTAAGCTTCAATTAATGTGCTACACCATGCATGTCATATATGTTTCTATTGTATTACATCGTGCATGTCATATATGCACATATTATATCGCTATCCAGGTATACCCAGTAGTCCATTTTAGAATTGTTATAATTTTTATATTGTAACTCCGATTGATCTCATTCTAGTGCTATTAGAAATATGATTCACTAAGCTACATATCTTTCAACCACAGTGGATCCTAGTATAGCTCTTTAACTACCAAAAATAGTTTGGAAATTTATTACTTTCTGTTGTACCATATCAGCAGTTTAGCAGAGCAAGTCCATGGTAAAATGACTATAAATTTTACTCTAAAACTCCAATTGAGCTCATTCAAGATTAATTAGAAAGATTGAATTATTTAAAACTAATTAAGATATTATACTCTAAATCAAATCTTATTTGGGTAAAAAATTATTTGGAAGATTTCTTATTACTGCTGTAAGTCAATAGTAGCAAGTCCATAATAAAACAATCATAAGTTTTGCTCTTGAACTCCAATTTAGATCATTCAATATTCATTGGAATGCCAATTCATTTATCTAGGATGGATTCAAATCTTAGATTGTAAATTTAACTTATTCATAGTCAAATCAAATTTAAAATTTCACTTGTTACTACCATAGCTTTGCAGCAATAGGTCCATGGTGAAACAACCATAACATTTTTTTAAGGACTGCAATTAAACTCATATAATATTCATTAGAAAATAATTAAATTTTCTACTGCTGCATAAAACTTAGCCTCTAACTCTATTTTTACACTAGTTAAATAACACCTGAAAGTCTGATTGTCTGCTGAATTACAACAACATAGACCTATATAATATGTTCGTACATATACCTCTTAACTCATGAAATGGTACACATGTGCACAAGTTAAATCGCTCTTATAATCACCTGTATTTACGTATGTTATTACTTGCACATATTATTCTTACTTGGAAATGATATCTTACACATATGAATATATTCTATAACTCCTGTACTTGCTAGTATTGCTCTTGTACTTGTCATTTTTGCTGTGCTTGTCATTTTATATTCACATGACCAATGATATATTCACATTTATTATATATGACATCTTGACACATTGATACTTAGTATTTACTACATTGTGAATATAGAAAAATTGAATAGAAGAATGAAATGCGTATAATGCAAGTTTTTAGTTCTATGTAATTTTGTTTGGAATGCATCCACCAATTTGTGTATTGGCACTATCAGTTCTAAGTTTGTTAATGACAACCACCCGACTCATATAGAGAACAGTATCTGAGGATATGACCCTGGGCATGCATGGGATATTCAGTGTGCCTAGCGGTGCAGAATCCAATTTGTATATGATCAGACTTGGGGCCGTGGTACTGGGTATGCACGGTACACTTCTAGACATGTGATTACTCCCACCATGTAGTTCTAAACTAATAAGATAAAATTTTTACCTATTTACTTTATCATATTATACTATATATATCATTTGCTTCATGATTCATGTTTTCTTATGAATACCTTATTCATATGCATGATCATGTTATATTATATATAGTATGTACTTCATAATTCATTTTATATTATGCAGATTATGTATTTCATGATTCATATGCATATATCTTTTACATTGTTCCTACTAGCATGCCATACTGATATAGTTTCTATATGACATAAACTAGAATTTGTATTCTTATTTGGGTTCTGACTCTTGGAATTAACGCACCCTAGGTCTACTAACCGACATAGTGGTAGCAGAGGAGGAGGATCCCCCTCTTGAGGATCCACATCTCCAAGAGTAGGCCGAGCGCCAGTAGCTAGTTCTTGTAGGATCATCATCTTTTTTGTGTGTATATCATTTCGACTTTTATATGCATATGTCTCTTACTTTCTAGACTTATTCGTGGTATTCAGACATTCTTGTAAGTATTCAACACTTATATAGCTTTGTTTTGGTAAATATATTTGATTCTACATCAGTAACCTTTTCATGTGCATATTGCTTATCATTCTTATATACCTGTTTTTGGATATTGCAATATTCATGCCTCTGATGTTGTGGCAGATAGATTCTGATATGTATTATATATCTTATATTTGCTTGTTCCATATCGCTTACCTGTATTTGTATGAAAATAAAAAGGCCTCGTGCATTCCGATAGTAAGAGTGCCTGCTGATAACACCCTACCCATTATTGGGACACACACTCGGGCTCATAGTTTGATTTGGAGCGTCAGTGAGTGGTATCAGATTAGCCATGATTTATTATCATTTGACCAATGATTATAGGATTCTGCATGTTCATTAAGCAATATTTATTAACATTTCCTTATTTCTTTATCTTGTTCTATATCATATTTTTTGTTTCTGATCTTGATTCCATCCTTGTCCTCTTTGAACAACATGCGCTTATTATTTTATTGTTAGGACCTTATCGTAAATTATCATATTTGCTCAAACACTGATGACATATTTATCAAATAGTTTTATACAAGAACTCCAAAATGATAATATTTAGGATCATAGGGTAGATACATAGCAGTACAGGACCTGTAAGTGCATTTAGATATCCAATTAAAACAAAGCATATATATAGGTTGCGTTCACTACCTATACCTAAGTAGAATTATGTTTATATTGTTTGAAATATATGCAAAGTTATTATTCTTATATTAAAATATGAAATATAGTTATGCTAAAATGTACTGGGTAAAAATATAATTGAGTTTGGATTCAAGACCATAATACATATGGTAAAATAATTGAAACATTATATGCTTGCTTCAATATGATATTTTGATGATATATATTGTGGTTAATTATATGGACTTCTAGTTTAGTCATTATATTAGTTTCACCTGGATACATACAGAAAGTGTATGATTCCATATCATGAGTATTATTTGAACATAATGGTCTTTAAGAATTTAATTATAGTCTATAGTTCAAATTTAATTATCAGTTCCTATGAATTTTCATATCCAATGTTTGAGACTAAATTATGTTTTTGAATCAAAATACCTTGTTAGCTAATCACTTCATAATATATAGTCCAGGATTTGAATATGTAGTACTTTGGTATATTATTTAAAATGTAGACTTTGATACTAATTAAGACATGTCCAATTAAAATATCAATATACTCTACATTGAAATGTCTATTTAGTCAAATAAGGTATATGTACCAATGATATCCAAATAGAAACTCATATATTTGAAATAAATATCAAGCAGAATATTCATTGTTTAATGTCATAAACAACCACCAAGTTTATGGACGAAAGTGGATCGGCTCACAAAGTCTAAATGAGTTAAGTCCTTTAATATCAATCATATCTGTGGCTCTAATTATATATATGTAGTTCATAATCTAACATATAATTTTAAGTCATAAGAGATATTACTTACTCATCCACTAGGACTAGGAAGATGTCCGATATTTGAAACTTTCGGTTTGAGGAAAATTTAAGTTGTTGCAAAAAGGGTTAAACTAAAAATATATAATAATAAGCAAGACTATGATAAAAATATATAATAATAATAAGAAAGACTAAGTAATCTCCATTATTCTAAATATCGGCCTTGAAGAATATCGTCTGGTATATTATTTTGCAAGGCTACTAATACGATAAAAAAATCCTATATTTACTCATGTCCTGATATAATCTGATATCTGCTATGTGATAAGAAATTTGTACATCCGATATGATTCCAATATTCGATTCTTAGAATCTTGATAATCAGAAAGCCTTTAGAGCAATTAAAAATGGTATTATGAATGGTTGATTTGTTAAAACCCAATGGGAGATACCAAATATTGATCGATTGACAAAACCTCCTATTATTGTTAACCCGATCTGCAACCATGACCATGGAGCTGTGACTTAATATTTTAGCTTATATTGTGATATGAAATTTTAGTTTGTGTCGTGATATGATCTATAGGCCCGAGGTTTACGCCACACTCCCATAATAAGCAAATTTCTCCACTAATTAGTTTCATCAAGCGTTAGCATTATACTACATGGTGATTAAACTCCGCGGAGATAATGTTGTCACGTTATACTTAGCGGTGACTTCCTCTGCTTACCAGAATATTCAAAAGACATGTGGATCACCCTAAAATTTAAACTCATTACTAAACAATCAAGTCTTGCCATCTACCTTATTGTTATATTGATTTAAATTTCGAGGACAGAATTTTCTCAGATACTGGTATGATCAGATACTAAATAAATTGAGTTATTCTTCCAATTTAGTTTTCAATTTCAAAATCTGCAGAATGGGAACCTCTTATCTTTATATTTTAGGCTTTTTAATTTTTTCTTAAATTATTCCAGATCAGCCAACTTTTGAGCAAATACCAGTTAAAATAATTAAATTAAATCAGAAATTTCTATTTTAGCCTTCTTCCACGAATTTTGATGAGTTATGATTGTACAATACTTGATAAATTATACTTAGGGTGATTTGAAAAAAGTTAAATTAGAAAAATCGTTTTTTTGATATAATCGTAATTGTTTATGTTAAAAAGACAGGAGGAAGATAATAAAAAGAGTTCGATTGTGAACTAGTGGATTCGATGTTTTAATCTAACTTTAGAAAGAATAAATCCATCTACATCATATTAGTTAACTTGCTAAGATAATAGAAAAAGTGATATCGCAAAATATTTTAGATCTCTGTGGGACAACCTATAAAGTGCTACAACTATACTGTATGTTTATAGTAGATTTGTCTCATCATATACATCTTGACTTATAATATGATATATATATAGACATGTAAAATCACTTTTGTTATCACCTGTATATGGCGTGTTCAGACCTGTCATAACTCATATTTAGGCATACATACCATGTTTGTGAATATAATACTTGATTAAAGATATAATAAACATGCAGGCATGTTTATTTGCATATGTTATTACTTGTACATATTATTCTTACTTGGAAATAATATCTCACGTACATGAACATATATAACTCTTATACTTACTAGTATTACTCTTCTACTTGTTAGTTTTGCTGCGCATATCACTTCATATTCACTTGACTAATGATACATGTACCCAAATTACATATGACATTTTGATATATTGATACTTAGCCTTTACTATTTGTAGGCATGGAAAAAATGAATGGTGGGATGAAACACATATTGTGGGAGTATTTAGTTCTTTCTGATTCTATCTTGAATGCATCCATCGATCTGTGTACTGATATTATTGATTCTAAGTTTGCTTAGCAACAACAACAACCCGGCTTGTATAGAGACCGGTATTTGAGGCCATGATCCCGGACATGTACGTGATATCCAGTGCGCCTATGTGATCGGTCATGGGACCATGGTATTGGACATGCACGGTACATTTCTGGAATATGTAAATACTCTCACCATTTAGTTCCAAACTAATAAGATAGAATTTACACCCTTTGCATATCATATATTTCATGATTCACATGCATACATCTTTTACATTGTTCCTTCATGCCACACTAAAATAGTTTTTATAGCATGGCATGAGTGTGTTCCTATTTGGATTCTAACTCTTGAGATTATCACATCTCAGGTATCCTAGCCGAGACAGCAGTAGCATAGAAGGAGGACCCATTTCTCGAGAATCCACATCTCCAGGAGTAGGCTGAGTACCAGTAGCCAGCCTCTTGTTGGATATTTCTATATTTATTCCTATGATATTGTGGTAGATAGAATTAGACCAATAGTATATATCTCATATTTGTGCGCTTTGTATGAAAAATAGCGGTCTCATACACTTCGATATTAAGAGTGCCCGTTGGTGACACTCTATATATTATTGGGACGTATTCAGGCCCACCAATGTGATTTGGCATTCACATATGTTTCTAAGTTGTCATCATTGAGCCAATATTGATTTGATACCCTGGCCCTATCTTGGCAAGTTACTTGCGTTATAGTAAACGATATGTGTGGCTCCTTTTGCGCCATGAGAATGTCTCACTTTGAAGAATCTCTAACTTGCTGTGTTGCTGGCCAGTGGGAAATATTTAGATTTACGTTGAGCCATGGTATGTCGAGTCAATAATGAATTGAGGGCTTTTAGCCAGTTTATAGGAGGACAGAAGACAAGCTTGAGGGTTGAAATGCCATATGTTTATTTGATAGAATGGTTTGTGATCCATTGCGAAGGGTTGATGTTTGGAGGAACTAATGCTAACAAAGAGGGTTTTCCTACTCTCTCTCAATTTGAAGGAAGACGGTGGAACATCAATATATAATGAAAGTAAGGAAAGCTGTTGATAGTCACAGTGCCTATAGATTCTTTAGGTTCTTCCTTAATATCGACGTTGCTAATCTTTGGGTCTCTTTTGTGATGTGGATTTATTTCCTATAGTATATTTTGGTAAATACAGTATATTTGCCCTGCATATTTGGTGTACCGAAGCGGCAATGTGCGTAAGTTGTCACCATACTTTCCAAGTTGATTTGCTAGCAATTTGGTTATGATCTATTTTATGTAGGCTATCCTTGTAGAGCCTTGGTGCATAAGGGTAGTTTAGTGGATGGTGCCAGGGCTTGGAAGCATTTTATCATGGCTTTGACTGGTGTTAGCTTTCAAATATCAGCCGGGGATCCTACATTGCTAACGACTTTGGCTTTTTGTTAGTTGTATAGTGAAAGCAATACTAAGAAGACAAAATATGATCTTTACTGTACTGGGTTGGTGCGCATCCATAAGCATTATATTGAGTTTGCTGCTAAATCCAAGACGTCCAAGATTGCTGGATTTACGGAGTACTTGGAGAATTTACCCGATCTTAAGCAACTTGAGTGGGAAGTCTCTTCTAGGGAAGATGAGCATGATGAAGAATTAGAAGGCGAAACTGTGCCATCCATGGTTCAATTAGTAGGGGAAGACAAGGGCAATGCACCGAAGTGAGATTCAGATGATGAACCCTTGGTGCGCCTTGCTCTCCGTAAAAGGAAAGTGAGGATAATTAATGATTATGAGGATCAAGCTTCCCTAGCTACTACTTCTGAGGGTGCATCAGTAGTTCCTACTGGTGATGAGCCATAAGCTTCTAGTGATGTCGTCATCATTTTGCCACCTCCTGTTCCTCCAACTACTTTATTGTAGTTATTGGTGCCAATACTACTATTGTTTTTTGCTGCCACCACAACTGAAGAAGAAGCGAGTGCCCCATGCATTGAGTCATGTCATACTGCCAGCTACTTTGTTGATCATGATTGCAGCCTCGGGTAGGATCATTGAGGCATCCCAGTCGAGTATGGATGAAGCTTTGGAGGAAGTCACGCGAGCTAACGCTGCAGCGAGGAAGAAGGTGGTGGCTATCCTAAATTCTATAATTTTGGATCCCTTATCACTTTCTGCTAACTATTCCAATCTTCAGGTTGCGACGCTTAATTCATCTTTGTCTAGGGAAGTCGCAGCTAACACAATCAAGGACGCATCTGTGGTCACAGAGGCTACTGGCAAAGGTCCAAGAATTGAAGATTCACAACTTTCTTCAGATGTCCCTCCTCATGTTGGTTGCGAAGCAGCTATAGCATAGGCTTCAAATCCTCCACGAGAATCACTAGAAGCTACAGGGGAGACCAAAGAGTCGATGCAGATAAAAAAAGATGATTCGATGCGTGAAAGACTAATAACTTCTAGCTCTACAATTAACAAGTTAAAGGCTATCGTGATTGACGATAATGGTGATGACGACTAGGTCACTCCCACAGACTTTTAGGTAGAGGAAGGTAGTGCACCTGTCTCAGTGCCTGTTGGCATATATACAATAGGCAGAACCTCAAATATTGATTACTTAAGGCCCTCTTTTTTTCACTGCTTTGCTAGCCATGCATATAATTTGCATGTGTTTCATTTCACGTTTGCAGGTACCATGTGCAAATTTTGTCTTTACTGCAACGTAGACTTTATAAGGCTTTATGCTTTACCAGAATTTATACCATTACATGGTTCTCTTCTTTCACATATGGTGAATACCACCACATTTTAGTTAGCATTAGACCATACTGATCATTTGGTTGCCTTTCTTAATTCTTTGCTTTAGGGTTTTCCTCTATCATGAGGGTGCCTATACTTTTCTTGTGTGACATGTTGTTGTACTCGGGTTTGATATTTGTTTGGTTATATTAGACATACCAACCGCACCTCAGCATAGTGTGGACTCGCTTATAGGCTCCACTCCTATGTCAGATACTTCAGTTCCAATGGAAGTGTCCGAAGCTCCTCTTGCACCGATGGTACCTCCCCTAATGAACCCTACACCCACTCTAGCAAGCACTTCTGCACACCGCGTTGCTCCTTCACTCCGCTTATTTCTAGACATAAAATTTGAATGACCTGATAACAGGACCTTTATTTCTACCAAAACCTGAATAGCTTGCAGTGGAGTTAGCATCTATGGCGACCATCTGCGCTAGTTTATTCAAAAGTATGGAAGCCACTTTCTATGAAACCCTAAAGAACTACATGGACACTGTGATGACTGATGAGCATACTCCGATCAAAGCTTTGATAAACATGCTCTTATCTTCCATTTCAAGCACTACAAATTTGACGAGTTTGGAGGAGTCACAAATGATGGGGCTTTGGTCATGGATTTTCTAGTGGTCAATGCTGGTTGGAAGAATTCTCATTGCAGTCTTCTTTCTAGCAAAGTAGAAGCAGAATTTCAGTGCTTGATGGGAGAATCTGAGGGAAAGGCCCAGGCTTTTATTGTAAAACAAGAAGCAGTGGCTCGATCTTAGGAAGCCAAGTAATCATATCATGACATGTTATCTAAAGTGAGGGTGACTGACTTCAGTTTGACTCAGCAGACTCATAACCTTGCTAGCTTAAGGGTGGCTTTAGAGGGGATGATGGCGGGAATTCAAGCCAGTGAGCTAAAAATCTGACTTATCCACCCAATATCTCATAATTGAGAAGCAGTTAGAGACCAAAAACAATCTCTTCAAATAAGGCTTAGCCAAGTCCCATAAGGTTCACAAGAGGAATTGAGAAGGCTGGCTGAGGAAAATGTCTAACCTACTCAAGAGGAGCTCAAGAATTTGGTTGGAGCTAAACTTTGGTCATTAAAAAGACCGTAAACATTTGTATCTTTATTCGATAACAATGTTTAAGTTAAGCTTTCCATATATTTATTTATCTTTCATCGCCTTTTTAGGTGATATGCCTTTGTTGTGATTGTTTTGTAACCATACACACGTACTTTAATTTTCTACGTACGTAGGCAGTGGTTTGTTTTGGTAAGGTTAGAGACCAAAGGTTTGATATTAAACTTGGATTCAATCTATGTTTCAATGTCATGTTGACTAGAGGTTTAGTGTTGAACCTAGAATTTGATATTGTAAACTAGAGATTTTATATTGAACTGTGTCTTTCTAGGTGTAACGCTACCATTTTTCAGCTGCTTTTCAAAATGAAGGACGCTACTTAAAAGTTTTACTAGACAATCCAACAGTCACAGGATTTTAGAATAACCGTAACTACTGGCACAATCGGATGAAAAAAAAACATGTCTGAAACTAGAAGGATTTCATTCATACAAAAGTCAATTACATAAGATGGTGTAATGCTCTAAATATGAACACAAAATAATTAAAAGAGAAAAGCAGTGTTCAGATAAAAGGAAATATAAACAAAATATACAAATATTCTTCGGAAGGTACTTTACTGCTTATTGTCGCTTGGTCTAATCAATAAAGTACATGTTTTCAGCTGAGGCTAGTTCTCCTTCTTCGCCTTCTAAACCTTGGTGTAGAACCTAGGGGATTAAACCCAAAAGTAACACAAAGGAAAATATGTGTACTATCACAGTTCTAGACATAAAATTATACAAATAAATTGTGTTGTTGTTAAACATATCACATAAATATTGAAAAATAGAATAAGAAAGACTATATAAGTCATTTGCAAATAGCAGGTAAATATCATGTAAAAATGATAAGTCTAAGTCAAATTCTTGTTAGCATTTGAAACTAAATGATGGATAAGATAGCACACAATTCTCCGCATTGTGCACACCCGTACATATCTGGGACCCCGCCAAAACCCATATCACTGAACCATGATGCACCACTAGATGTTGTTAGACAAATCCTGTACTATAGAATAGTAATGGACGTCACCGTTATAGGGGATTCATGTATCAAACTGTGGCTCAGTACCACACGATGTTGTTGCAGCATTAGAGCTCAACACCTAACAAGAAATGACCAACATGATCCCCATCATGTAGTTTCTCCCAATCTCCAAGCCGATGATTCATTCAATCATGTCATGTATTGGGTCCAAATGTCACATATCATGTTCATCTTATATAAACCACAATTTTACATGCAAATCGTGTGCTTTGTTCATGTTTTTAATAATCAAGTATCGCGTACTCAATCATGTATCAAAGTGTCATGCATATACATCATTTCATGTAATATATTAAGCAATTGGTATCATGTGTCATATATACATGTCATACATGTATTGCAAACATGTTATGTTTATGCACGGCTGTGTCATGTATTATGTGATTGTACGTGTATTAATGTCTCACATATAAGCCAAGTATTTATCTCATGTACAGAATATCGCACTCGTAATCAAACTTGTCCGAATACCTTAATAGAGGCAATGTGGTCACATAGTTTATGGTACAAAGAGGGAAACAACTATGCATGACACTGGTGGTCTGAACCGTGTCATGTTGATTTTAGAATTGAGAAATAAAGGTTGCATGGCATGACAACTGAAAAACTAACCAATTTTTATGATGCAATGAACTGACTTGCTATCACCATGAACGTGAACCATATAGGGTGGTGCATAGCCACATTCTTGAGCAACACAATTATAGGAAAGAGAGGATGTTATCATATAATCTTGAAAAACCTAGTTGACAGAAAGGTATATCTAGTTTTCATTAAATGAGATTAAAGCTCACACGTCCAGAGAGCATGCCCACCCTTTAAACTCCCTGGACAACTACAAGTTTAGGTCACTAGGTAAATGATAAAATCTGCTACCTAAAACATTATTGGCTCTAAGCACAATACAATTTAAATATGATTACGTTGATTTTGTTGTCAAGTTCATTAGTAGGACAATTTATGAAATTAAGCAACTAGTGTGTAAGGGCAAGAGAGAGATTGTGTATACTTGCCTCAACAAATTATTATTGGATGTCCAAACCAACTCTTCCTTCACTATCGTCCCTTCGTTAGTGCTAGGCTAGTGATATTTTTTTTATTTTCTAGAGAGAGAAATGAAAAAGAAATCAAAATTAAAATGAAAATAGAAAGGAGAAAGAAGGAAACTCCATGGCTGCTCTGTTGTTGGGGTGTACTGTTGGGGTGAGCTAGGGAAAAGAGAGCTAAGGTATTTTATTTATTTATTTATTTAGTTTTATAATTGCACAATATTTTTTCCAACTTCATGCAACAAGCCACCTAAAGAGCTACATGCTATGGTTCACCCTTTTGTGACAATGCAGCAAGGGAGAAACCGCCTTCAGGATGAAGAATCTAGAGGTAAATATTTTTCTTTTATTTATTTATTTATATTATTTAATAATTTAATAATTTCAGTTCCATGTAACATTCTCCAATCATTATCAAATTAATACTGAGTGTAGCACTTAATGAGAAAAATACTATAAAATTGTCCTTTTATCATTTTGATATCCACAATAAAAGAACTAAAATTCTAAAATAAATAGAAGAATGATTTAATATTATTAAATTAGCAAATTTGGAAATATTTTTGGGCTTGCGAGGAAAATTTTAAAAATTATAAATATTAGAAAACTAATAATCACGAAGACTGAATATCATTTGGAATTACAAATTTATAGTTACGTACACCAAAGTTATTTGGATGCCCAAAAATTAACTTTTTAGCCTTATTCGACACGATCAGACTTAAAAGAAAGATACATATAACACAAACTTTGGACTATTACATCATATCCACCTAACAAATGAATTTCATCCTCAAAATTCAAAATCAAAAGACATGACAGTATATATAGATATGTACTGATATAAAAATAAATTCACTTGACAAACCTGATAATGATAAAAGGATGTGTACTTTATCTTGATGTATTTTTCAAGTTCCCACGTAGAATCTCTTTGTGATTGTGTATCCCACGAAATTAGGACTTACGGTATCACTTTGTTATTTAGTACTATCTCTCATAGGCCGATAAGCGATATAGGTTGCTTCTCATATTTTAGGTCTGATTTTAAATCCACCTCGGACACATCTACTACTTTGTATTCATCACCAAAGTATTTCTTCAAGTATGATATATGAAATACATCATGAATAGTTTTCATTTCTAGTGGTAATGATAATCTATAGGAGAGATTTTCAATTTTTTTCGTGACCTCAAATGGCCTGATGTATTTTAGACTAAACTTTCCTTTCTTACCAAATCTGATCACACTCTTCATCAGAGGTATCTTAATAAATATCTTAGCTCTTATTTCAAACTCCAATGGTCTCCTACGTTAATCTGTCCATTTCTTTTGTCTGTCCTAAACCGCTTTTATATGTTCTCTGATAACCTTCACTTGTTCTATTGCTTGAGTAATCAACTCCGATCCTAAAATGAAGTACTTCATTCTCCAACTTCATCTAAACACAATGGAGATTTGCATTTCCAACCATATAAGATTTTGAATGGTGCCATTTTGATACTTTCTTAATAACTACTATTATAAGAAAATTCTACCATATATAAATAGTTCTTCCAAGACCCCCAAAATCCAACACATATGCCCTAAGTATATCTTCAAGTACTTGGATAGTCCATTCTGATTGACCATCTGTTTGTGGACAGTAGGCTAAAAATAAATCCAAATATATTTCCAGACTATCCATTAATCTCTCCCAATAATGTAATATTAATCTTATATCTCTATTGATACAATTCGGACTTGATCTTCATATAATCTCACCACCTTCTGTATGAATCTTCTGGCTAATATTTTTGTTGACTGACCAATTCTAAATGTTATGAAATGAGACAATTTGGTCAATTGGTCCACAACTACCCAAATAGCATTATTGCCTCTAGTGCTCTTATATAAGCCTGTAACAAAATCCATCGATATTTGTTCTCACTTCCACTCTAGTATTGTTAGTGGTTGGAGCAATCTAGTCATTCTCTAATATTTAGCTTTTACTTTCTGGCAAGTGGAATATCTAGATACATATCTGGCAATCTCTTTTTTTTATGTCTAGCCACCACAAATACTTTTCATATCCTTATACATTTTATTATTTCGGGGATGAATTGAGTATATTGATTTATGAGCTTCTTCTAAAAATCTATCTCTTACTTTTCCTTTGGGCACCAATAATCTTTTCTTAAATCTAATAGCTCCATCTGAGTACATTTTCATTTCTGGCCTCTTGCTACTTCCATGTTATTATTTAACCTTTAGAAATTTTCTTCTCCAACTTAAACTTACTTAATCTGCTATATCCATGGTGGCTGTAACCATATTTCCATAAATTGTGCTATTATACCTGGTAAAATTACTTCTAGTTCTATTCATCCTTTGCATCTCCATTAAAAGTTTTTTTTGCTGAGTTAATCTTTCTACTGCAGGCCTCCTACTCAGGACATCTTGCACCACATTAATCCTACATAGGTGATACTTAATTTCCAAATTATAATCTGCTACTAATTCCAACCATCATCTCTATCTCATATTCAGTTCTTGAGTGAAAATATACTTTAGACTTTTATGATTAGTATATACCTCTACCCTCTATCCTAATAAGTAATGTCTCCAAACTTTTAAAGCATGAATCACCGCTGCTAACTCCAAATCATAAGTCGGATAATCTCTCTCCTAAGATCTCAACTATCTTGATACGAACTCAGTAACTCTTCCATTCTGTGTCAACACATATCTCAATTTCTATCCTGAAGTATCACTATAAACTTTCATTTCTCTAGAATTATCTAGAATTACTAGGACCGGTGTTGTTGTTAGCCTCCATTTTAATTCTTTAAATGCCCTATTATATTGCTCTGTCCAGACATATTCCACTCCTTTCCTGGTCAATTTAGTCAAAAAAGATGTGATTTTTACAAAATCTTATACAAACCGCCTGTAATACCCAACTATCCCCAGAAAACTCTGAATCTTAGATACTAATTTTGGTACAGGCTAGTCCATTATACTTTCTATCTTCTTAGAGTCGGCTGATACACCATCTGCAGAAACTATAACCCAAAAAACTAATCTTATCCAACCAAAATTCATATTTACTTAGTTTTTCATATAAATTTTGCTCTTTCAGAGTCTACAAAACTATTCTCAGATACTTAGTATACTTTTCTCTATTCTTGGAGTAGATTAATATATCATCAATAAAT
Organism: Dracaena cambodiana; assembly: GCA_036321105.1. NCBI lineage: Eukaryota > Viridiplantae > Streptophyta > Magnoliopsida > Asparagales > Asparagaceae > Dracaena > Dracaena cambodiana. Next base: position 25,418,999 of record JAYEPQ010000012.1, on the reverse strand, counting down.
GCTACTATAAATTTATCTAGATACTGAGCAAAAACATGGTTCATCAAATTCATTAATACTGCTGGAATATTAGTCACTCCAGACGATATTACAAAATATTCATAATAAATATATCTGGTACTAAATATAATTTCTTAGAATATTTTTTGTTAGGATCCTTACTTGATGGAATCTTAAACAAAGATCTATTTTTGAAAATATCCTTACTCTTTCCAGTTGATCAAATAGATCAGTTATCCTCGTAGTGGATATTTATTCTTGATTGTTACTTCATTCAAACCCCTATACTCCACACACAATCTTTGACTCCCATCATACTTTCCTGCTAATAATACTGGAGCTCTTCAAGGTGAAATACTAGATCTGATAAAACCTAACTTCAATAACTCACCTACTTGTCTCTTAACTTCTTTTAATTCTACAACTTTCATTCAATAAGGTGGCCTACAAACTGGTCAGCTCCAGGGATAATGTCAATAGTAAATTGCACTGTTCTTACTGATGGTAGTCTAGATATCACTTTAGAAAATAAATCTAAGAATTTTGCTACTACTGGGGTCATTTCTTCTCCTACTTCCATAGCTTCTAGAACTTCTCCCTTTAAGAATATCTTAGATTCAACCGGTTTTAGGGATTGAGTTTCACCAACAAATTCAAACTCTGAACAACCAGGAGTCCGAAATATTACTCATCTTTTTCTACAATCTATCCCCGCATGGAAGGTACTCAACCAATACATGTCTAAGATAACATCATATCCTCCTCCATTGATAACTAGTAAGTTGGAATAAAGTTATCTACTATTAACTAATAAGGGACATATTCTATACTCCTTATTAGTCATGATACTACCGTTCCTAGTCTTAATATCCCACCTTACATGTAAGATTGCAAAATTAATAGAATTGTAGGAAATAAATATGATAGAGGTAAAATAGTGTGAAGCTCCATAACCGAATAAAATAGTTGCCGGTGCATTGCCAACTAGAATCATACCTGCTACGACTCCCACAGTAGCTTAAACTTTCTCAGTATTCATCAGTCTAACTTGCCCTTGCCTCCTACCTGCTCCTCCTTGGGTTCTGGCAAAGGCTTATTGTTGGGTCTCCAAAGATCTTCTCTGATCTGGTTCCGGAACTCTCTAGGCTGATGTTGTTGCTGGCCTGGTTGTTGACTAGAATCGGACCTTGGGTACTGCTGGTTGTTAAACCTTTGGACAATCACTTATCGATAACGGGTAGATCCACATGCTAGATACAACCCTTGGGCCCTACTACAATCCTCCTGGGTATATCCCGATATATGGCAGAATTTACAGATTATCAAACTTCGATTTGGTATAATTGGCTTCTTTGCTAATGGACCATCAAACCTGCTAACTGATGAGCTTTTTCCTTGTCCATACGACCATTTAAATGTCACTGATCTCCCCTCCTTGAATACTTGCTCTACGTGATATGTTGCTTTGAATACTTCTGAGTAAGTCTTGTAGTTATGACCTACTAAGTGCTCGCTCAGATGATGCCTCAGTCCTTGCTGGAGCAAGTGTGCTCTTTTCTCCTCATTAGCTACCAAGGTCTGGGCAAAACGACCGAGTCTCACAAACTCAGCGACATGTATCCACAGTCCAATCTCCTTACTGTAGCTCCAGGAATTTATTTCTCATTTTTTGTTTTGCTAATGCATGAAAAAATCTAGCAAGTATCTCTACAAACTTCTCCTAAGTTAGAGGTTCTTGGTTTCTTATCTCTTCGCAAGCCACCATGTTCTGGCCACATCAACCAACTGAATACACAATACCTCCACCCGATTCTCCTTTGGAATTCTTGCCGCTTTCATAAGATTCTCCATGTCTAAAATCTATTGTTCAGCCTTTAATGACCCTTCGGTTCCAGAAAACACTGATGGCTGCAGCTTCCAGAAATCCGATACCATTTTGGTCCTTTCCTACTCCTTGGATTGCAACATTCTCTCTAACAACATTGTCGTGATCTGTTATGTCTGTGCTACTTTTTATACTAGATTCCTAAGCTCAGAGCTCTCATCCATTGGACTTGCACTCGTACTAGCAGAAGATTGTATTGACATTATTCTATAACAGTCTAGATAGGAATCAATAAAAGAAATTTAAGATAGATGCCTCAAACTAATAGGAAACAATACGACATACACGATACTAGATCAGATAGATATCAAAAAATAAGGATTAAGTATCAAGAATGAGTTACAGACATGTTTTTATGTGACAGTAGTTATATGGTCTTCCATTTAAACCTAAGCTCTGATTCTACCTTGTCATGCTACAATTTTCAGTTGCTTTCCAAAACAGATGACGCTACTTAAAAGTTATACTACACAACTCAATAGTCACAGAATTTTTGAATAATTGTAACTACTGTCACAATTAGATTAGTAAATAATATGTCTAAAACTGAAAGGATTTAAGTCATATAGAGTTAATTACATAAGATGACACACTGCTTTAAATATGAATACAAAATAATCAAAAGAGAAAAGTAGTGCTAGATAAAAAGAAATATAAACCAAATATACAAAAGTTCACCGGAAGGTACTTCACTGCTTACTGTCGCTCGGTCTGATCAATGAAATATAGGCCTTTAGTTGGGGCTGGTTATCCTTCTTCGCCTTCTAAATCTGGATTTAGAACCTAGAGGGTTAAACCAAATAAATATCACAAAGAAAAAGATATATGTACTATTACAGTACTAGAGATAAAATTATGCAAATGAATTGTGTTGGTGTTAAACATGTCGCGTAAATAATGAAAAATTGAATAAGTAAGATCATATATGTTATATGCAAATAGTAGGTAAATATCATATAAAAATAATAAGTCTAGGTCAAGTTCTTATCTGAAAACTAAATGATAGATAAAATGACGTAGTTCTCCGTATTGTGCAAATGCTCGTACATACCCGAGACCTAGTCCAAACCTATGGCACTGAACCATGATGCACCATTAAGTGCTGCTAGACAAATCTTGTACTATGGAACAGTAACAGACGTCACCCTAATAGGGGACTCATGTATCAAACTGTGGCTCAATACTATATAGTTCTGCTGCAGTATAAGACCTCAGCACCTAACAAAAAATAGCTAATATGATCCTCATATGATACGATTGTTTTCCATCATGTACTTTCTCCTAATCTCCATGTCGATGATTCATTCAATCATGTCATGTATCGGGTCCAAATGTCACATATATATAAACCACAATTTTACATGCAAATCGTATGCTTTGTTCATGTTTTAAATAATCAAGTATCGCGTACCCAATCATGTATCAAAATGTCATGCATATACATCATTTTCATGTAATGTATTAAACGATTGGTGTCACATGTCATGCATGTATTGCAAACATGTTATGTTTATGCACAGCTGTGCCATGTATTATGTGACCATACATGTATTAGTGTCTCACATATAAGCCAAGTATTTATCTCATATACGTAATATCGCACTCGTAATCAAACTTGTCCAAATACATTAATAGAAGCAATGTGGTCACATAGTTTACGGTACAATTTTGCATGACACTGCTGGTCTGAAGTCTGTCATGTTGATTTTAGAATTAAGAAATAAAGGTTACATGGTATGGCAGTCGAAAAAACTAACCAATTTTCATGATGCAATGAACTGACTTGCTGTCAGCATGAACGTGAACCATCTAGGGTGCATAGCCACATTCTTGAGCAACACACTTATAGGAAAGATTGGATGTTATCATATAATCTTGAAAAATCTACTAGACGGATAGGTGTGTCTAACTTTTCATTAAATGAGATTTAAGCTCACACGTCCAGAGAGCATGCCCTCATTAAATGAGATTTAAGCTCACACATCTAGAGAGCTGCCTGCCCTTTAAACTCTCTGAACTACTACAAGTCCAGGCCACTAGGTAAATGTTAAAACTTGCTATATGAAACACTATTACCTCTAAGCTCAATACAATTTAAACATCATTGCATGAATTTTGTTGTCAAGTTCATTAGTAGGACAATTTGTAAAATTATGCAACTAGAATGTAAGGATGAGAGAGAGATTGTGTATATTTGCCACAACAAGTTACTATTGGATATCCAAATTAACTCGTCTATCGCTATCGTCCCTTCGTTAGTGATAGGCCAGTGAGATTATTATTTTTATTTTTATTTTCTAGAGAGAGAAATGAAAATGAAATCAAAAATAAAATGAAAAGAAAAAGGAGGAAGAAGGGGACTCCATGGCTGTTTTGCTATTGGGATGTGCTGTTGGGATGAGCCAGGGAAAAGAGAGGTAAGGTATTTTATTTAATTAATTATTTAGTTAGTTTTATAATTGCATAACATCCTCTCAACTTCATGCAACTAGCTATCTAAAGACCTACATGCCATGGTTCACCCTTTGTTGACAACGCAGCAAGAGAGAAACCGCCTTCAGGAAGAAGAATCTAGAGGTAATTTTTTTTTTCTTTCATTTATTTAATTATTTAATAATTTAATAATTTCGGTTCCATGTAACGTTCTTCAATCATTACCAAATTAATATGGGGCGTATTACTTATGGAGAGAAACTCTACAAAACTGTCTGTTTGTTATTTCGATATTAGGAATAAAAGAATTAAAATTCTGAAATAATTAGAAGAATAATTTAATATTATTAAATTTGCAAATTTAAAAATATTTTTTGGGTTTTCAAGGAAAATGTTTATAAATAATAAATATTAGAAAACTAATAATCTCGAAAACCGAATGTCATTTGGAGTTATGAATTTAAAATTACGTCCACCATAAATTATTTTGGTGCACCAAAATTGATTTCGGTGGCCTTATTCAATACCATCAGACTCAAAAGAGCAATACATGTAGCACGAATTTTGGGATATTATAGTACGATTTATCAACAGAGTGTAGGTTAACTTGTTATCAAAATTCTATTTGTTACTAGAGGTACATTTCATACTTAGCAAATATTTCGAATCATTAGGAAACTTCTATTGTCCATCTAATCATACAGGTGGAGTTAGGAGGCACGGTGTGGGACCTAGTAAACTCAGCAAACTTGGGTCAATTTAGAGGTTTGTTTTTAACTTGTGGATTTGTTGACCTAGGTCTTTCAAAGATTTACTATTGATCTTTGTGGGCTTAAGAGAATTGAGCTTTTCAGAGATTTGAGGGATTTTGATCTATTAGAAAGGGTTGTTGTTGGACTAATGGGCTAGAGGTTTTTAAAGTAATGTCGCCTAAGGCAATAACACTTTATATTTCTTTTAGCGAAGAAAGAAAAATAAGAGTTATGTAGGCTTATCTATTTTTTAATTTTTTTTCTTCCTTCTTTTAGATTTCGGGGAAAATATCCAGTTGCAATCTAATCCAACGCGTTAGCTATCATTACATTTACGGAGCAAGTGTTGTACTTTAATTTTGCCTTGAAAATAACCTGATATTAATTGCGCCTCTTCATTGTGTTTGGATTTCCTTTCGATGGGTATTAATACCCCCGAGAGGATCTGCTTTCTTCAAGTCTCAAACTTTCAGATTTTACTTTTCTTTCTCTTAAAATTGCTATTTTTGAAGAAGACTTTCAAATAGCTCTATCTTTACCACAAGTGAGAGGTCTAGTAACCATGGACCCTCTGACTGATGATAAGTGGGATGAAACCTTATATTCTAAACAAAGATATGCATATTGGAATCCTCATTTGGCCAAATAGAGTCAGACTTTTTTGCCTCCTTTTCTTTTTCTTTTCTTTTTTTAATTCCAACATTTGTGTATTTTTTGATGTTGTAGTGAAAATCTAGGTTTCAAATTTTTAGGAGGTGAAGAGCTCCAATTCGATGGGCGAACCAACTGATGATGCTTCCATAATGAGGCAGGATAGAAGACTCATTTTTAGGCTCCATTTTCATTTTGGAAATCATCATCGATTTGTAGCTGCGATCCTCGCCCTAATAAATACTTTTAGTCCATTGAGCTGCAAAGGGTTCTGTGAACCCTCAGAGGTCATAACCACCTTCAACGTACCTAATCTATCATATCCATTATTGGAAGGCAGGCATTTTGAGGTATATGCTAAAATTTTCCTAGGACAACACTGTTGTTGTCATTTGCAACATCAATAGAGAATACAGCCATTGCAAAAACAAAACAAAACAAAACTTATATTTAGGATTTTGGAAATTGCAACACTCAAGATGTTCTTTTACTAATTTAGAGAATTATAATCGATATTTCTGGAGAAAGTGATTTGTAAAAACAAAACAAAACTTATATTTAGGATTTTGGAAATTGCAACACTCAAGATGTTCTTTTACTAATCTAGAGAATTATAATCGATATTTCTAGAGAAAGTGATAATGGAAGTGTCTTAGATTTATCCTTTCTACTTCCGTTGACTATCTGGTGAAGGATTTTTGTTGAACTAGAACTTTCTCTATATGATTTTCTTGGAATAATTTTATGATCTCTTTTATCCATGTACTCGGAGAGATTTTGTAGTTTGAACAGTTGTAACTTTGCTTGATTTACGAAATATCATGGTAGAACTGCACCATGATTTAATCCAAGGGATTATGGTGGAACTGTATCTCGATTTGATCAGTTTATATAACTACCTACCAACGGATATGAGATATTTTCGTTGGTGTAGCTAACTCCTATGGCTAGTGAAGTTGGCTTGCTTTCTTTGATAAAGTTGATTTTACCCATTTATCATGATTATCTTGAGTATTTGTTATCTTTCAGTCTGGCGAGGATGTGATGTCTTCACTGACTAGATGGACTTTGTCTCTTGAAACTTCTGACTCTGTTAGAGTTGTCCCGGTTGGTGAGGAATTTTGCTTAATTTGGCAAATTTGAGATCCTCGATTTGGTGAAGTTAAGTTGAAATTTTTTGTAGTGGGGTTGAGATCTTTTGCATGGCAAGGATGGTTGTTGTTTTAACTTGTACCTTTTCCAAGTTAGCATGATGATGTAATAATTTTCTTCGGTTAGTCTTATCTTAGCAATGGGCAAATTTTTACCTCCTATAAGACCCCTTCAAAGTTTTCGAAAGGTATAGCATTTGTTACCTTTCAAAATACTTTGAATATCATACATTTCAACACTTGCGGGATTTCTAATTGAGATTTTGAGTGTTTAAATTTTTTTTAGGTTGGCCCTACCTCCTTTCTGAGCTTCAAATCGCTGTCATTGGTTTGAGTAAAAGCACTCTGATCAGCTGCTCCTCTTTTGAAGGGAAAGACTGCCGCTACATCATTAAAAAACTATCCTGCTTTTAATGTGGTCATCTCGGCTGCCATGACAGATGGTTACCCTTTTAAATTTTACCCTAAAACTATAAGAACCCTAAGCGGCGATTCTGTTTTATCCTTACATTGGGTTGAAGTTTCTTTGATATTGTTCTTCTTCAATCTTCTGGGTATTTTTTTAAAAAAAAGTTTTGGTCTGCTTTCATGGTGCCAAAAGGAACCTCCAAGAGCAAGAAAGTGGCCGATACACAGATGGTCACGGCTCCTCTATGTCCTGCTGGTAAGAATTTTTATTTTCTTTCGTTAATATCAATTTCTTCTTTCTGCCATCACTACTAATCTTTGCATTTCGTAGTTCTGCAAGTTGGGGAAACTTCTTCGGTGCAGCGGCCTATTAGGGCTTTTGCGGACTCGAGCAATAGTGCTGGATTGCAGTTCGAAGGGGATATATCTTTATATAAAGAACCCGATAATGCGGATAGGATGAACATAATTTAGTAAGGTGATTCTAATATTCTGGGCCAGATCATCACCACCACTAGATTTCTTGGTTCTGATGGAGGAAAATAGCGTAATCCCCAGTTTATCTTTGGTTACGCAGTTAAATAAGAGGGTACTCAAGATATTGAGCCAACTCTTTAGTATTATGACTGGGACGGAATAGTATATGCTCTTCCTCTCTTACAACGCCAACACTCTCTGTTGTACTTCAAGATTTGTACAGAGGAGCGGTCGAAAAAATGGGATCCAACACTGAGGTAAGATTCCCTCCTAGTTGGGCGATTGCCAAGGGGATGTAACTTTGTTCAGAGTGGTCCCTTGACCAAGGTGATGTGTTTACTTCCAGGAGTAACCACCCGAGATATACTCGTGAATGAGGAAACAATGATTATTAGAAATTTTAAGAACGAACTAACCAGATCAAGGAGTAACTATCCGGTAGCGAATTTCCATACTCCCATGTGGATTAACTCAAGTAAAATCGATTCGTGGGCACACCTTATTGGCTTTATTTTGGATAAGTATGCGACTTGGTTGCATGAGGTAGGATTGTACGGAGCCATACGGGCTACCCAATACGGAATTAGCAACAATCTTGCATAGTTTTTTCTTTGCTGGAGATGTATGCTCCATCTACTAGTAATTTCTTCACACTTAATGGCAAACTTAGTATTGGATTCCATGAGATGTGGATTGTATTGGGGCTACCAATGGGGATCATATTTATGACAAATTCTTCCCAATACTGTAAGAACTGAAGGTGCTTAAGGCTAGAATTTTTCGGTTTATATGATATTGTGGGAATTAGTTTGCCATTTTTGCATTGGTATCAACATGACAAGGTCGAAAGGAGTTTTGTCTGGCACAAGACATGAGTTGAATATTTCTTTGCCAATCTCGATAGGTCCAATTGCTGTCAATAGTCCATCCCTGGTCAAGGAATTGAGAAACATTTGGAAAAATTCACCATTCCTGAGAGAACACTTGATGAAAATGAGGAAGGTTTTACTGTAGGTAATATCCTTCTTTGCTATCATCATTAGCCCAGCATTGGCTTGACGCTTGGCGCGATTTTAGCTAGCTACTTGGCTTTAGAGCTAAAGAGTTTCTTCCACACCTTGAGAGTGTCTGACTTTAATGGATCTCTACACTGCTATTTTGTTGGCTAGTGGGTGATCTTTGGGCTTACTCCCGGCCATGATTTGTAGAATCCATGGGAGATTGAGGGCTTTCTGCCAATATTTTATTAGAGGGCAAAAGCAGAGTGCTCGAGTTGAGGTGCCGTATACTTATTTGATGGCATGGTTTTCTACCCACTGTGAAGGGTTGATGACTGATGGGGTCATTACTGACCTGGTGGATCTTCCCACGATTTGTCAATTCGAAAGGAGGTAGTAAAAATACCAGTACATTGTGACAGCGAGAATGGCTATACACCAGTACAAAGCCTATATATTCTTCCAATTCTTTCTCAATATGGATGTAATTGATTTTGGGGGTGTCTTTTGCGACATGGGTTCTTTGCTGGTAGGATTTTTGGGTGGTTGCAAGGTATCCGCCCTTCATATTTGGTGTATATCAGCGGCAATGTCAGTGAATTGGCTCCATACCTCCCAAGTCAGTTTGCTAGGCAATTCAGCTTGACCAACTATACATGGGTAACCCTTATAAGGGTTTAGCATACAATCATAGTTTAATCAATGATGCCAGAACTTGGGGGTACTTTATTATGTATTCAACTGGCTTTACCTTTTGTTGCCAACTAGGGACCTTCCATTGTTGGATAGTTTGAAATTTTGATGGTGGTATAGTGAAAGTATTACCACCGAGCCAGAGTATGATCTTTATCATACAAGGTTGGTGCTTATTCATAGGTATTATGCCAAGGCTATCGGCAAGCACAAGCCCTTAAAAGATTGTTGGGTTTAAGAAATTCATGGCCATTGCATCCTGCCTTTGACCGATTGATGAGAATGTCTCTTCCAGTGAAGATGAAGAGCAGGATGAGGAACCAGAAGGAGAAGCTGCATCCACTGTCACGATACCATTTGCAGGTGAGGGTGAGAGCGATGTGTCAGAGGAGGATTCTGATGATGCACCCTTAGTGCACTTTTCCACTTGAAAGAGGATGGTGAGAGTTGATAATTCCAATGATCCAGCTCCTATTCCTATTGCCTCCAATGTCACGCCAATAGTTTTTGCTAGCGATGCGATGCAAACTACCGAAGGTGCTATTCTCACTTCGTCATCCCCTATTTCTTCAATTTTTCTATTATAGGCTCCAGTGGTTGGTGTTGTTGTTTCACCACCACCACGGCCAAGGAAGAAGCAGATAACTCATATGTTAGGTCGAGCTCTACAGCCACCTTCTATGTCATCCATAATTGTGGCATCAAGAAGGATCGATATAGCCACCCAACCCAGCATGGCTGAAGCTTATTAGTAGAAACTACATGAACTAATGCAGATGCAAGGGAGAAGGTGATTGCTCTCATTAATTCCATGACTTGGATGCCTTTCCATTTTCCCTTGACTATTCCCATCTTCAAGTTGTCAAACTTACGGCTTCCTTATCTGATGGAACTGTGGTTGGTGCGAATAAGAACACATCTGTGGTTGTCGGGATGTAGGTGAGGCTGTAAGCGGTAATGGTTCTCAATCCTCTTAAGGTGTTCATCCTGCTGCCCACGATGCTCCCATTGCAAAAGTCATAGTACTTCTCAGGAGTCTTTTGGACCTAATGAAGGGATCAAAGGGCCGATGCAAGTCGATAAAGACAACTTGAGAGAAGGAGACCAAGTAGCTCTAGATCTCATTGTTGATAAAGGGAAGACTATCATGGTCGATGATACCGAAAAGTGTGATGATAGCCAAGTTTTTCCCTCGAACATTCTAGCAGAGCAAGAGGAATCACCTGCTTTAGCGCTTGCTGACATATATACAATGGCCAAAACTGCAAGTATTAATTTTTTTTGACCTTTACTTGTGCTGCTTCACCAGACTTTGTATCATTATGTATTTCGCTTCTTTCGCGAGTGGTGAATACCACTGCGCTTTGGTTAGCTTTAGACCCAAACTAATCATTCAACATATCTTTCATAATTTTTGGTTTTAGGATTTTCCTCCCTTACGAGGGTATCCATGTATATTTTGTTGAGCATATTGTAGTCTTGAGTTCTCTTTCTTTTAGATATACCTCAGCATAGTATGGACATGATTATGGACTCGATTTCTGCACTAGATACTTCAACTCTAATGGATGTATTCACATCTCTTGCTGCACTAGTGGTCCCTGCCACGAGTGACCTTGCATCTCTAGCAACAAATATTGCATCTTTGGTAGTGGATTATGTACTTTCCCATTCTAGTACTTCAGTTTCTCGGATTGTCCCTTCCTTCGACTCGTTTTTAGGTTTAAACTTGAACCATCTTATGATGAAACTTTTATTTCCACTGAAATCTCAATGGTGATTGCGATATAAATCATGCACTCCCAAGTGCAGGAGATCGACAAGTATTACAAGAGTAGTAATCCAAGATCGTTTTCTTGAGGATCTTTTTGATTATTGTGTGACACTAAAAAAGAATAAATCTCGGAACTAAAAAAATAAAGATTGAATTTTTATTAAGTAAAACTAAAACTAAACTGATGAGGATATAAATTTACTTGAAATTAAATTGTTAGCTAGATGGAATTAATTTCTCATAGAATAATTTACTGGATGTGTTTATACTATTTAATCTCAGTTACATATATCACATGGTCAAACTACGACCGAAAAATAAATTAATGAAGCAAAAAATCTAGTAAAGTTGCAAAATTGATACTTTTTCCTGAATTAATCCTATATGAGTTTTGAGTTTATTTAAGAATGCAATACGAATAATAAAAATAAACGTTCAAACTCTAAATATACACCGTGTCTAAAGAATCTATGGTATATTAAAAACAAATCAACCTACTTTTATGTATCTATCATGATCATTTAAATTATATCATAGACATTTTTTACTTTCCATTATCATACTTTACTTTCGATTATCTTCTCGTATGAACTCTTGTGATCGTGTATATAAAACTTGCCAAGTCTCAAACTTCAATCAAACTTATACCTTTTCACACACACACAAACACACACACACACACAAACACATACACACACATATTCTTTTTTTCCTCATAAACACTTGCGTTTGATGTGAACATTCATTCTTACTTAGTTACTTAGCTCATGTCTATAATAAAAGTTCATAAGTATCGTTCGTGTTAATACATATGCTTATCGAGGCGCACGAGCCCAACTTGTTAACACTTACTTTCTTCTATTTATATATTTTTTCCAAAGTATATTGCCTAATACCAGGCGCACTTCTTTTTTATAACTTTTTTTATATAAATATATAAGATAGGCCTTCTTTTTAAGTTTTCTTTTTGTTATCAAATTTTCATAACTTATTGTGTCAGTATTTAGAGTGCATACTTGATTCAAATCTAAAGTATCCATATATCTTACTGTCAGATTTAAAATCTCAATTAAGATTACATAAAAACTACTATCATATAAGTATGAATATTAAGATATCAATTTCATAAATATACAATATAAAATACTTATAATCTTACTTTTTATTTCAAAGAAACAAAAATTTTGAAATTTTTTAAATATGTTAGTTAGTTATGATACAGTAAAGTATAGTGTATCTGTCCCACCCCCAACTTAGATTATGTGATGTCCTCATTATATTAAGAATATAATTATGCAAACAATACACTAAGAAGAAATGTAAAAGGTTAAGGTTAGAAAACACTTGGTTTTGTTGATTTAAAAAAAATTCACTCCGTCTACTAGTTGATATCAATGATGCCTCTGATGAAGACCTTTTTATCACTCGTATTTTTGACACCGACAGAACCTTATGGTCCCCTAGTTTGTCTCGTCATCTTCTTCAGGAGAAACAGAAGCTTCCTTATAAGCAATTTGTTTGAATATTTTGGTGAAAAGTCAATATTGATGTTGTTGATGACGCTTGATTCGAGCTTGCCGATTCTCGATGACTACCTGTCATTCTTTGAATGTGTCTATCATCCTTATTATCGACTCATTCAGCATTTGGAGTGTAATATCTCTGGTCAGCATGCCATAGCTGTTGCATCTTTTTGTTCTTGCTGCTCCTCACTACGTTCGTAATCTTATTCTCCATGACCAGCCAGTGGGGCAGCAGCTTGATGATGTTCTTGTTAGATCTGCTGTTCTTACTGGGTGTGTCGAGCGCTCATGCTCTTTTGAACGGTTGTGCCTGTAAATAGTTGCATGGTTTCTCAAATGTGTCATCTGGTGACGAATTAACTACATTTTTTATATAAATTTTTATTATCAGAGATGATAGAACTAAGTGTGGCTTTGCCTATCTCATATGCTGCATATATTTATAAGCTTGACTCATACGTTGAACTACCACGAAGTGCAGGATGGAGGTGACCTTGAATGAGTGCCTTTTCAGAATAATATTTAATAACACTACATCCCTTGAATATAACTCTATTGTTGGGAGGATGATAAGATGCTATATTTAATAAATAAGCTTATCAAAACATACTCTTGCCTTACAAATGCCACTTTCAAGAAGCAGTCATTGAAAGCAACATCGCTGAGGTTTGCACAAAGCTCTTTGTATCAGTGGGAGCCACTTAGTATGCCATTCACTATATCAACAAAAGATAGGTGCTAAGGCACAATGGGTATAGGAATGGCTCTTAAGATCTCCTCTTTTTCCGCTCTCTTCATTGTAGATTATGCATATTGATCCCCAAGTACCAGTTGCAGATTAGCATAAAATTCATGCAAGATTTCATTACATGCCGGTGTGTGTCTGTGCATTGTATATTCTTCTAATTCTATGACATTCGTTTGTATTTTGAAGGCAAGATTCTCATGTATTTTCGAGTAATCAACCGCTCTTTCTGGCCAAACCTTAAAGTCCTCATACTTCTCCAAGAGTTTCTTATTAACTTTCCAGCTCTGTGCCTCTGTGGAAAAGATAGGCCTGAAGATCCAACTCTCGGCCTCTTGGAAACGGTTTCTTTCCTTAGTCCCATCCTGAAAATTAATCACACAAATATATCTTAATATAATATTATTATTTCTAAAATTATGCATGAATTTAACACACATACTACATTTGTCTATTCTGTTTTCTTTAATTTCTTTAATTTTCCTTTTTTCTGACTGTATAATCCCATGTTTCCCAATTTCTCTTTCATAAATTAATCAAACCATATTTTAACTTTACTGTTAATGCATGAGTTTGATATGTATTAATTATTCAAGCAACCCATGAATTGTTATGCTAAAAAGTTGAAATTTTTATTTCTTCTACCCTTGAATTAGCATATATTCTCATTTATTCCTTGAAATTCGTCAAAATTCTTAAAAATATACTAAAAAACTCAAAATCTACTTAGAATAAAAGATCTATCTTAAATTTACTCAAATTTGTTCTTTTAAATCATAGATCTAGGTTTTTAAAACAAAACTCTATTTTTTTTATGAAGAATGATTCAAAGAAAAACTAAAGAAAAGAAGACTTACTTGCTTGAAAATTGTTGAAAATTTGAAAAAACTTATGCGGGAATAGGTTTTAGCCATCAAATGGAGAAACTTTTGCTCCAAGATGTTATAGAAATGAGGCTAGGGTTTGGTTGTGGGTAAAAAAAAATTAAAGATCTATTTATAACTGGGGCTCTCTATCGACGGCTGCTGATAGTAGCTTCGACAGCCAACAACCACTCTTGGGCAAAACAATTTTTGTTTGGACAATGGTTTCGACAGCGACCCTTTATTAAAAACTGCGTGAAGCCAAAATTTTTATTTTTATTTTTTTCTAACTATTAGTTCCTAGACTAATGTTATTCTTAAAATCTAATTGTTAATTACTAATTCTAAAATTAGTTCTAAATTAAGAGTTAATTCCTATTTCTAAAGTGAGTAACTATGAAAGTTTTTTGTTTTGAAAATGTGAAAATTCTGAAAAAGGAAAGGGAAAATTTTAAAACAAAATCGTTGAAAATATCATGGGTATCAAACTAACTTAGTTTTAAAAAAAAAATGCATTATCCTCAATGAATTAATATTTTTATTTACTCAATCAAGAACAATTAAAATTTAAGAGAAAGTGTTTAGAAATTAACTTGGTACGGTACTCATGATGTATCAGCTACAAAACAAAATTATTAGTACATAATATACAATAATATACATTGTCTCTATTTAACTCCAATCAATAAGATGTTGGGGATCTACTATATTGTGAGATTCCATTTTGTGCTTCGGAAATTCCAAGTAATACTTCAATTGTTTCCGTTTAGTTTAAATGTATGACCATTTTTTTATTTTCAATATCGATTGTGCCATGTGGATACATAGTTTTAATTATGAATGGTCCGGTCCACTGTAAATGTAATATTTCCTAATATAAATGAATGTGTGAATCATATAGGAGCACTTTGTCGGAAGGGTTAAAAACACAGCGTGTGATATGGTGATCATGCCATAGTCATATTTTTTCATTCGAAATGTGTGAATTGTCAATTGCATCATGTCTTATCTCTTCCAATTCATTTATTTGTAGTTTTTGTAATGGTCTAGCTAAATTGAGATATAGTTTAACTGATTTAATTGCTCAATATGCCTTGTGCTCTATCTTTACAGGCAAATGATTAGCCTTTCAATAGACTATTATGTATGAAGACATGCCTAAAAATGTTTTGTATGCAGCCAGCAAAGCATCGATTAGTCTAAACGACCAAACTTTGCGAGATGGATTAACCGATTTCTCTAGAACTTTCTTGATTTTTCTATTGGCCAGTTTGCCTTGTCCATTCGACTATAGCTGATAAGGTATATAAATCTTGTGTGTGATGTAATAATTCTTCATCAAATTCTCAGAGGTTTTGCTGTAGAAATGGGAACTCCCATTACTTATTATAGTTTTAGGAACTCCAAATGTGGACAATATGTGTTTCATTAGAAATTTGATAATAGTTTGTTGATAATTATTTTTACATGCTGTAGTTTCTACCTATTTAGAGACATAATCGATCTCTATGAGAATATAAATATATCCAATAGAAATAGGAAATGGCCCAATAAAGTCAATGCTCCAACAATCGAATATCTTAATTTTAAGCATTGGTGTAGAGGCATATCACTCTTCCTAATTAACACTCCAAATTTTTGGCATGACTCACATTGTTTATAAAATTCATATGCATCTCTAAATATAATAGGCCAATGAAATCAACATTGGAGTATTTTGGTTACCATATTTTTAGATGAAAAGTGGCCCCACATGTTTCTGTATGACAGAAAGCAATTATGCTCTGAATCTCATCATTCGGCACACAATGATTACACTTGAAAATTATAATTATTTTAGTTTATTTTATGCAAGTATAATCTAATTTTATTGATTAATACAAGAAATTAATAGAAAATTATTTTTCATTAATTAAATTCCTCACTTGGATGTTTTTCTAGTATTTTCTGGTGTTTTTACAGGATTTTATATGCAAGGAAATCAAACTATCGAAGTGTACCTTAAATATCAGTTCAGATCCGTGAAAATACAAGACTAGTGGTCAACAGTCATTAATTAGCTGTCAAAAGTGGTCGACTGTAAGTTGAATCCGAAGGTTGCTGTGATGGACCTGTCAAGGGAGCTGTTGCAGTTTGGATTTCATGAGGATTTTTTTAGAGAATTTATAGTTTTCTGGTAAATAGAATTCCTATTAGGATTTTGTAAGGGTATAAATAGCCAATGTAATTCAAGTTTTTTAATGCTTATGAATATCTTTTAATTATTAGAGAGTTTAATTTCAAGATTTAGTTTTTGTACTCGTCCATAGAAATCAATAAAAGATTTCTTTTCTTTTTATTCATGGCTATGATGAGTATGAGTAGTTAAATTCTTGAGTTGGATAAGATGAAATAACAAACCCTAGGTGATTTACAGGTATGTATTTTTCTATGCTTATTGATTTTAATTCTTTTATATGAAATTTATATCATTGATTCTCTATTATCTTTGAATGGATTTAGATATGATTTTGAGTCTTCGATTTTTTATTGTTTGACAATATATTCGTTGCTTAGAAATAGAAGAAATTTTGAAAGTTTGTGATATTTGCGAATTACAAGGACATGCGACTCATAAATGTCCCACACTTCCTTCTTTTAAAGAACTATTGAATGAATACGTTAATGCCTTTAACACTGCTCCTCAACCAACAAACAATACATATTCACAAATATATAATCCTGGATGGAGGATTATCTAAATTTTCATTGGAAGCAAAATTCTTAACAATAATTTAATAATCTAAACAAGCCACCAGCTAATCTATCTTAACAATATGTCCAACCTATTAATCAACCTTCAGTGTACCAACCCCCACCGAAGAGAAAATTTGAGGATAATTTCTTGTAGATGCAACAGAGAATGGATAAGACAATCCAATCCCAACAATAGTTTATTCAGTCGCAGTCAAAATGTAACAGTTTTTAGTGATATCTGCTTTCAGATAAGCCACCTCAATTCCGTATTGCAAATCAAAGAAAAAGGTAAGTTACCATCTCAACTAGAGACCAGTACTTCAGGTAAAGTCGAAGGTATAAATGCTATTACTTTTTCCATTAATAATAATATACCTAAGATAACTGCTATAATAAATTTAAGAAGTAATAAAGTGCTTGATGAGCCCATTTCAAATAGAAATATTGATTAGAAATATGGCAATGATTCAGCACAACAATTTAAAAATGATAATTCTAAAAATTTCACTTCCACAATTTATAAACCACATGTACCATTTCCTCAAAGATTAAAATATAAAAATATCAATGCATATTATGCTAATATTTTGGAGATTTTCAAATATGTACAAATTAATATACCTTTGCTGGAAGTGGTTAAACAAATCCCCTCATACACAAAAATCTTGAATGACTTGTACACTATCAAAAGACATCACATCATATAGAAGAAAGTATTTCTCACAGAACAGGTAAGTACATTATTCCGTTCTAAGATGCCTCTTAAATATAAGGATCCTAGATGCCCTACTATTTCCTATATTATATGTCAACATAATATAGAGAAAACTTTGTTATATTTGGGGGCTAGTATAAATCTTTTACCATTTTCAGTTTAAAAGCATTAGGTCTAGGAGAACTTAAATCTACACTAGTTACGTTACAGTTAGCCGACAGGTCAGAAAGGCTTCCTAAGAATGCTGTGGAAGATGTTCTAGTGCAGATCGAGAAGTTTTATTTCCCTATAGATTTTATAGCTATTGATACTTCACCTGTAAAAAAATTCATGTCTTCATATTCTAGTTATCCTCGGACGTCCATTCTTAGCTATGGTTAATGCAGTTATAAATTGCAGGAACGGCGTGGTGAAATTTTCATTCGGAAATATGACTCTTGAACTTAATTTTTTTATTTTTTTGCAAACAACCAAATATAGATAATAATGAATTGCAAGACATTAATTATATTGAACAAATCCATAATGAAAGAGATAATGAATTATTATGCATGTTTGATTTTTTGGAGATGGCATTAATAATGAACATTGACTTCTTTGAACATCTCAAATCTGAACATATCACTGAAATTATAAAATTTTTAGTTGATGCTCAATATTCGAATATTACGGGATGGATCCCAACAAAGGAAGTGTGTAAAGAGTTACCTCAAATTACAAAAAATTGATTCAATCACCCATACTTGAGCTAAAACTGCTACCTGAAATCTCAAGTATGTGTTTTTAGGACGTAAGGAAATTTTTTCTGTAGTCATCTCAGTGCATCTTGATGAGAATCATGAAGAGAAACTACTATCGATATTACGAAAGTATAAAGGAGGTCTTAGATGAAATATGACAGACATCAAAGATATGGACCCCCTTATTTGCACACATTGCTATACTTTGGATGATGGAGTTAAGCCTATTAGGTAAATGCAATGAAAACTTAAACCTGCTATGAAAGAAGTGGTTAAAGCCGAAGTGTTGAAACTACTGGATGCTAGCATCATGTATCCAATTGCTGATATTAAGTGGCTAAGTGCAATCCAAGTTGTTTCAAAAAAGAGTGGGGTAATAGTAATTAAAAACAAGGATGAAAAGATGATACTCACTCGTACTGCTACGATGTGGCATATGTGCATTGGTTATCGGAAACAAAATCAAGTAGCACACAAAGATTACTTTTTATTACCATTTCTTGACCAAGTACTTAAAAGAGTTACTGGGCATGAATTTTATTATTTTCTTGATGGTTATTCTGGTTATTATCAAATTAAAATTGGTTTAGAGGATCAGAAAAAGACAACTTTTACCGCCTCTTTGATACTTTTGCTTTAGAAGAATGCTATTTGGATTATGTGACATGCCCGCAATATTTCAAAGGTGCATAATAAGTATTTTTAGTGATATAGTTGAAGATTATCTAGAGATACTTATGGATGATTTCTCTGTATTTGGACTAATTTAGGATTTATATTTGAAAGGTGTCAATAGAAAAATCTACTCTTAAATTAGAAAAGAACACAACTTCATGGTTATAAATGATATTGTGTTGGGCCACATAGTTTCATCTAAAGGAATGGAAGTAGATGAGACTAAGGTTGAGTTTATTTCAAAAAATCGATACCTAAAATTGCAAAAGACATATGTTCGTTCTTAGGAGATGTAGGTTTCTATAGAAGGTTCATAAAGGATTTTAGTACTATTGCTAGACTCCTTTCTCATCTTCTTGTGCAAGAGTTGGAATGGATACAAACATACCAAACAATTTTCGAAACCCTCAAGGAGATGCTCATCACCATGCCAATAATGCAACCTCCAGATTAGTCACTTCCATTCAAGATCATATCTGATGCAAGAGATAATGTAATTGGAGTAGTACTAGGAAAACGAAGAGATAAAAGCCTTACATGGTCTACTACGTTAGCAAGACTCTTAATGATGCTCAGATGAATTATACTACAATAAAGAAGGAGTTTGTATCTGTAGTTTTTGCTCATGATAAATTTCATTCATATATTTTTAGCTCACATGTAGTTGTTTTTACAGATCATTTGTTGCTCAAATATCTTTTGTTAAAGAAAGATATAAAGGCACGACTAATCCGATGGATATTGCGGCTCCAAGAGTTTGATTTTTAAATTAAACACAAAAAAGGGAATAGAGGATGTGGTTGGAGACTACCTCTCTAGACTAACTTTTGAAAATGATAAGTTACCAATTAGAGACTCATTCTCTGATGAACAACTATTTTTAATTACAACAAATCCCTAGTATGTTGACATTATTAATTTTTTTATTGCAGGTGAAATGTCGAATCATGGGAGTGCGCAGGACAAACAATGATTCTTATTTGAGGTACGTCATTTCTTTTTTGACAATCCTTACTTATTTAAATATTGATTAGATCAAATCATTAGCTTGTGTCCCTGATGATGAGATTTGAAGCATAATTTCTTTCTGTCAAATAAAAGCATATGGGGGCCTCTTTTTGTCCAAAAGACAGTACCCATAATACACCAATATGATTTGTATTGGCCTACTATGTTTAAAAATGCATATGAATTTTGTGAAATATGTGAATCATGTCAAAAACTATGAGTGTTAATCTGAAAGAGTGATATACCTCCAAAACCCCCACTTACAATTGAGATGTTCAATTGTTGGGGCATTGACTTTATGGGACCGTTTCCTATTTCTAACGGGTATGTTTATATCTTTGTACTGGTCGATTATGTCTCTAAATGGATAGAAGATACATCATATAGAAACAATGATCAAAAAATTATTATTAAATTTTTATAGGAATGTATATTATCTAGATTTGGAGTTTCTAAAGCCACAATAAGTGATGAGGGTTTTCATTTCTGTAACAAATCCTTTGAAAGTTTAATGAAGAAGTATTATATCACGTACAAGATTTCTACACGTTATCACTCACAGTTAAATGGACAAGTCGAGCTAGCTAATAGGAAAATCAAGCGAATACTAGTGAAAAAGGTTAATCTATCTTGTAAAGATTGGTCATTTAGACTAATCGATGTTTTATTGGTTTACCGTACATCATATAAAGCACCCTTAGGTATGTCTTCATATAGAATAGTCTATGGAAAGTTGTCATTTGCCTGTAGAGATAGAGCATAAGGCGTATTGAGTAATCAGATCAGTTTATTTAGATCTCTATTCAACTGGCCCATTACGACAGCTACAAATAAACGAATTAGAAGAGATAAGACGTGATGCACATGACAATTCACATGTTTCAAAGGAGAAAAATGAGAATATGGTACTATCACCATATCATATGCCGTGTTTTTCATTCTTTTGATAAAGTGATCTTATATGATTCACGCCTTGATCTATTTTTGAAAAAATTGCGATCATGGTGGACAAGACTACTTTTAGTTAAAACTATATATCTGCATGGTGCAATCTATATTAAAAATCCAAAGAATGGTCATACGTTCAAAGTAAATGTGAAATGATTGAAGTACTACTTGGAATTTTTAAAGCACTCGGAGAAATCTCACGATCTAGTGGATCCTCCAACATCTCATTGGTACGAACTAAATGAGGACACAACGTACATTATTGAAAATTATGAACTAATAATTTTTTTTTGTAGTTGTTATGTCATGAGTACTGGAACGAGGTAATTTCTAAGCTCTCCCTCTTAGATTCTTACTTGTTCTTGATTAGTTTAATAGATATATCAATTCATTAAGGACAATGTACATTTTAAGTTAGGGGTGACTTATAAAGATAACTTAGTTTTAATCCTATGATAATTTCAACGATTTTGTTTAAAATTTTTTCAAAATTTTTTTCTTCCCTTTTTATTCATTTTTTTTCAAAATTTCAAAACAAAAATCTTTCATAATAATTAACTTTAGAATTAAGTACTTTAGATTAATTTTAGAACTAGGAATTATCAAATAGATATTAGGAATAACATTAGTTTAAGCACTAAGAATTTAAATATTTTTTTGGCTTGACAACAATTCTCATAGAGAACTGCTGTCGATAGCAAGTCAAAGAGAAGAAAAAGAATTTGCTGCTCGAAAGCTGCTGTTGAAGCCACTATCGAAGCAGCTGTCGATAGCTGTCTGTACTTTACTATATCATAACTAGCTAACATAGTTTAAATTTTTTTAAAATTTTCATTTTTTTGAAGTAAAGAGCAACATTAGAAGTATTGTATATTGCATATTTATGGGATTGACATTCTAATCGTGATGCTTTTATGATAGTAGTTCTTATATACTCTTAATTGAGATTTTGAATACGACAATAAGATATATAGGTACTTAAGATTATAATCGAGTATGCACTTTGAACACTTACATGATGAGTCATGATGAGTTAATAACAAAGAGAAACCTTTAAAGGAAGTCCTATCATATATGTATTAAAAAAAGAAGTGAGCTTGACATTTAAGGCAATATATTTCAGACAAACGAATATAAAAAAATATCTAGTAAATAAATAATAGGAATGAAGTGTTAAGTAGTTGGGTCTGTGCAACTCAGTAAGCGTGCATATTTACACGAACGATACTTGAGGATTTTTATTATAGTCATGAACTGAGTAACTGGGCATTTGTGACTCGGTAAATATTAATGTTCACATGAAAAGCAAGTGTCTATAAGAAAAGAAAAAAAGAGAACAAAAGTGAATATATATATATATATATATATATATATATATATATATATATATATATATATAATATATATATATATATATATATATATGTATGTATGTATATATGAAAAAGATTCTTATGAGTTGGAGTTTGAAACTTGACAAAGCTTATACACATAAATCACGAGAGTGCTTAGGAGAGGATAATTGAAAGTAAAAGTATATCTACGATATGATTTAAATGATCATAAGGGTACATAAGGATATTAGATTATAAGTAAGTTATTAAGGTAGACATTTTTATAAATATCTGTGTAGGTATCTCTAATTAAACTTGATATGGAAAAGAAATGAAAAGAAAATATTATATATATATATATATATATATATATATATATATATATATATATATATATATATATATATATATATATATATATATATATATATATATATATATATATATATATATATATATATATATATATATATATGAGGAAACGGAAAATTCACCGGCGGTGAAGGAGATTCCTTCAGTAGTGCATAGGTGGCCCAATAATTATATTACACATGGCACCACTCAAAGAGCGGTTAAGAAAGCTCTTTTATTTATTACCTTGAGTAGCGCAATGTATTATACAATTATTGGACCACCTGAACGTTAGTGAAGGAATCCCTTTCAATGTCGGTGAATTTTCCATTTTCTCTCTCTCTCTCTCACTTTATATATATATATATATAGTTAATAGGATACAAATAATTTTCAGTTTCTTTACTTTACATTTATCCTTATTTTCTTTATTTTAGTTTCTTAATCTTGATATTTGATGAGTATCATATATTGTATTTTTTCTCCCATATTTTATCTATTTTTTATATAAATAAATGCTACTTGGATATTTTTAGTGTCTTTTTCAGGTAGTCTGATTCATATAAGGAGATGACATGAAATCAAAATTGGAGTAGGAAATCAAAGTCCGAAAAATTTCTAAAGTGGGCAAGACTACGAGACCACGATGCTGTAGCAAGTCAAAGTGCAATACAGTCATCAAAATAAACTCAAAAGGAGAAAATACTCGTGACAAAAACAATTCATAAATAAACTCTTTAATTTTACTGCTATATAGCGGTATATGCAGCTAAATAGCGGCCCAATTTGGGCCTCACAGCCCGATTTTTCTCCCATAACTTTGCTGTAATTTTGTAGTTTTCAAGTTCTTCTAGAATTAGGGTTTTATTTCCGAAGCTTATATATTGGCCGTATCATTGTATTCTAAGGAGAATCCTGAAGTTTTGTACTCCTTTTAAATTAATAAAATTAGGATTTTACTGAAGGGGTGGCGGCCACAAATACTGTGCTTGAGAGATAAGCCATTATTTTTAGATCTTTACTTGCTTTTTAGATAGAGTTAATTGCTGTCTAATTTAGGTTTTATTGCTTTCTAAATTAGATTTATTTGCTTTCATGAATAAAAGTAGGATTTTGCTTACTAGAATTATGAGTAGCTAATTAGTTTAGCTCTAGGATATAAATGAAACTAGAATCCACTATGTAATTGCTCTCTAGTATTTTTCTTCCTAATTAAAATAAATAAAGATATGATTTTTCCATGAAAACATTAAAATACAAGAACTCGTAGATTAATACTTTGATAGGTTATACTTGAGTTAAATTTCTTGATAGCCTATACTTAGTTAGGGTTGGAGTTGTTGGTTTTCATCTTATCATAGATTTATCTAATGATTTAGTTTATTTTTATGAAAAGTAGTATTTTTGATGAGTTATACTTGCACACCACTTGATAGCTCATATTTAGGGCATTTTAAATAAAGATTAAACTAAAAGATCACCTTTTTATGAAAGAAGAAGATAATAGAAGTAAATACATGGTTGGAAACTAGTGGATTCTACATTGTAGGCTAATTAAAACAATCAAACTTCAACCTAGAAACTCTTAGTTAATCCAGTAGAATTAAAAAAATAGTAAGGATCGCAAAACACCAAAGATCTCTGTGGGATGACCTGTACAGCGTTACACCGATATTGTGCCCTTGCAGTTAAATTATCACATCAAGTTTTTGGCGCCATTATTGGGGATTGACGGTGTTTTTCTTATTTTTTCTAACGTTTTACGGGATTAACAGTGTGTGTTGAGTGTGAAGGGACTAGAAAGTACAGATACAGGAAAAGAAATAGGACGAGCTAAGCGTGTTGAGTGCACGACAAAAAGTAGAGAGCCAAATTCTCTCTTTGGACCGCTAATTAGCGGCATATACCGCTATTTGGCGGTACTTAAGGTACGTAACGCAACAAAATTTTCCTGATATCTGTATTTCATGTCTCTGGATCAGTAAAAAAAGTACAAAAAACAAATAATCTTTTATTTTTATTTCTTTTCCATCTCTCTCCCTCTCCACCTTTTTCTAAAAAATAAAAAATTAAAAAATAAAAAAATATTTCAAAATCAAACTGGTTGATATTATTGTCGTGATCCATATCATAATTATTATCAGTGTCCATGGATAGGAAGTTCGCTAGGATTAGGTCATAATCAAATTCACAACACATATAATGAATCTACGAGCGCTTCTTATACACAAAATTACAATTATAAATGGATGAATAATTCTAATTTTGCATATAATCAAGAACCATACCAAGAAAGTCCTCCATCTGATCCTTTTTTTATGGGCTATTCATCTTCATGTTCTACATTCAATCATGAACAAGATATTCAATTGAACATATTAGATGAAAGATTAAAAATATTTGAAGCAAGCTATGCATGTCATGAGAATATACCGTCAACCACTTCATATCTGTCATCAAATATGTACACAGATCTATCATATCCACCATCAAATTTCATTCATGATCTCGAGATACAATCATTTGAAGAAAATAAGGAAAATTACAATCATGAGTCTGAGGAATGAAGAGATGAAATAGAGGAAGGTATAGAAACTTTGCCACAATCATCCTCTCAAACTGCAGATTGTATGGAAGATCTTCTCAAAGCGATTTCTCAAACTAAACTTTTTGTGGATCAACCATCTAATAGTATGAATATATCTGACTCCAACGAGTAGCCACTTCAGTCATTTTTTGAAGTAGATATGATTCAAAATGAATTAAATAATCTTGTGCATGATGAGTCTATAATTCAATATTATGATCAACCTATTTTAGACTATTGTGACAATAATTATGAAGAAATCAGTGATAAAGAAAATATTTTGCTTGATGATTTATCTCATGGTGAGCTTGCTAGTGACACATTATTATTTGATTTTTTAATAAAAATTGTGAAGAAATTTATGAAGAAGAATTTTTATTCCTTCATAATAATTTGACTAACAATAAGTCCACTAGTATGACATTTTCTTTTAAGAATTTTGATGACAGGTTTGAAGAAAATTTACATGACGAGCCCAGAACATTAGAAGAATGGAAAGAACCTCAAAAAGAAAAGGTCATGGTACCCGATGATTTGAAAGAGCCCTCCAAAATCGAGCTCATGATTCCACAACACCAAAGTGAGTATGTTATTACACAAGTTGATAAAACGAAAATATTTACTGCTATGAAAGATGCTCGTGGGTCAAATATCGATGATAAAGGTATGATTTTCAACTTTAAAATTTTATTATTGAATAAAAAAAAGAAAGGTAGAAATAAATTGAGAAAAATCAAAAACAAGATGGAGAGATTAAATGCAAAACTGACAAAAAGACTAAGTTCATCCATATCAAAATATAAAAGGATACACTATGAGAGTGGAAAATCATCAAGAGATCGTAACCAGTTTGAATTTTCTAGTAAATGTATAATATGTATATCATAGTTTTCTTTTTTATTTTACCACACTTGGTTTGTGTGTAAGGGCATATACGAGTTTAGGTGTAGGGGAGTGGGTTAGGATATATATATATATATATATATATATATATATATATATATATATATATATTTGTGATTTTAGTTATTTAGAGTTTTTATTTTATTTTTAGATTATTTATGGGTTTCTTTATTTTACACTTTGGGTAGTTTTTAGGTAACTAACTGGAAAAAAAAACTTAAAAAAATGAAAAAAATAAATAAAAAAATTTAACAATAAATTTTTGTATTTTTATCAATAGATCAACCTAATTACAGATAATGGAACAAATTGAGATTTAAAATTGGGTAGGAGAGTAGATTTGATGATACACTTTGAATTCTATGAAAAAAATCAAAATCCAAAAAATAAATATTGCTAACAGTAGTTTTGAGGCAAGTATACATCTGTTTTTCACTTCACAATAGTTTATTAGGTTAAGGACTAAGATGATAACGCTTGGTAAGTTTTCTCTCTCTAAACAAAAATAGAAAAAAAAGAAAAAAAGAAAAAGAAAAGTGAGAAAAAAATAATGGGGTGAGCCTAGTATTAAGGCATTAGCCTCGAGAGTGATAAAATAATAGGGTGCGCCTGCTATTAAGGCAATAGCCTTAAGAGTGAAAAAAAAGAGTATGATCTGAGTAATCAGGTATTTTGTGCCTATGTAAGCGTAAATATTCGCATGAACGGTAAAATATTCTAAGAAAAAGAAAAAGAAAAAGAAAAAAGTATGAACCAAGTAATCGGGTATGTTGCGCCTAAGCAAGTGTGAATATTCGCATGAAACGTGAAATCTTCTTAAAAAAGAAAAAAAAAGGAAAAAAAAATAAAAAAAATTGTTATGAGAGAGGAGATGAATCATGAGTTAGAGTTGGAGTCCAAGGCCAAAATAAACTATCACACGTGCACGTAGTTATATAGGAGCCAATGAATTATCTGTTAGTGGGTATTGAAAGATAGGATTTAAATTTTTGATTAAAATGATAAGTGTATCTGATATGACGCTCGATTTGAAAATTGATAATCAAAATGCATTCTTGAGTTTGTATATTAGTGAGATTAATTGATGAAAATATTATAAAAAATAATTTTTCTTTCTTTTGTATAAATTTTTTTATTTTTCTTATTTTTTGGTTATCCTTATTTTTCTTTTTTCTTTATTTCTTAATCTATTTTCTTTATGAATTTTGTGGGTATATTCACTGCAAACCCTCACGAGACACAACTCGTCCACTAGGGTAACCTAGGGGGTTTAAAGACTTGTTGCACGTATTAAGTACAATCGCGATTCCTGTGAAAGTGAGTTAGGATTTTAATTTTTCTTTTTAGATTTGGATTTTGCTCGAGGACTAGCAAAAGATAGGTGTGGGGGTGTGCTGAGTATCATATATTGTATATTTCCTCCCATATTTTATTTATTTTTGTATATAAATAAATGCTACTAGGGTATTTTTAGTGTCTTTTCAGGTAGTCCGATTCATACAAGAAGATGGCATGAAATTAAAATTGGAGTAGGAAATCAAAGTCCGAAAATTTCTAAAGTGGGCAAGACTACGAGACCACGATACTGCAGCGAGTCAAAGTGTAATACATACATCAAAATAAAGTCAAAGGAGAAAATACTCACGCAACAGAAAACTCATAAATAAAATCTTTGTTTTTACCGCATTTTAGCGGTAAGTGAAGCTAAATAGCGGCCCAATGTGGGCCCCACAACCCGATTTTTCTCCCATGGCTTTATTGTAATTTTTTAGTTTTTCAGTTCTGCTAGAATTAGGGTTTGATATCCGAAAACTATATATTGACAGTATCATTGTATTCTAAGGAGAATCCTAAAGTTTTGTACTCGTTTTAAATTAATAAAATTAGGATTTTACTGAAGGGATGGCGACCACAATACTATGCTCCAGAGATAAGCCATTATTTTTAGATCTTTACTTGCTTTTTAGATAGAGTTAATTGCTTTCTAGTTTAGGTTTTATTGCTTTCTAAATTAGATTTATTTGCTTTCATGAATAAAAATAGGATTTTGCTTACTAGAATTATGAGTAGCTAATTATTTAGCTCTAGGATGTAGATGAAATTGGAATCCACCATGTAATTTCTCTCCAGTATTTTTCTTCCTAATTAAAATAAATAAAGATATGATTTTTCCATGAAAAGATTAAAATACAAGAACTCGTAGATTAATACTTTGATAGGTTATACTTGAGTTAAATTTCTTGATAGCCTATACTTAGTTAGGGTTTGGAGTTGCTGGTTTTCATTTTTATCATAGATTTATCTAATGCTTTAGTTTATTTTTATGAAAATTAGTATCTTTAATGAGTTATACTTGCACACCACTTGATAGCTCATGCTTAGGGCACTTTAAATAAAGATTAAATTAAAAGATCACCTTTTTATGAAAGAAGAAGATAACAGAAGTAAATACATGGTTAGAAACTAGTGGATTCTAGATCCTAAGCTAATTAAAACAACCAAACTTCAACCTAGAAACTCTTAGTTAATCTAGTAGAATTAAAGAAATAGTAAAGATCGCAAAACACCTGAGATCTTTGTGGGACGACTTGTACAGCGCTACACCGACATTGTGTGTTTGCAGTTAAATTATCACATCAGTATTTCTCAATGTTTATGGGTAGCATCACAGGAAACGCTCACGAGACAACACTCATCAACTAGAATAATTTAGGTGCTTAATGGCTTGCTGCACGTGGTAAGTGCTATTATGATTCCTACAAAAGTTAATTAGGATTTATTTTTATTTTAGTTAAGTCTTTAGTTTATTTTTTTAATTTGATAATTTTCTAGGAACTAGAAAACCTCAAGTTGGTTTATTTTATACAAGCATAATCCAAATTTATTGATTAATAGATGAAATTAATGGAAAATTATTTTTATTTATCAAATTCCTCATTTTGATGTTTTTCTAGGTTTTATAGGTAAGAAAATCGAAGTATTGGATTCAAATATCAATTCAGATATGTGAGAATATAGGACTGGCTGTCGACAGTCATCACTTAGTTGTCGACAGCGGTCGACTATAAATTGAACCCGAGGGTTGTTGTTGGAGGACCTGTCAAAGGGATCAACCACAGTTTGGATTTCTTGAGGATTTTTAAGAGAATTTAGAGTTTTCTTGTAAATAGAGTTTCTATTAGGGTTTTGTAAGGCTATAAATAGCCAATGTAACTCAAGTTTTGTAATGCTTGTAAATATCTTTTAATTATTAGAGAGTTTTTAAATTCAAAATTTAGTTTTTGTACTCATTCATAGAAATCAATAAAAAATTTCTTTTCTCTTTATTCATATCTATGATGAGTATGAGTGGCTAAATTCTAGAGTTGGATCGGATAGAATAACGAACCTAGGTGATTTACTAGTATGTATTTCTATGCTTATTGATTTTAATTTTTTTTACGTGAAATTGATATATTTGATTCTCCTTTTTATTTGAAAGGATTAAGATATAATTTTGAGTTTTTGATGTTTTATTGTTTGACGATATATTCGTTGCATAGTTTTTGATAAAATGTAGACTCGTTAGGCATGTTGTATAATTAGACTTTGAATATTTATTTTTGTTATTCATATTGCATGACTAGATAAACTTAATAATCATATAGAATTAAGTAGGAAAAGTTATTCAAAGTATCAAGTTTGCAACTTTATATATTTTTGTGCCTCATTGATTTATTCTTTAGTTGTAGAAAGACCAAGTGATCTATGCAACTGAGATATAAAAGTATAAATACATCCAGTAAATTATCCTATAGGGGAGTTATATCCATCTGACCAACAATTTTAATTAAAATAAATTTATATCCACGTTAATTTAGTCTTAGTTTTTAATTAATAAAAATCTAATATTTATTTCTTTCTAATTCCGTAATTTATTTTTAGTATCACACAATAACAAAATGATCTTAAAGAGAACGATCTTGGGTTACTACTTTTATACTACTTGTCGATCTCTTACACTTAGTAATATACGATTTAGATCGCAGTCATTATATTTACCCACTTGCTATCGGCAATTGGATATATAATGTCGGTATCAAGAAGTTTTAACACTGTAGTTTAACCACTTCCTTTATGGCAAGGTTAAGTTTTCATTACATTTTCCTAATAGGCTTGTTTCCATCCTCCAAAGTGATGCGATGTGTACAAATAAGGGTGTCCATACCTTTAATGTCTACCATATTTCATACAAGAGCTTCTTTATACTTTTGCAATGTAGATATTTATTGCGCTTCCTGATTCTCATCAAGATGCGCGGAGATTACCACCGAAAAAGTTTTTATAGGTACCAAAAACACATAATTCAGTTCTTCAGGTAATGGTTTGAGCTCAAGTATCAGTGTCTGGATATCAGATGGTATTAATTTATTTGCAATTTGAGGTAGCCTTCATACACTTTCATTTTCGGAGTCCATTTCATGATATTCGAACATTGGCTGTCAGTTAAATATTTTATAATTTTAATGATATGTTTGGATTTGAGATAATCAAGAAAATTATCGTTCATTATTAATGTTAGCTCTAAAGGATCATACATGCACAATGATACATGAGAGTCAACCCTTCCCTCCATTCTATCCATGTCAAGCTGAAGAAATGAATGCAACAAAAGAATGAAGCTGTATTCTTTTACGAGATTATCATCAAATCAAAGCATCTCGTTAAAACCATTGTCTACAAACTTCATACCACTCAGGAGGGTGACACACCACCCAATATATCTCCTTCATCACGGATTTGTTCAGTATAATTAATATCATGCAATTCATCATTATTAATATTTGGTTGTTTGTAAACATTAAAAACATTAAGTTCAAGGATCATATTTCCAAATAAAATTTTCACCATACAATTCCTACAATTTATAACTGTATTAGCTGTAACTAAGAATGGATGTTCGAGGACAACAGGAATATGAAGACATGAATTCTTTACAAGTGCCGTGTTGATAACTATAAATCCACTGGAAAATAAAAGTTTTCGATCTACACTAAAACATCTTTCACGATGTGCTTAGGATAACTTTCTGACCTATCAGATAACTGTAGTGTGACCGGTGTAGGTTTACATTCTCCTAGACTTAGGTGCTTGTAAACCGAATATGGTAAGAGATTTATACTAGCTCCCAAATTTAGTAATACTTTTTCTATATTATGTTGACCTATCACATAAGAAATAGCAGGACATCTAACATCTTTTTTATTTTAGAGGCATTTTAGAATGGAATAGTGCACATATATGTTCTATGAGAAATGTTTTCTTCTGTATATTGTGACGTCTTTTGATGGTACACAAGTCCTTCAAGAATTTCGTATATGAGAAAACTTGTTTAATTGCTTCCAGCAGAGGTATACTGATCTGTACATGTTTGACAATTTCTAAAATATCTGCATAAGATGCATTAATATTTTTAGTTTTCAATCTTCGAGGAAATGGCATGTGTGGCTTATAATTTGTGGATGTAGATTCTTTAGAATTATCATATTTAGGTTGTTGCACCGAATCATTGCCTTGTTTCTCTTTGGTATTTTCTTTTAAAATGAGCTCATCATGCACTTCCTTAGTTTGCAAATTTATAGCAGTTATCTCTGGTATGTTATTATTAATGGAAGAAATAATAACATTTATACCTTCAACTTTAACTGAAGAACTGGCCTCCAATTTAGATGGTAGCTTGCCTTTTTACTTTGTTTGCAATGCGGAACTTAAGTGGCTTATCTAAGATTGGATATCATTGAAGGCTATCGCATTATGACTATTAATCGTTTGCTGCAGTTGAATAAACTGTTGTTGTGCTTGGATCATCTGATCCATTCTCTACTGTATTGTAAGAAATTATCCTCAAAAGTTTTTTTCGATGGTGGTTGGTACACAGAAGGTTGATTAGAAGGTTTGATGAAATGATGAGGGGATTAGTGGATGGTTTATTTTATAATTATATTGTTGTTGAGGCTTCTGCTTCCATTGAAGATTTAGATGGTTTCTCCAAGCATAGTAATATGTTTGTAAATATGGGTTGTTTTGCTGGCTGAGAAATAGTGTTAAAGGCATTAACTTGTTCGTTCAATACTTCTTTAAAAGCAAGAAGTGTTGGATATTTGCAAGTCATTTGTCCTTGCAATTCACAAATATCACAAATTTTTGAAACTTCTTCTACTGTCTTAACTGTTTTAATTTTCTTTGAAGCAAATCTTCAAATTTCTTAGTGATAGAAATTAATCGTACAACTATATCTTTAGTTTTTCCCAATTTAATAAGTCCAACTCTATTATGAGATTTCTCTTTAATTAGTGTCTATCTAAAGTATCCTCGCTTTCCAAGCTTATAAATTTTCAACAAGTGAAACAAGATAGTCTTATGCTTCCTCGGTATCTTTGCTTAAAAAATTACCATTGCATCAAGTTTCTATAAATTGTCTGGTTACAGTGATTAGCCGTTGATAGAAGGCACTTACAGTCCTTCATATCTCAAAACCGTGATATGGATATGACAGTAGCAAATCTTTAAATCTATCTTAACACTCGAACAATGGTTCATTTTGTTTTTGTTGAAATTTGAGAATTTGTTTTCACATAGAATTTGTTTGATGTGAAGGAAAGAATTTCTTCAAGAATTCTCTTTTCATCTCATCCCATCTTCCTATTGAATTGGGACTAAAAAATATAGCCATGTTTTTATTTTATCCTTAAGGGAGAATGGAAAGAGTTTAATCTTAATTGCTCTGCAGTAATGTTTTAAAAATTAATAGTAGAGAAAACTTCTTTGAATTCTCAAAGGTGTAAATATGGGTTTTCAAAATCCATCCCATAAATTTTGGCAAAAGTTGAATTACTCTACATTTAATCTCGAAGTGTCCTATATTCAAATGAAATACTATAATGAAGGTTGGGTTGTCCTATCAGGTTGCAGGTAATCTCATAAGGAGCCTCAATTGCCTCCATGATGGTTATTTTTATCATTATATTATCATCTCCGAATCCATTATTATTATTATTATTATTCATGTTGTTATTATTATTATTATTAGTAATAGTGCTCATGACGTGAGGTGTTTGGTGTATTGGAAGTATATGTGGATTTGAGTACAGTCAAATAAGTCTACCATTTGAAGTTATTCTCCAACTAGTCATGTAAATTCAGAGCCACAAAAATTAATAACGTAGGAACCGTAATCTATGCTAAAGTGTAACACAATAGTATTGATCCCCCGCGACGACGTTAAAAACTTGACTCTGATCTAAATTGTATACTCCCAAAGGTAAGAGATCGATAAGTAATATAAGGATAATAATCCATGTTCGTTCTCTCAGGGATCATTTTGATTATTGTGTAAAACTAAAGAGAATAAATTATGGAACTAGAAAGAAATAAAGATTGGATTTTTATTAACTAAAACTAAAACTAAATTAAAGAAATATAAATTTACTTAAAATAAAATTATTGGTTAGATGGATTTAACTCCCCCATAGAATAATTTACTTGATGTGTTTATATTTTTTATATCTCAGTTGCATAGATTACATGGTCTTCCTGCAACCGAAAAATAGATTAATGATGTATAAAATCTAGTAAAATTGTAAACTTGATTTTTTGAATTACTTGCCCCCATATAATCCTATATGAGTTTTGAGTTTATCTAAACATGCAATATAAATAACAAAAATAAATATTCAAAATCTAAGCATACATCGTACCTTAAGAGTTTATGGTATATCAAAAACTAAGTAACGAATATATCATCAAACAATAAAATATCAAAGCCAAAAAATCATATCTTAATCATTTCAAAGATAATAGGGAATCAAAAATATCAATTTTATATAAATCAATTAAAAACAATAAGCATAGAAACCGTATCCTAGTAAATTAATCTAGAGTTTGCTATTCCATCTGAACTAACTTAAGAATTTAACCACTCATACTCATCATAGCCATGAATAAAGAAAAGAGAATTCTCTTATTGATTTTTATGAAAGAATACAAAAACTAAATCTTGAATCTCTAAGACTCTCTAAAAATCAAAAGACACTCAATATTAGCGTTCACATTCACATTACAAAATCATAAATTATATCGGCTATTTATAGCCTTATAAACTCTAATAGAAATTCTATTTACAAGGAAACTCTATATTTACTCAAAAATCTTCAAAAATATCAATCTGCGACTTTGACCATCGATAAGCATAAAGACAGTCGCTCTCGGGTTTGAATTACAGGTGACGACTGTCAAGATCCAATGGGTAATTGTCGATATCCAAACTGTAAAATCACATTTTAAAGATGATATTTGTGATATGTTTCGATTCTTAGATTTCCTTACATATAAAATCCTGCAAAAATGCTAGAAAACACTAGAAAAATACCATAGTGAGGAATTTGGTTAATATAAATAAATTTCCATTATTTTCTTATAATGATCATGGATTACGCTTGCATAAAATAAACTAAAATAATTACACTTTTCAAGCATAATCAAATGGAAAGTGATCCGTCTGTATCAGGATGGCCATCCGCACCAGTTTGCTTAGAAATGT
This sequence comes from Dracaena cambodiana, assembly GCA_036321105.1. Classification (NCBI taxonomy): domain Eukaryota; kingdom Viridiplantae; phylum Streptophyta; class Magnoliopsida; order Asparagales; family Asparagaceae; genus Dracaena; species Dracaena cambodiana. The sequence goes on along the minus strand of JAYEPQ010000012.1, from coordinate 25,384,071 downwards.
GGAGACCACTTTTACGAGACTCTGAAGAACTGCATGGATGCTTTGATGATTGACGAGCATGTTCCAATTGAGCTTTTGAGAGACACTCTTACCTTCCATATCGAGCGCTACAAACTTGATGAGCTTCATCACAACCAATGCGGGCTTTAGTTGTGGTTTTCTAGGTGGCCAACCCCAATTGGAGAAATTCTCTTTGCAACTTTCCCTCAAGTAAGGTAGAAGTTGATTTTCAATGCCTCATAGGAGAGTTTGAAGGAAGAGCTCACGCTCTTTTGGAAGAACAAGAGGTAGGTGCTCAATATTAGGTGGAAGCTGAATCCTCGGACCAGTATTTCTTATCTGAGGCGAGAGTGACTAAGCTTGCTACAGCATATCAACAACCTTTCTAACTTGAAAGTTACTTTAGAAGATATGATGGTGGAGATTCATGCTTGTGAGCTGAAAATCCAGGACTTATCCATCCAACACCTTAGAATTGAGGAGAGGATTCAATGCCATTGGGAATTTGTAGTACAATAGCAGATCCAACATGAATCTCTCGAAAAAAGTTAAACCAAATTCCATAGGGTTTACAGGAGGAATTAAGGAGGCTGACTGAAGAGAATGTCCAAACTGCTTAGGAGGAGCTTAAGAATTCAGTCGTAGCTAAATTTGGATCATTAAAATAACCTTAAACATTTATATTTTTGTTTGATAACCATGTTTAAGTTAAACTCTTTATGCACTTATTTTGTTTTTCTTTGCTCCTGTTGTGATTGTTTGATGACTACATACTTGGATTGGTTTTGCATATGTTGGCATTAATTTATTATGGCGAGGTTAACTTTGCCTAAGTATTTGTTTATCATGATTTTGAGGTACCAGAGGTTTGATATTGATCTTGGGTTTGTTTCATGTTTTAATATCGTGTTGGTTAGAGGTTTGATACTGAACTTGTGGTTTGACATTTTAGACTAGAGGTTTTGTGATGAACTTAGCTTTTGTAAGATTTATTTGATTGAATCATTAGGAAACTTACAATTTTTTTTTGACTCAACAAGCAAAATCTAAAAGGTTTGATATTGGATCTGATACACTTGGCTAACTTGGATCATGTCAGAGGTTTAATGTTAACTTGTAGGTTTGTTGACTTGGGTTTTCTCAGATGTTTGATATTGAACTTGAGAATTTTTGGGCCTTTTAGAGGTTTGATATTAAACTTGGTGGGTGTAACGCCCCACTTTATGTAGTGTGGAAAACTGGAACGTTAAGAGAAAATGATAACTCGACAAGCCTCAGTAAATATTACAGTCACATTACAGTGGAAATATGGGCAAAATATAAAAATAAACAATAAATTTTTATTTAAAACAATAATATTTTTTCCTCATTACATAATATTCAATAAGAAAATAATAAACTAGAAAGGCCATTAATCTTGTAACTTCGCTTGCTTTTAAAAATATATTGCATCATGTTCTGTCTCACATAGAACTAAATGAAGTGCCATATGAACTTATTATATTTTCCTAGTATAAAATAATTAACTAAAAAAATTCATCATTCCTATAGATTTGCATGTTCCTTAAAGTATGCCACATCCTGTTCTGTTTCTGGTGGATTTAATGTAACACCCACATTTTTCACGTAAGATTTTCAAATTTTACAATTTATTAAAAATAATATTTTATTTTAAAAATATATTTTGATCATATAATACCCACCCTACACCCAAATCAGGTTATTTAATCAAGTAATCGTGAATAAGAAAATTAGTAGGATTTATTAATTTAGATTTATTCTTATCTAACAATTAAGATAAGAATCTATTTGATTCTTTTTTACCAATAGGATTCTAAATTGACTAGATATTTGATCTAAAGAGAAATCCAATTCAAATCCTAATTGAGATATAAAATATATTAGTCTAATTAATGTAGGATTCAACTCTGATCCAATTAATTAGAAGTAATTTAATTCCTATACCTATTAAGATTCGGATTAAAATTTTTTTCCTATATCTTTTAGGATTCCTATTAAAATTTGATTCCCATATCTTTTAGGATTTCTATTTAAATTTGGATTCACAATTTTTGGAATTCTATCTTTAATTAGGATAGTGAATCCGATTAGAATTCATATTAGACTTTCCTATTATGAGTAGGAATAGGACTCTTAATTCCTTATAAATAGGCCCCTCAAACCCACTTCTCCTAAAAAAAAATAAGAGAAGTACGAGAGCAAAATATGGGAGATAAGAAGAGAAATAGAGAAAGAAAGATAATAGAGTTCAACCTAGGAGAGTTTTTGAGAATATTGGAGATTTTGTCACTTAGGCCAAAGATTTCATCCTAAATCAAGGTCAAGGTGAGTTTTTTAACTCATTATAACATGCTACTACTTATATTTTATCTTAAACTTAATCTAACTCACTCAAAGACATGCTATTAATTATACTTTATTTTCTATGTTATCTTTTTTATTTTATTAAAGATTTAATTATGTACGTGAAATTAATGAATACCGAACAAGACATGATAAGACATTACTGCCATAATATGTGATAGATGATAGAATATTAATCACTAAACTGTTACATTATTTCTTAATGTTACTACTACGATTATTGAATACTGAATTTTATTAATGATCACAAATGCATATAATAAACTAAATTTACTGAACTGAACAATTGACACTAAAATTGATATAAAATTAAGATAGACTGGGTTTATGGGAGAAATTGAGGATCTATATAATTTGATGGTTGAACGTAACTGTGCCACTGTTTTTTATTTTTGGGAGGATCGGGATAGGCTCCAATCAAAACTGCCACTGCTTTCCTTTTGGGAGGATCGGGATAGGCTCCGATCAACTTACTATTTCGTTTTCCCGGAAGTACACGGGGATGCATTCAGACCAGCCAAGTTCATATTTTCCTAAATTTATAAATACCATAATTAAAAAATATTAACTAAAAAATTAATGATAAACCACCTAATATGTTAAGATTTGAGATTTCTTACTTATTTTAATTGTACTGACTTTTTTGTATTGCCAAGATATTTTCATTTCATATGTTTCTATAATATATTTTTGGATCGTTTTACTGACGATCCTAGTTATGCATGGCCAGATGCAGATTATTACTTTTAGAAGCATGGTACAATATATTTTTAAAAGCAGACAAATCATGACACAATATGCAGGTTATCATGTTCTCGCTAGAGACAGAACATGATACAATATATTTTTAGAAGCAGGCGAAACTATAAGATTGTCGGCCTTTCTAGTTTATTATTTTTTTATTAAATATTATCTAAGGAGGAAAAATATTATTATTTTAAATAAAAAATTATTGTTTATTTTTATATTTTCCCCATATTTCTGTTGTAATATGACTGCAATATTTACTGAGACTTGTCGAGTTATCATTCGACGCCAAATATTCTAGCTTTCCACACTATGGAAAGTAGAGCGTTACAGTGGGCTTGAGGAATTTTGGGCTTTTTAGAGATTTGATATTGAACTTAATGGGCTTGAAAATTTTTAGGAGTTACCTCGCCGAATACAGTCACATATTGCCTATTTAATGAAGGAAGACAAGTTTAAAAACATGCCGACTACTTCTCTTTTTATAGATACTGAAGAATTGGGTCCACCGTGGTCATTTAAAAATCCGAAGCATCAGACATCGCTTCATTTCTCAGGCCAAGTGTTGCACCAAAATTTTACCTTGGAAATGACTCAGCAGTAATAATGTTGTAGAACCAAAAAATATCTCGCAAATGCGAGGCTGGCAACGAAACTAGCCTCATGGGTGCGAGTCTGGAAAGCGGCAGCGAGGCTGGCAACACAGCCTTGTGCAGCAAGGCTGGTTGCCCGTCTCGCGCGGCAAGCCCCGCCTTCGTCTAGCGCGGCAAGCCCCGCCTTCGTCTCGCATAGCGAGCCCAGCCTCCGTCTCATGCAGGGAGCCTAGCCTCCGTCTCACGTAGCGAGCCTAGCCTCCGTCTCGCGCAACGAGCCTAGCCTCCGTCTCATGCAGTGAGCCTAGCCTCTATCTCACGCTGCGAGCTAAGCCTCCACCTTGCGCGCAATATATTTGGGCCCCGTGCTGGACTATTTTGTATATTCTAGAAATTCCAATTTAAGTCTAATTAATTTTGGTGTAAGATCAGGACTAGATACAATGAATCTTGAAGCAAATCTTATCAAAAAGAAATTCAAATATCTCATCAAGATTACAAGGTGATTATATTTCTATCTACATGAAAACTTTCTCAACAACATGGAGATTATAAATACCCCTCTAGAAGAACTCAAAATGGACATTTGGTTAGATCTCTCTCCCACGCAAGAGTCCAAGCTTGTTCTAAAATTAGAAGAGAAGAATGAGCTCAAGAAATCTTCACCACCTCCAATCATCGACGTCGCATCGTCAACGAGAAATAGATCAATTCTCATACCTACCTCGATCCCCATGATCTTCTGATAAAAGTGAGCAACGTGTTCTATAACTCCTCTCGTCTATTTTTCTTTACTTAAATCCTTTCATTGTAATAAAAAAAAGAGAAATTTCAGTAATCTTTAATTTTTGATTCTCAATGGCAATGTAAAGATCTCTGGTTTTTTCTGAAAACAGACTGGCAACTAAAGTCGGAGAAATCTCCTATATTAAAGAGGAGATGGTGATCCAATCTGACATCAACAAAATTAGATAAATGATGCCAAAGGAAAACCTATTGCAGTGTAAAGACGGACTAGAATTCACAATCAAAATCGGAGGGCGCGATGTAGGGCACGCAGAACCCGTTTTTGCACGCCAGGCTCAAAATTAGCCTAGCACAAGTCAAAGTGGATGCCAACCTCAAAATTAGCCTAGCACAAGTCACAGTGGATGTCAGGCTCAAAATCAGTCTAGCACAAGTCAAGGCGGATGCCAGGCGCAAAATTAGCCTAACACAAGTCAAGGTGAATGTTAGGCTCAAAATCAACCTAGTACAAGTCAAGGTGGATGTCAGGCTCAGATTCAGCCCAACATAAAGCAAGGAGGATGTCAGGCTAAATCTCAGCCTAGCAAAAATTAGCTCAGCACATCTCAACCTAGCAAAAATCAGCTTAGCATATCTCAACTTGGCAAAAATTAGCCAGCACTTCTAGGCATGGCAAAAATCAGCCTAGCACATCTTGGCTTAGCAAAATCAGTCTAGCACATCTCAACTTGGTAAAAATCAGCCTAGCACATCTCAGTCTGGTAAAAATCAGCCTAACATATCTCAGCCTGACAAAAATTAGCCTAGCACTTCTCAGCCTAGTAAAACTCAGCCTGGCACCAATCAACCTTGCACAAACCGGACTAGATGCCAGCCAGCATAAGTAAAATTGAAAATCAAATTAAATCTAAGTCAGTACGCGAGACTAGTTCGACTAAGCCAGTGCGCAAGGCTAGCTAGTATGCCGGGCCCGTCCAGTGCGCGAGGATCGTCTAGTGTGCAAGACTAAAGTTAAGCCTAAGAATTGCATAAGAATAAAAGAATGCAAGGCTGCCAAGTAGTCTCATGCAAAATATTTCAAAACTAATGCTGGGCATAGAACCAATCTAGGGGTTGGCAAATTTAACTTTCATAACTTCTCAGAGCCACCTGTCTAAACAAATAAATCTCAGACAAGAAGCGGGTCTGTTCATAAAAGATGGCTATATCAGCACCGCATGAAGAAACTCTAGATTTACGGAGATATCTCACAAATAAAAGAAGGGTGGCACGACCCCATCAGTTCTGCTATTGCGAGGAGTTAATCATAGCAGTTTTGACTCACTGTCATTGTCAAGCCCCATGATCATCTAAATTTAACCGGCTATCAGCATTGGGATCCGATATTCCAATAAGAAAATGGTTGCGAAACAAAATTCTAACTTAGATCAAGACTTGCCCACTTTTACGTCGAATATGGTGAATAAAGGTAAGAAACCAGTCATCGAAAGGAGTGCCTCTGATACTGAAGCAGTGGAAACATATAATCACACATGCCTCAGGTCAGGCATGACGACTCCTTGCAATTACGAAAGATTGGCAGGATTTATGATGATGAATATGAATAGTTTAGAAATCATTCGGCCATAGCAACGCGACGATCACATGGTTTCTCTTGGTCAAGGAGAAGGATCGTTCATATGGCCGAACGATCGGCCAAGATGAGTCAAATGATTGAAGCACAAGAACGGCTCATCCAAGAGTAGCTAAGGAGCATCGAGGAGCTCAAAGTGATGCTCGCAAATGTTGTAGAAAACACTCAAAAGAACACAGATGACGGAGCAGGGGGTTCTTCCTCTTCTAAGAAAGCAAGAAATAATGACACCAAATCCAACCCAGATGTCGAGGGAAAAGGTGGGAAAGATGGATATGTTATCGATCCCCGCATCAAAAAAATGGAGAAGCTTCAAAGTCAAATAGAAGTATTAATGCACTGGAAAGGATTGCAGGAGATGGGGATTACGAGACCCTACCCGATAGAGTGGGACTCTGCATCGTTTCCGACAAACTATAAACCTTTGAAGTTAGAATCAAATAATGGAAAACGATCTCCAAACCAGCATATGTACATTTCCTTTCTCAGAGCAGCCATCTAATGGGCAATGACCTAGATGAAGATATTTGTGAGTACCCTGTGCGGGCCAACATTCACTTGGTTTATGCAGCTGCCCCAGGAACTATCAATGCTTGGTTTGATGTGGAAAGGGAGTTCCTAGACCGCTTCTTTGAAGACGATACCGAAGTATCTATCCACTCTCTTCTAGCAAACAAGTAAAAAGAAGATGAGACGGTTAAAAGGTTCGTTGAGCATTTTCGCGAAATGTCAGTGCGATGTCTGCATAGCATGTCGTAGGAAATATTAGTAAAGACTTGCAAACACAATCTTCAGACCATGATATTGGTCAAAATGGGAGTAGCAGAGTCCAAAATATGGAAGGATCTAGCCAAATAAGGGCAACAAGCGGAGGCCATAATCTGATGTATCAATGAATACCATACCCAGAGGAGGATGACTATGAATCAGCCACAACCATAATCATCCCATCCTAAGGGAAAAGCGGGCAATGACTACCAGACATGTTGCAAATAAAAAACCACAGAATAATCTAGATTCTTCTAGATTGCAACAGATATATTATTTTAAAGATGAACAAACAATCACATTCATTTACCTACTGAATAAAAAGGGATGCTCAGGTTACTCGAAAATCAGAAGCTAGAGGAAGCTGGAAAAATAGATGATCCCAAGTATTGCCTCTACCATCCAAACATTTGGCACCCAACCAAGAATTATTATTTTCTGAAAGATAAAATTCAGGCACTCATCGATGCAAATGTGATTCAGTTGAGACCTGAACAAAAGAATGTGTCCGCAAATGCAACGATAGTTACCAGGGGATCTTTGGAAATTTTGGCTAATGCAGATTTGATCTGTAAGGGAAGGATGGCAGTAAAGAATTATGATCCACAAAATTTGATGGCAAAATGACCGCCATAAATAAAAAATTCAAAAAAAAGACAAAAAACTGAAATTAAAAAACATATGATTTTTTTGTTGCCCAATTACACCAAGGCAACAAAAAGAGAAATTAAAAACTTCTCGTCCTATCATACTGGGGGTAAGAGTATGAAATTAAACAATCCAAAGTAAGAACGCGAGGTTATACCTACATACAACGTGAGGCTAATCCAGCGTAAAATAATCTAGGGCATGAAGCTAACTCAAGACTGAGCCAGTGTAAAGTTATCCTGACGCAAGATTAACTCGAAACTAAACCAGCGTGCATGGTTATACTAGTACACGAGACTAAGCCAGCACACAGAACTCATCCAGAGTACAAAATTGAATAAAAATGCAAGGTTAAGGTTCAATCCTGCATAGTCTAGTACAAAGAAGAAAGTAATATATTACCACATAACGAACTTCATAGTCCCATATAGGAGGTGGGACCCACATCCAGCCAAACAAAGATGTGTATGATGGCAACATAAATACGCGAGGCTAATACCTGTGAACAATGCAAGACAATGCAAAGCAAAACCAACAAAAATACAAAAGCTCTAAAATGCGAGGCTAATTTGCAATCCCATGTAAAACAGTTGAAATGCGAGTATAATACATATGCGAGGCCATCTGAAAAACCGTGTGATTTTCATTACTGGAAGAGATGTCCGATACAAGGCAAAGTTGCAGCCAGGCATAAAATCCTAATACGCAAAGATAAGCCAGCGTGTGACAGATATAGCGCGCAAGGCAGATCCAAAGCATGAGTTTAATCCAAAGCGTGAAGAAGTAAAAAATGCAAGCTAATTCGCAGTCTCGCGTAAACTTCAAAGAAGAAGAAGGCAATCCATTGAATTACAATGCTCATCATAACTATTCAAATGTGGCCCACACAGGGGGTAGGACCCACACCAATAAACCTTGTATAATGATATGATAATTTAACTGCAAGCGTACAGTATTGGTGTAGCGCTGTACAGGTCATCCTACAGGGATCTAAGGTGTTTTTGCGATTCTTACTTTTTCTATAGTTCTATTGGACTAACCAAAGATTCTAGGTTGAAAATGAGAGTTATTCTAATTAGCCTAGGATCTAGAGTCTACTAGTTTCCAACTATATTCTTACTTCTATTATCTTCTTTTTTTATAAAAAGGTGATCTTTTAGTTTAATCTTTATTTAAAGTGCCCTAAGAATGAGCTATCAAGTGGTGTGTAAGTATAACTCAAAAAAAATATTACTTTTCATAAAAATAAACTAAATCTTTAGATAATTCAATGAAAAAGATAAAATCAACAACCCCAACCCTAACTAAGCATAGGCTATCAAGAAATCTAATTCAAGTATAACGTATCAAAGGCTTAATCTTCGAGTTCTTGTATTTTAATATTTTGATAGAAAAATCATGTCTTTATTATTTTATTTAAGAAGAAAATACTAGAGAGAAATTACATGGTGGATTTTAGTTTCATCTACATCATAGAGCTAAACTAAATTAGCTACACATGATTCTAGTAAGCAAAATTAAATTTCTATTCATGAAAGCAATTAAATCTAATCTAGAAAGCAAATAAATCTAAAGTAGAAGCAATTAACTCTATCTAGAAAGAAAACAAATATTAGAAAATAATGGCTTATCTCTGGAGCACGGTATTATGGCCACCACCCCTTCAGCAAAAGCCTAATTTTAATAATTTAAAATAAGTACAAAACTTAAGGATTCTCTCTAGAATATAAGAATACGGCCAATATATAGGCTTCAGAAATAAAACCCTAATTATACCAGAACTGAAATAATAAAAAATTACAATGAAGCCACATGAGAAAATTCAGGTTGTGAGGACCACATTAGGCCGCCATTTAGCTGCACTTACTGCTAAACAACGACTAAATTAAAGAAATAATTTTTGAATTTTCTTCCCTGCGAGCATTTTCTCATTTTGAGTTTATTTTGATGACTATATTGTACTTTGACTCTCTGAAACATTGTGGTCTCGTAGTCTTGCCCACTTTAGAAACTTTTCGGACTTTGATTTCCTACTCCAACTCTGATTTCATGCCATCTCCTTGTATGAATCGAATTATCTGAAAAAGACACTAAATATATCTGAGTAGCATTTATTTATATAGAAAAATAGATAAACTATGGGAGGAAAAATATAATATATGATACTCATCACACCCCCACACCTATCTTTTACTAGTCTTCGAGTAAAACCTAAACCTAAAAAGAAAAAGAAAAATCCTAACTCACTTTCGCAGGAATCGCGATTGCACTTAGCACGTGCAACACGCCTTTAAACTCCCAAGTTACCCTAGTGGACGAGTTGTGTCTCATGAGGATTTGCAGTGAATATACCCACAAAATTCATGAAGAAAATAGATTAAGAAATAAAGTAAAGAAAAATAAGGATAACCGAAAATCAAGAAAAATAAAAATTTTGTACAAAAGAAAGAAATTTTTTTTTTAATATTTTCATCAATTAATCTCACTAATATACAAACTCAAGAACGCATTTAGATTATCAATTTTCAAATAGAGCGTCATATCAGATACACTTATCATTTTAATCAAAAATTTAAATCCTATCTTTCAATACCCACTGACAGATAATACATTGGCTCCTATGCAACTACGTGCACGTGTGATAGTTTATTTTGGCCTTAGACTCCAACTCTAACTTATGATTCTTCTCCTCTCTCATAACAAATTCTTTTTTTCTTTTTTTAAAAGAATATTTCACCTTTCATGCGAATATTCACGCTTGCTTAGGCGCAACGTACCTGATTATTCGGTTCATACTCTTTTCTTTTTTCTTTTTTTTTTAGAATATTTCATCTTTCATGCAAATATTCATGCTTACTTAGACGCAAACTACCCGATTACTTGAATCATACTCTTTTTTCACTCTTAAGACTATTGCCTTAATACTAGGCACACCCCATTATTTTATCACTCTCGAGGCTATTGCCTTAATACCAGGCTCACTCTATTATTTTATTTTCACTTTTTTCTTTGTTTAGAGAGAGAAAACTTACTCAATCGTTATCATTTTTGTCCTTAACCTAATAAATTATTGTGAGGTGAAAAATAGATGTGTACTTGCCTCAAAACTACTGTTAGCGATATTTATTTTTTGGATCTTAATCTTTTTCATAAAATTTAAAAGTGTATCGTCCAATCTACTCTCCTATCCAATTTCAAACCTAAATTTGTTCCTTTATATATAATTAGGTTGATCTATTGATAAAATACATAAATATGTTGTTAAATTTATTTTTTTATTAATTATTTTTCAGTTTTTTTAATTTTTTTCAGTTAGTTATCCTAAAAACTACCCAAAATTAAAATAATGAAATCCAAAAATCTAAAAAAAATAAAATCCTAAAAATGAAAATAAAATCCTAAAAATGCTAAAAAAATAAAAAATCTCCTAATCCACTGCCTCACACCTAAACTTGTGTATGCCCTTATACACAAACCAAGTGTGGTAAAATAAATATGAAAACTATTATATAAATACTCTACAAATAATGAGAGTCGTAAAAGTTACAATCTAAATATCATCACCCTATTAACACATGGAAAGCGGTTACGACCTCTCGATCGCTTCCCACTTTCATAGTGTGTGCGTTTTAAACGTGAAGTGGGTGCATTATTATATCTCATCAACCTCATACAAGTCACGAAATTACCTGTCTGTAGCTTATGCCGTCCACGCTTTTTCTTTGTCCATATGTAAGAATTAATAATTGGGTTAACGAATTCTTTATTATAAACCTGCCAATCATCGTTAGTAACATGCATACATGTAGAAATATCATAAGGTGAGAAAAGTGCTATATGATCAATTGAACATGGTGGTGGCTCTTCTATCTCACGAAGTAATGCAAGCTCCTCTGCAAACAAATCCTCAAAAGTTTGCTCATAAATTAATGGCACACTTGCATAAGTATTATCATACAAAGAATCTATATGTGCCAATTCATCTAATAATATGATCTCATCTTTGAACAATTGCTCAAATGAGGGTTCATCATCAGTAGAAGAGGTGGAATGAGAGTACAAATTATGAATCATGTTGACCTCAATGAGGGAGCTCGTTGCGTGCTCATCCATATTAAATATGTTCAATACCACAGTCATATTCCCAAACGATAACTTTATGCGGCCACTACTCCAATCAATTAATACATTTGATGTTGCAAGGAATGGTCTACCCAAGATAACTGGAATTTGATTCCGTAGATTGGAGATCGGCTCAGTTTCTAAGACAATAAAGTCTACAGGAAAGATAAACTCGCCGACCTTAATGAGCACATCTTCAACCATACCAAGTGGTCTCTTGATCGAACGATCAGCTAGCTGTAATATGACCTTGGTAGGTTGAAGTTTTTCTAACCCCAGTTGCTGATAAACAGTGTAAGGAAGTAAGTTGACACTTGCCCCTAAATCAAGCAATGCCCTATCAAATGTAGTGTTCCCAATGGTGCATGAGATTGTAGGGGAACCTGGATCTTTGTACTTGATAGGCAAGGAGTTAGAGAGGATTTGCGATATATTTACAGAAAGAAAAACTTTCTCAGGAACGTTTCTTGTCCGTTTTTTAGTATACAAATCCTTAAGGAGTTTAGCATAAGTAGGAACCTGTTGTATAATGTCAAGTAGTGGAATATTAACCTTCACCTGCTGAAATATTTCAAGAATATTTTCTACTTGCGGTTAAGGTTTCCTAAGCCAATTGGGATATGGTGCTTTTGGTTTAGGAATAGGTTCTTCCAAATGATCATGTGACTGTAATTGAGGTGATGGAGATGGTCGTGGAGAAAGGGGTCGAAGAGATGATGTAGCCTGCGAGATAGTCGGAGTGGGATCATGGGGCATGGCTACATTATTGTCCACTTGCTTGCCAGATCTAAGCGTGTGAATGGCATTGCATTGATGGACATGAGACTAATTGGAGTTTGAGGAACTGGCATTAGGGTTCGTTATGGGATGACTTGGAAAGGTACCCTGGCCACGTTCACTAATCTGACTTGTTAATTGTCCAACCTGCTGCTCTATATTCTTTATTGATTGAGAATTCATGAGCAGTTGCTGACTTGTACTTTGAATGAAGTCAGTTGACACTTTCATAGGTTTTGCATGTGTGCGTCAAGGTTGGACATATGCATGTCAAATTTGGAATGAGACTTGAGAAGATTTTCAACGTGCTTCTCAAGTGACTGAAGTTGCTTTTCTTGATCAATATTAGACCCCTGTTGTGGATGAGAGTGACTTTGTGCAGGTGGTCTATTCTGATTGTTCCCATAATTTGAAGCGTTTTGGTATTGGTAGGCACCCACATTTGGTCTTGGAAACTGATTAGTGGTTGGCGGCTGTATGTTAGGGTTAGGGGCCTCCTGATATTGTCCTTGACCCCATGATAGATTTAGGTGGTTCCTCCAGCCAGGATTGAATGTAGGAGCGTAAGGATTATTCATAGGTTCTTGATACATGGCGTTAGCCTGCTCAAGTGTGGGACCCATATAATTTATTAATAATGGACACTCCTCCATAACATGATTCGGAGTTCCACAATTAAAGCATGTGGGAACTTGAATTTGATTTACTTGACCCATCAATGGAGCACTAGGAGTCTCCAATGCCTCAATTCTCCTCATAAGGGCTGCAATCTTAGTTTCGGCAGTTATAGAGCTGTCGACGCTATGGATCCCACCCTTATGTACAGAAGTTGATGCACTGGGCTTCTCAGTGGGACTCTCCCACTACATAGTCTTTCACGATAGGTCCTCAAGAAAGTCCTATGCTTCATCCTCATTCTTTCTCATAAACTCTCCCTAACACATGGACTCTAGAAGAGTTTTGGATGTGTTATCGAGTCCTTCGTACATGATTTGACACAACCACCACTTTTTTATTGCATGGTGGGGGCACTAAGCTAATAAGTCCTTGAACCGTTCCAAGTATTTCCAGGAGGATTCTCCCGGTACTTGACGTAATTGATTGATTTGATTACGTATCCTTGTCGTCTTATGTGTGGGATAATACTTCTTAAGAAACACTGTAACGAATTCTTCCCAAGTAGTGATTGAGTCAGTAGGCATACTGTACAACCACTTCTTGGCATTATCTTTAAGTGTAAAGGGGATGAAGCAGAACTTAATTGTGTCCTCCGATAAGTGCTGCAGTTTAATCATCACGCATACTTCCTGAATATCACTAATAAAGAGATATGCATCCCTGAATCAGAACCAGTGAATTTAGGAAGCATACTGACGTACTGCGGCTTCAACTCATAATGATTACCCGCTACGTGTGGAAGTTTTATGCATAATGGAAGTGATGTGCGCAACGGGTAACATCGATCCTGAAGGATCGGGATCAGTTGGTCCATTTTGGCATCCTTGAGCAAATCTGATCTCACTAGTCGACCAAATTTATCACGGGTCAAATGTGGCATTAACCAACGACCGTGAGTGTATGCATGAACTTTCTAAAGTAATGCAAGAAGTGAGGTGTGGTGGAGATAATAACGATGGAATAGATATGATCAAATAGAAATGTGATTCCTACTGTTGCTAAATTGGTTTTTTTTTTGTATTTTTTTACATAATAAGAGAAACAAAATACAGATTCCAGGAAAATTTTGTTGGATTTTGTACCTGAAGTGCCGTTAAAAAGCGGTTTATGCCGCCAACTAGCATCCAAAATAGGGATTCTCGTTCTCTTCTTTTTTAAGTGCACTCCAAATGCTTATCTTGTCCTGTTTATTTTCCTGTATCTTCACTTTATTGTCCCTGCACACTCAACACACACTGTTAATCCCGTAAAATGTCAGAAAAAGTAAGAAAAATACCGTCAATCCCCGGCAACAGCGCCAAAAACTTGATATAATAATTTAAATGCAAGCACACAGTCTCGGTTTAGCGCTGTACAGGTCGTCCCACAAGGATTTAAAGTGTTTTTGCGATTCTTACTTTTTCTATAGTTCTATCAGACTAACCAAAGATTTTAGGTTGAAAATGAGAGTTATTCTAATTAGTCTAGGATCTACAATCCACTAGTTTCCAACCATGTTCTTAGTTCTATTATCTTCTTCTTTCATAAAAAGATGATCTTTTAGTTTAATCTTTATTTAAAATGCTTTAAGCATGAGCTATCAAGTGGTGTGCAAGTATAACTCATAAAAGATACTACTTTTCATAAAAACAAACTAAATCTTTAGATAATTCAATGAAAAAGATAAAATCAACAATCCCAAACTCTAACTAAGTATAGGCTATCAAGGAACCTAATTCAAGTATAATCTATCAAAGGCTTAATCTTCGAGTTCTTGTATTTTAATCTTTTTATAGAAAAATCATGTCTTTATTATTTTATTTAAGAAGAAAATACTAGAGAGCAATTAAATGGTTGATTTTAGTTTCATCTACATTCTAGAGCTAAAATAAATTAGCTACACATGATTCTAGTAAGCAAAATAAATTTTTTTTTCATCAAAGCAATTAAATCTAATCTAGAAAGCAAATAAATCTAAACTAGAAAGTAATTAACTCTATCTAGAAAGCAAATAAAAATTAGAAAATAATGGTTTACCTTTGGAGTACGGTATTGTGGCCACCACCCCTTCAGCAAAACCCAAATTTTATTAATTTAAAACGAGTACAAAACTTAAGAATTCTCTCTAGAATACAAGGACACGGCCAATATATAGGCTTAGAAAATCAAACCCTAATTATAGCAGAACTGAAATACTACTAAATTACAACGAAGCTATGGGAGAAAATTCAGGTTGTGGGGCCCACATTGGGCCACCATTTAGCTGCACTTACTGCTAAATAGCAGCTAAATTATAGAAATAATTTTTGAATTTTCTTCCCCGCGAGTATTTTCTCCGTTTTAGTTTATTTTGATGACTGTATTGCACTTTGACTCTCTGCAGCATCGTGGTCTCGTAGTCTTGCCCACTTTAGAAACTTATCAGACTTTGATTTTCTACTCCAATTCTAATTTCATGCCATCTCCTTGTATGAATCGAATTACCTGAAAAAGATACTAAAATCACCCGAGTAGCATTTATTTATATACAAAAATAAATAAAGTATGGGAGGAAAAATACAATATATGATACTCATCATATAACAATACAAAGCTAAATTTTGCATACAATGTGATGCTAAGCTTGCATAAAGGCATCTAAATGCGAGGCTATGCTCACTGCCAAAATGCAATACTAACTCTCAGCCCCGCATAAACTTCAAAAAATAGAAAGCCAAGATATGCGTCAGAGACTTAAGGCGCCAGGCCAACCAGTAGCTTTGCAGAATTTTTGAAGAAGAAGAAGGTGGCCCGTTGACTTATAATGGGCTCGTAACCAGTCAAATGTGGCCCATGCAGGGGGTGGGACCCGCATCCAGTAAACATTGTAGTTAAGCCTGCATAAAGGGATCAAGAAGCGAGGCTAATTTCATGTAAAGTAACTCAAGGGCACTGCTATGCCTGCGTGGAGTGCAAAGTTATGCTCGCAACTAAATGCGAATCTAAGTCAGTGCACAAGGCTAAATCAGCACATGAATCTAACTCAGTGCGCGAGGCTAAACCAGAACACAAGTCCAACCCCGCGTATAACGCGAAGTTATAATAGCCCAGTCGTGAGGCTATGCCAGCTCCAAATGCAAGGCTAAGTTCGTAGTTATAGGGCTAAGCTTGCATTTTGAACGCGTAACAATAAATTGAGTTGTACCAAGCATGTATCTCAAGAGCATTTAATAAGAAAGTTAAACGAAGACAAAGAGGGATACTTGGTCTTGGCTATAAAAAAATCAACGATCATGACTCATAAGATTAACGAAAAATTTGAACCCAAGTGGGAAGGACTTTTTGTAGTAGAAATTATCTACTCAAATGGAACCTATCACTTGATCAATCAAGGTGGCGACAGGATGATGATGCCTATCAGCGGCTAGTTCTTTAAGAAATACTACATCTAACCACCTTCAATAAAAAATAAATAAAATTAAAAAATGGAAGGGAAGGCTAATAAGTCAACCGCCCAATGCTATCAAAAGCAACAGAAAGAGAAATCAAAAATTTCCCGCTAGTCCTATTATAATGGGGGTATCAATAAATCCATAGCCACTAAGGCAGAAGGAAGAGAGAACATTTGGTATTTAAGACCAGGCAAAATACTCGACAACTCATCATGCTGAGGAGAATAGTATGGCTAGCCCAAAACAAATGGTGATTGGTAAAGACACCTCAATTCCGTTGATAGCTGAGGGTTTGCTAAAAATCCCGTGACCAACTTTGTCACAATAAGCCCATTGCTACTAAGGCAAAAGGAAGAGAGACCGTTTGGCATTTAAGACTAAATAAAACCTTCGACAACTCATTATACTGAGGGGAATAGTATGGCTAGTCTAACATAAACAACTATTGGTAAAAACATGTCAAATCCGTTAATAGCTGAGGTTTGCTAAAAAGTCTTGTGAATCTGTCATGTTAAGCTCTTGCCTATGATGGTGAAACTCCAACCATCTCATTTCAAATTAACCAAATCTGTCATGTTAAGTTTTTACCTCTGACAGTGAGACTTGAACTATCTCGTCTCAAAACTATCAAATTTGTTATGTTAAAGCCCTTACTTTTGACAGCGAGATTCAAACCATCTCACCGAAATACAAAAAAATCTGTCAAGTGATGCACTTATCTCTGATAGTAAGATTTGAATTATCACACACATTACAGCAGATAAAGTTCAGGATGATCCTAACCCAATCATCTTGGTGTGTGCAACATTCGCCTCCACCAAACCCAAGGCATGTGCAATTAAGTGCCAATGCCAAAATTTCATGGGTACATTTAACAGTACACCTCTTCCCATGGTTCTTTGACCCTAATCCGGTCATCTCAATATCTTTAACAGTACATCTCTGCAGAAACCCATAGGTATGTTTAATAGTACACTCTTTCCATAGTTGTTTGATCCTAATTTCATCATTCCAGCTTTGTCTGTCAGCTAGGCAAGTCACTCCTCAATTCGAAACCAATTACCGGCTTTGTCTGTCATCCAGGCGAGTCATCATCTTTGTTTGGCAACCCAAACGACTCACATCACGATCAAAATACTCAGTTTGCTAAGGTATCTCCACCCCCTTAGCAAGTTCCATCTTCCTTAAATCTATCCACTAATCATCCATTCTCCCCAAGTTCGCTCACTCATCACCACAATGATGTTATACAGAAGACCAAAATGAAAAAATAATTTAAATGAAACTAAATATATTTTACTCATTGTTTATAGGACAAAATGAAGAACTCTTCTTAAATAGGCTCCTGGCTCAAATAGACGGACTGTATTAAGGGTGCAAATTTCGAGGCGAAGTTGGCCACCCAAATACGCGAAGCTATTGCATGGTGAACACAAACCCGAGGCTACCAAAGCCTCGCGTCCAAGAAACTTAAATAAATCAAAAGTTGATAAAAATCCAAAGTGTTTCAAAATTTTGCTAAACAAATGAAGGTGAAAAATTTTGAAAACTTTGGAGGGAGTCTTGTAGAACCAAAAAAAATCACGTAGATGCGACGCTGGCAACTAGCCTTGCATGGGCAGCAAGGCCAGTCACCCGTCTCACGCAATGAGCCCTGCCTCCGTCTCGCGCAAT
This sequence comes from Dracaena cambodiana, assembly GCA_036321105.1. Classification (NCBI taxonomy): domain Eukaryota; kingdom Viridiplantae; phylum Streptophyta; class Magnoliopsida; order Asparagales; family Asparagaceae; genus Dracaena; species Dracaena cambodiana. The sequence continues at coordinate 25,365,889 of JAYEPQ010000012.1, read as the reverse complement.
GAGCCCAGCCTCCGTCTCATGTATTGAGCCTAGCCTTCACCTCACGTGTCATATATTTGAGCCCCGCCTCGAACTGTTTTGTATATTCTACAAATTCTAATCTGAGTCTAATTAATTTTTCGTGCAGGATCAGGACCAGATATAATGAATCTTGGAGAAAATCTTATCAGATTAGAAGGAGATCCTGTTTCTATCTACATGGATACTCTCTCAACAACCTGGAGCCAATAAATACCCCTCCAGAGGTACTCAAAAAGGATCTTTGGCCAGATCTCTCTCTCACAAGAGTCCAAACTTCTTTCAAGATCAGAAGAGAAGAACAAGCTCAAGAAATATTCATCGCCTCCAATCATCAACATCGGATCATCAACGAGGAATAGATCAATCCTCACAACTGTCTCGATCCCACGATCTTCTGATAAAAGAGAGCAACGTGTTCTATAAGTCCTCTCATTTATTTTTTTCTTAAATAATTTCATTGTAATCGAAGAAAAAAAGAAACTTTTGTAATCTTTAATTTTTTTTTATTCTCAATGGTAATGGAAAGATCCCTGAGTTTTCCGAAAACAAGCTTCTCATTGTTGATCGTCCCCAAGATATCCGGCATTATTGCTTCTAGATTTGTTCCAGCGATTATAAATACCTCCAACGAGATCTGGGTACTTCCAGTCTCGAGCTTTCTTATTCTTCTTCAGTTTTGGTTTTTCTTACTATTTTGGACAAAGAATTTTGGCTAGTCTTGTCGTCTCTGCAAAGGAGGGGTTCCATGACCATGGACTCTCTAGCCGATGATGAGAGGAATGAAACTTCAAATCTTAACAAAGATCTACATATCAGCTTCCTCATTTGCACCAATAGAGTCATGCTTTTTTTTTTTCATTCAGTTTTGGTTTTTCTTACCATTTTGGACAAAGAATTTGGCTAGTCTTGTCCTCTCTGCAAAGGAGGGGACCATGGACTCTCTAGCCAATGATGAGAGGAATGAAACCTTCAAATCTTAACAAAGATCTACAGATCAGCTTCCTCATTTCCACCAATAGAGTCATGCTTTTTTTTCATTTCGCTTCTCTTTATTTTTTAATTTATTTTTTGACTTCTGTGCGCTTTTGGCTTTGCAGTAAAATTTCTGACTTCAAACTGTCAGGAAGTGACTAATCTCTTTCTAATATGCAGGCCAACCAATAGTGTTGTCATGGTGTGGCACGGCAGGAAGATCGCCTTTATGGCCTAATTTTCACATTCAAGGTAGCATCATTAGTTGGTAACCGTAACTTTCAAGCCAACAAAGCCTTTGGCTTCATGGGTCTATGGACCTTCAAAAGCCATAGCATCCTTCTGGATGGCCTCGCCTCCGACCCTATCCTGTCCATTATTGGAAGGCAAATATTTTGAAGTGTATGCAAGGGTCCTTATGAAGACGACACCTTCGAGGAAGTGATTTACCTTCATACTTGTACTGTAGACCTCGTCGAATCCTCAGTATACTTGAATTCTTTGGATCCATTTTTTTCTTGTACAACTTTTGGGATGCAAACCGAATCATGGACTCATTGTAATGCTTAGAACAACTGAAGTCATTGTAATACTGAGAACAGTTGAACTTTTTATAATGCTCAGAATAATCGATGTAATTTGAATTGAATATCTGATATAAAGTTTATATGCAAAGATCAATAAAAGAATTTTATCATCTTTACATTTGGTGTATTTTTTTAACATTGCTTTATATTGGTTTTATTTTAGGATTTTTAGCAAGTTCTTAGCTATCAATGAGTTTGAGATGCCTTCACCAGCTACCATTTGAGTTGGGCTAGCCACGTGTGATGGGTTAGTGAGAGTTTTGTTTGGGCTTAAAGGCTAAAATTTCTCTCTATCCATGGCAACAAATACTTTGGACTTAGTATTTTTTTAATATTCGGTGTTGGAGTGTTTAATTGAAGGTCCAAACCGGTACAGTTGACTTCTTTTTTATGTTCGATATTGCAGTGTTTCACTACAGATCCACACTAACACAGTTAACTCTTTTGTTTTACTACCCCCATAGGAAATTCTTAGATTAATACTTTTTGAGAACCTTATTGTTGATGGTGCCATAAAAACTTCGCCATATAGTTTAGCCAACAGGTAAGCCCCATTGGAATACACTGATTCTATCACGAATGGTCCCTCCCACTTTGGTTGAAACTTTTCTCTAGATTTGTGGGTTATGATATAAGGCCGCTACACTGTTAAAACAAGGTCACCTAGTTTGAACATCCTTTGCTTTACATTTTTGTTGAAGGCTTGGGAGATCTTTGCTTTGTAGAGCTCTATGTGCTGCTGTGCTTGAAGTCTTTTTCCATCCAACAATTCTAATTCTTGAAGATACAATTTATGGTTGTTATCTACAAAACTAATGCAATGCGAAGGGAGGGTAACTGAATTTCCAAGGGACGATAGCCTCACTGCAGTATACCAAAGAAAATGGCGTAACATTAGTAGGTGTACGCATTGTGGTGTGGTAAACAAAAAGGCACTAGTCTAGCTTTTTGTGCGAGATGCACTTATTTTTCTTGACTAATTTCATTAGTATTTTGATCATTGTCTTATCAAATGCTTCGGCTAGGCCATTTGTGATGGAGTTGTAAGTTGTTGATGTGACTCTTGATTTTGAATTTGTCACATAGCCTGTAGAAGGTTTGATTTATGAAATGTCGTCCATTATCATGCATTATCCTTTGAGGAGCACCAAACTGGTAGATTGCGTGGTTTTTTCTTTATGAATTTCACTATATTAGACGATTTAACTTCCTTTAATGTTATGACTTCTAACCACATAGAAAAGTGATAGATGATTGCAAGGATGTGCCTATGACTTTTTGAGAAGAAGGGCGATAGATCTGACCCTATCAATACCCCATGCTTTAAATCACCACGATGCAGTCGTGAAGTGTAAGTACTCTGAAGGTTGGTGGCAGTAGTTAACATGGGATTTGGCATGCATGATATCTTTTGCATAGTCTATGAAGTCTCATCTTTGGCCAATAGTAGCCCATTCTCTGCAGCTTATCCCAAAGTTTTGGCCCAGGTTGGTGAGCACCATACATGCCGTCATGAGCTTCTCACAATGTGGCTTAAGCTTCTTTATAGGATAAACACCGAAACAAGACTCCATCATAGGATCTTCGATATAATTGTTATTTGGTCATATCATAAAAGAATCAGCTAGCCCTTCGTTTAATAGAAATGGCTTCTTTCGGATTCTCAGGAAGGATTCCATATAACACGAAGTCCACGAGCGAAAATCACTAATCTCTATTCTCCATGCTAGATGATACCTGTTTTAGTTTTTGTGCTTTATTTGATAGCCATGTTGATTGCCAAAGCATGTTCTGGGTGATACAAGTTTCGACTAGTAACAAGTACCTTCTGTTCTACCTTAGGCGGTGTGCTAGAGTAGCTGCTAAGGAGGCCAAGGCGTCAACATGCGTATTATACTTCCAGGTTATGTGGTTGATGAGTATTATATATTGCATATTTATAACTCTTATATTGTCTATTTTTGTATATAAATAATGCTGCCAAGGTATTTTTAGTGTGTTTTTTAGGTTAAACCTATTCCTACAAGAAGATGATATAAATTTAGAGATGAATTAGAAAACTAAGTCCAAGAAGAGCTAAAAAGAGGATAAAGCTCAAGAATATGAAACTGCAGAGAGCCAAAGATAAATAAAGCCATAACAGAAGAGAGAAGATAGATAACTCAGCGCTGCAAAGATGAGGGGCAAATTCATAATTTTTGCCGCATTTGGCGGCACTTTGGGCCCACTTCCACTGAATTTTCTTCTACTGAATCATCCAAGGATTAGGACTCTTTTGGTAAATATAAAAGCTTTGCTAGTTGGCAGTCAATGCTGCTATTTGGCGGTAGACTTGTGAATCTGTAACTGGGATTTTTTTAAGAGTTTCGTTATAATTCTTTAGCTACAGTTGTAATCAAATTAAAATTTGATACGCCGAGATCTATATATTGGCCGTATCCATGTAAATTTGGGTTAGGATATAATCTTAGATGCACTTTTGATTAAATAAAGATTAGGGTTTTGCCGAAGGGGTGACGACCGTAATACCAAACTCCAGAGGTGACCCTTTGTTGTTCACCATTATTTCTTAGGTAATTTTCTTTTACTTTCTTTCTAGTTTAGAATTATCTTGCTTTCTGGATAATTAGAATTTTCATGGATTTCATAAATAAATATAGATTTTTGATAATTAGTAGTATGAATAACTAATTTGTATTAGCCCTAGGATATAGATGAAATGAGTTTAATAGATCTAACATGAATTTTTCTTGTCATCTTCCTAAAAAGAAATAAAGTCATGATTTTTCTATAAATAAAACAAAGATAAGATTTCATAAATCATAATTCTTTGATAGATTATGCTTAATTCTAATTTTGATAATCTATACTTAGATGAGATTTGGAATGCCTATTCTTTGTTTTAATTTATAGAATTATTAACAAGATTTTTTTATAAATAAATTGATGAGAGTAAACTTGTAAGTCGAATTTTTTGGATAGGTTACACTTAAATATGGTCTTTTGATAGTCTTTGTTTAGATTACGATTTGAAGTTTATTTCTTTACTTTTATTTTTAAGATTATCTACTAGATGTAAATTGTTTTTAAAGAAAGATACCAACTTTGATGATCTAAACTTGCACATCACTTGATAGGTCATACTTAGGGACTCTTAATTAAAATCGAATTAAAAAGATTTCCTTTTTAATATATTACTTGATCGTGCATGATTAAAACTTTAGGAAGAAAGAGATAATTCATTGTTAAGCTATTATTTTAATAGATTCAAAATCCTAAGCTAAACTTTAGGAACTTAAAAATAATCTTCTCAATATTGAATCTCATAGATAACTTGATAGAACTAAAAAATAAGCAAGATAGCAAAACAGTCTAGGTTTTTGTGGGAACGACCTGTAAAGTGCTGCAACTGACTTTGTATACTTGTAAGAGATTATTCACATCAAGTTTTTAGTGCCATTGTCGGGGATCAACGGTATTTTCTTGCTTTTTCTAACGTTTTACAGATTAACAGTGTGTGTTGAGTGTGCCAGGACTTGAAAGTTCAGATATAGGAAGGAAAAGGGACGAGCGAAGACTAAAGAGTGCACTGCAAAAACTAGGAATCCAAACTCCCTGGTTTTGCTTCCAAATAGCGGCAATAACCGCCATTTGGCGGTAGTTCTGGTGAGTCTCTCCCCTAATTTTCTCTTGTTTTGCATTTTTTGTATCTATTTTTAAAAAATTTAAAAAAAAAATAAAAAGTAGTGTAACGCTCCTATTTTTTGGCTGCTTTCTAAAACGGGAACGATGCTTAACTATTACAATACAGCCCAACGTCACAGGATATTGGAATAATCGTAATTACTGTCACATCCAGATGAACAAATAACATATTTGAAATTGACAGGTTTTCATTCATATGAGAGTTAATTATATAAAATGGCACACTGTTTTGAATATTTACACAAAAGAATCATGATACAAAAGGGTTAAGCAGTGCCCAACCAAAAGAAAATGTAAACAAGATTTACAAGGTCATCCAGAAGTATTTCACCAATCACAGCTGCTCGATCTGTTCAGTGAAGTAAGGATCATTGGTTGGAGCGAGTTTTCCTTTTCTGCCTTCATAATATAGGCTTAAAAATCTAGGGGATTAAACCCTGCAAGTAATACAAAAGAAAAAAATATATGTACTATCATAGTACAAAATAATAAAAAGTATGTAAATAAATTGAGCTGGTGTTAAACAATCACGTAAATAATGAAAATGGAATAAGCATGACTATGTATGTCATTCGCAAGTTGCGGACAAATATCATGTAAAAATAATAAGTTTAGGTCAAGTTCATGTTAACATTTGAAACTGAATGATAGATTAGATGGTGTATACTTTCCCGTATAATATAAGTGCTCGTGCATACTCGGACCTGGCCTCAAAGCTATAACGCTAAACTATAACACACTGCTAGGTGCAACAAGTAAAACCCTGTTCAATGAAACAAGTAATGAGCATCACCCTTATGGTGACTCTTGTATTAGACTGCGACCCAGTATCACACAGTACTGTTTTAGTAAAAGTCCTCAGCACCTTAATATAGAAGTTGGCCAATAAGATCCTTGTACAACACGGTTCTTATCCATCTTGTAGTTTTTCCAATACCCATGTTAGTGATACATAATATACATGACTTTATGGAAAACGTGGCTTGTCAAATCAAACTATGCACATGTCCTTATCACGAGAAACAATAATTCAGGAATCAAAATTTAGGATCATGTATACACGTATCACAAAGATACTTTATGTTACGTAATCAAGATACAAAAAACTTGTCATCGTGTTTCCATGAATAATCATGCCTTCATGCATCGTGTTTGATATTCACTAGTTGTGATATCACGAAATGATTAAATATCATTAAACTTATCATTATGTTATCAGGAAATAAACAATATTAAAAAACTTCATGACTTTCCAAACTTTAGCTTCTTTAATTGAGGGTAATACCATGTAGAAAATTAAATGAATAAGCTAAAATCTACGTTTAGACTTCATGATATTGATGCAACATCAAATTGCATTTCAGCAGATAACAACTTGCATGATATGTCCAGACCCGCATTTGGGTGTTAACAAGGATAATGACTATCCTTCAAGATCCTTAAGTGGAAACACGACCCTTTGTGTCCTTCGTTTAGTTAAATTTAGTTCTAGATGTGAGCTTAGACGATAAATGCAGAGTTCCTCATGACTATTGATCCGCATTTCCATTTATTTGGTATTAGATTCAAATTTAAAAGCCTTCAGGGCTCAAACGCGACTCTAAGTTAGAAATATGAGCTAGACCCATGTTTCCCCAAACGCAGCCCTGTGCTAGGAGCTTAACTAGATCCACATTTTCTATTTATTCAGAAGCCTTATGAGCCCCAGCACGATCCTACTTGGTTGGACCCACATTTTACCTAATTTGTGCCCCTAAGTTTGGAGTAGGGTGAGATTAGCGTTTTCTTTAAAACGTGACCTTATAAGGCATCAACGGGTTTCTCAAATGTAATCCTATTGTTTCGCATGGATCTCCCCTAAACAAAATCCTTGTTTTGTCCTATTAGTAATGATTTTGCTTATTTAGAATCACATCTAGTTATGTAAAGGAATAACTTTGTGTTCTCAAGGTTTTAAACACAAAACATGACCCGAAGGGGTTATTCGTGGATTTCTCAGGATGACGAAGATATGCATTTTTAGTTAAATGCGACCATCAGAGACCCGTGTTTATTTTTATCTAAGAACATAGTCAGCCTCTTGATTCAGTTAAGGCTAAATGCAACATGCAACCATTTCCAGGACTTCTAAAGTTTGTGTTTTATTTACCTAGAGCGAGATTCATTTTCTCGTTATTATGGAACCAAAACGTGACTTTCAAAGGCTCGCATTCCATTGCATCCAAAAGGAGTTTCAATCTATGGACCCTACTAAAATCAAACACGACACTCAGGTATCCATATTTACTCTTTAGAATATTGCCTCCTTAATTTGGGAATTTGTCTAAAACTTTAAACATTAATACTATACGATTATTATGAATCAATTTGTGAACCATGTGATTTCAACACATGAAAACCATAATCTTCAGTTATCGATTATCAATTCTCAAAACCCTAGCCTAACATGTTCAAATTAAATAGATCCAAATGATTAGGGATTATGTGCACACAATACAAGTCAAATGAAAATCCCAAGAAAGAATAAGGAAATAAAAAGGGCTACTTGTCTCAATTTCTCCTTAATCTTTTTGATTTAGAAAATCTCCTTCTCCCTTTCTCTTTTCTAAGTCTCGCGAGCCAGAAGAACCGAAGGTTAGAGGATGGCTTTTGTTTTGTTCTTTGACAAAATTTCTCTTTGAGAGAATGAGTTTATATATGTCTAAGGGCAATTTGATAATTTTATCCTATATCCTAGTCCCTAGGCTCTTGTATGTATGGCAAATGTCCAACTAGAGTGCCACCTCACTCTCCTGTTTACAACACCCCACCGGCTTAGTTTAGGGGTGTGTCTTTAGAAACTTAGTTAAGTTTGGAGGTGTATAGAAAGAAATCTTTAATTTTTAATAATTTATTATTTAATAAATTTGAGAATCTTATTTAAAGTAGCAAGGCAAATGTGAGGTATTACAAGTAGGAACAGTAGGACATTGCATTTTTCTTTGAACATATTTTTTCCACCGTTTCTTTTTCACCACATCCAACTTCTTACATTAGTTTAGGAAACTTATCAGCTCACGGTCATTGGTTCATGCCACATTGACCCGTGTTCAATTTGGTCAACTTGTGAGATTAGACCTATTCATGGAAGACAAAATAGACTAATCAATCCCAATCCTTTATGATCTGTGTTACCCGCTACACACTTCACTATCATCGTGCATTAAGCTCCCACCAGTAGCAAGTAATAATTATGAATTAAAGCCGTAGTATATTAGTATGCTTATGAAATTCACTAGATTCGATTATGAGGATGCCGATTTTTTCATCAGTGAATTTTAGAAAGTATGTGCAATGATTAAATTGCAGCATCTATGAAAGGACACAATTAAGCTCCATCTCGTTTGCTCTCAAGGATAATGCCAATAAGTAGTTGTACAGTATGCCTACTATTTCAATTGCTACGTGGGATGAATTCGTTACGGTATTTCTAAAGAAATATTATCCTACACATAAAATGACTAAAATACGTAATGCTATTAATCAATTCCATCAAGTGACAGGAGAACGCTTCTAGAAGTACTTGGAATGGTTCAAGGACCTATTAGCTCAGTGCCCCACCATGTAATTGAAAAGTGGAGGTTGTATCGAATTGTCTATGAAGGACTTGATTACACATCCAAAACTTTTCTGAGTCCATGTGTCAGAGAGAGTTCATGAGAAAGAACGATGATGAGGCATAGGAATTCTTTGAGGACCTATCATGGAAAACTATATAGTAGGAGAATCATGCTGAGAAATCAAATGTTTCAACATTAGTACATAAGGGTGGGATCTATAGCATTGACAGTTCTATAACTGCCAAAACTAAGATTGCAACACTTATAAGGAAAATTGAGGCACTGGAAACTCCAAGCACTCCACTGATGGGTCAAGTTAAACAAATACAAGTTTCCATATGCTTTAACAACGAAACTCCGAATCATGTTATGGAAAAGTGTCATTTATTAATGAATCTCATGGGACCAACACTTGAGCAGGCTAACACCTTATATCAACGATCCATGAATAATCCTTACGCTCCTACATATAATCCGGGTTGGAGGAACTATCCAAATCTCTCATGAGGTCAAGGGCAATATCAGGGAGTCCCTAACCCTATCATATAGTCTCCACGCAATGGTCAGTTTTTGAGACCTAACGTGGGTGTATATCAACACCAAAATGCTATGAATCAAGGGAACAAGTAGAATAGACCACTGTATATAATTAATCATATCCTCAATAGGGGTCTAACATGATTATGAAAGATGACTAGCGACACTTGAAAGGAATGTGGAGAAGCTTTTCCATACAATGCCCAATTTAGATACGCAAATGTAAAATTTAATGAAAGTATCTACTGACTTTATACAATGAACTGACCAACAACTTCTTGCAAGTTCTCTATCGATCAAGAATATAGAGTAGCAGATTGGATAGTTAGCCACACAGCTGAGTTAGCGGGGGTCGAGTATCTTTTCAAGCCAACCAATAATGAACCCCAACTCCAACTCATCTCAGTCTGTTTCATCCAATGTTCACCAATGCAATGCCATTCACATGCTTAGATCTGGCAAGCAAGTGGATAATAATGTAGTCATGCCTCCTGATCTCACTCCTACTATTCTGCAGGATGCACCATCTTTTCTATCTTTTTCTCCACATCCATCTCTATCACCTTCATTGTCATCACATGGTCATTCGAAAGAACCTGTTCCTAAGCCAAAAATACTATATCCCAATCGGCTTAGGTAGCCTTCACTGCAAATAGAGAAGATTTTTGAAACATTTCAGTAGGTGAAGGTTAATATTCCACTCCTTGATATTATACAACATGTTTCCACTTATGCTATGTTTCTCAAAGATTTGTGTACTATAAAACGAGTAAGAAACCTTGCTGTGAAAGTTTTTCTTTCAGAAAATATATTACAAATCCTTTCTAACACCTTGCCTGTCAAATATAAAAATCTAGATTTTTCCACAATCTCCTACACCATTGGAAACACTACATTTGATTGGCTGTTACTTGATCTAGGGGCAAATATCAAGTTGCTTCCTTACACTGTTTATCAGCAATTGGGATTAGGAATTAGGAAATGTTTAACCTATCATGGTCACATTATAGCTAGTTGATCGTTTGATCAAGAGACCACAATAGCAATAGTTGAAGATGTGCTTATTAAGATTGGCGAGTTCATCTTTATTATAGACTTTATTGTCATAGAAACTGAGCCAATTTTTAATCCACAAAATCAAGTTTCCATTATCTTAAGCAGACCATTCTTGCAACTTCTAATGTATTAATTGATTCGCCTAATGAAGCTATCATTTTGAAATATGACAGTGGTATTGAACATATTCAATATGGAAGAGCACATAGCGAGCTCCCTCATTGAGGTAAATATGCTTCACAGTTTGCACTCTCATCCTACCTTTAAAGCTAATGATGAATCCTCATTTGAACAAATTTTAGAAGATGAGTTCATGTTATTAGACAAATTAGTATATACTGACTCTATGTTGGATGATACTTGCGTAAGTGTGCCATTAATTTATAAGAAACTATTGAGAATTTGTTTGTAGAGGAGTTCACATTATTTTGAGTTAGAAGAGCCAAATCATTTCACAATTGTTCACTTGGTTATGTTACACTCCTTACACCTCATGGCATTCCTACAAGTGTGCTTATTACTAATGATGAATGGCCGGTTTGTAATGAAGAATTCTTTAACCCAATTATTAATGTTTACATATGAATAAAGAAAAAGCGAGGACGGCATAAGAAATAAAAAGGTAATTTTGTGACTTATATGAGTATGATGAGACATAATAATACACCCACTAAACGTTTAAAATGCACATATTATGAAAGTGGGAAGCGATCGAGAGATCATAACTACTTTCAATGCATTTATAGAGTAACCATATTGAGATCGTGATCTTTCATGGCTCTCATTAGTTGTTCATTATTTGTTAAATAGTTTTAATCTTTATTTTGCCGCCTTTGGTTCATGCATGAGGGCATACATGTGTTTAGGTGTGGGAGAGTAGGTTAGGATATTTTTGTGATTTTCTAGAATTTTGAGTTTTTTTTGGTTTTTTTATTTTACTTTTAGATTTTTGGATTTCTTTATTTTACACTTTGGGTAGTTTTTAGGGTTTAAAAAAAGAAAAGAAAAAAATAAAAAAAATCTGAAAATAAAAAATTAAAAAAATATATTTTCTGCAATAAATCAATCTAATAACAAATAAAAGAATAAATTTATATTTGAAATTTGTTTGGAGAGTTGATTGGATAACACACTTAGAATTTTATGAGAAAATTAAAATCTAAAAAATAAATAACGCTAATAGTAATTTTAAAGTAAATATACATCTATTCACTTTATAATAGTTTATTAGGTTAACGATAAGACTGATAACAATTGAGTAGTATTTTCTTTATAAATAAAAAAATGAAGGAAAAAAAGAATAAAATGGCGAGCCTGGTATTTAAGGCAATGATCTTTTAGAAATAAAAAAGTTTCTTAAGAATTACTAAATAGTTAGGTATTTGCACCTAAGTAAATGTGAATGTTCATATGAATGGTGTTTTTAAGAGATAGAGTAGATCTAAGTAATCGAATACTTACGTTTAAGCAAGCGTGAATATTCGCATGAAAGGTGAAATATTCAGAGTATGATCTATGTGATCGGGTATTTATGCCTAAGTAAGCATGAATATTCGCATTAAAAGTAAAATATTCACGAACAAAAAAAGAAAAAAAGTAAAAATATTGTCTCGAAAGAAAAGATGAATCATGAGTTAGAGTTAGAGTCCAAATCTGAAGTAGACTATCACACGTGCTTGTAGATGTATAAAAGCCAATTAATTATTTATTAGTAGGTATTGAAAGAGAGCATTTGAATTTATGATTAAAATGATAATTATATTTGATATGATTCCTGACTTGAAAATTGATAATCTAAATGCATTATTGAGTTTGTATATTAGTGAGATTAATTGTAAAAAATATCAAAAAGATTTTTCTTTCTTTTATATAAAATTTTTATTTTTCTTAATTTTTGGTTATTCTTATTTTTCTTTTCTTTATACCTTAGTCTATCTTTTTCATGATGTTTGTGGATAACATCGCTGAAAATCCTCATGAGATACAACTCGTCCACTAGGGTAACTTAGGGATTTAACGGCTTGTTGCATATACTAAGTGCAATCGTAATTCTTGCGAAAGAGAGTTAGGATTTTTCTTTTACTTTTATGTTTAGGTTTTGCTCAAGGACTAGCAAAAAATAGTTGTCGAGGTGTGATGAGTAACTACATTGCATATTTATAACCCCTATATTGTCTATTTTTGTATATAAATAATTCTGGTTGGATATTTTTAGTGTATTTTTCAGGTTCAACCTATCTTTACAAGGTGGTGACATAAACTCAGAGATGGACTAGGAAACCAATCAAAGAAGAGCTAAAAAGAAGATAAAACTAAAAGAATGTGAAGTTATAGAGAACCAAAGACAAATACAGTAAGCCAAAATAGAAGAGAGAAGGTAGATAACTTAGTGCTGTAAAGAATGAGGGCAAATTCGTAATATTTGCTGCCATTTGGCGGCAATTCGAGCCATTTGAGAGCACTTTGGGCCCCACTTCCATTGAGTTTTCTTCTCGTGAATCATTCAAGGATTAGGACTCTTCTAGTAAAACTAAAAGCTCCGCTATTTGGCGGCAAGACTTGTAAATATGTAACTGGTATTCTTCTGAGGGCTTCATTGTAATTGTTTAGCTATTCAGTTTTAATCAAATTAGGGTTTGGTACTCTGAGGTCTATATATTGGTCATATCCTTGTAAATTTAGGTTAGGATGTAATTTTAAATGCACTTTTAATTAAATAAACATTAGGGTTTTGCCGAAAGGGCGACGACCACAATATCAAACTCTAGAGATGACACTTTGCTGTTCACCATTGTTTCTTAGGTAATTTTCTTTTAATTGCTTTATAATTTAGATTTATCTTGCTTCCTAGATAATTATAATTTTCATGGCTTTCATAAATAAATATAGGCTTTTGATAACTAGTAGTATGAGAATTTAATTTGTATTAGCGCTAGGATATAGATGAAATTAGTTTAATAGATCTAATATGAATTTTTCCTATCATCTTCCTAAAAGGAAAAAAAGTCATGATTTTTCTATAAATATAATAATGATAGGACTTCGTAAATCGTAATTTTTTGATAGATTACATTTAATTCGTATTTTGATAATCTATACTTAGATGAGATGTGCAATTCATATTCTTTATTCTCATTTATAGAAATATTAACAAGATTTTCGTATAAATAAATCAAAGAGAATAAATTTGTAAATATAATTTCTTTGATAGGTTATACTTAAGTTTGGTCTTTTGATAGCATATGCTTAGATTAGGGTTTGAAGTTTATTTCTTTTCTCTTATTTATAAGATTATCTACTAAATATAATTTGTTTTTAAAGAAAGATGCTATTTTTGATGATCTATGCTTGCACGTTACTTGATAGGTCATACTTAGGGGCTCTAAATTAAAATCGAATTTAAAAAAATCACCTTTTTAATGTGTTACTTGATCGTGCTTGATTAAAAAGTTATGAAGAAAGAGATAATTTATTGTTAGGCTATTATTCTAATGGATTCAAAATCCTAGGTTAAACTTTAGGAATTTAAAACTAATCTTCTCAATATAGAATCTCATAGTTAACTTGATAGAACTAAAGAATTAGTAATAGTAAAATACTCTAGATCCCTGTGAGAACGACTTGTAAAGCATTATAACCTACATTGTATGCTTGTAATAGAATATTTACATCTGTGGTCAACGTAGAACCCCTTAAATTTATCTATCCAGGTGATAATAGCTTGATGATATAGATTGAAACCTTCATTCCTTACCTTGTATTTGCCTTTTACTTGACTGACAATCAATTTTGAATCGTCATATGCTTATAAATATTTCACACTCATTTCCTTGATTATTTGTAGTCCAATGATGAGAGCACTGTATCGGCTACGTTGTTCTAGCATGGTTTTTTCAGCCAGTATGCATAAGGTTGTACATCACCCTCAGGTGAAATAAAGAGTACCTCCGCTCCCATGATAATTTTTCTTTTTTGGCCCATTCTTGCGGCTCCATAAAAGAACATCTGCCACACACTATCTTTCAAACTTGTGTTGCTTTCGATTGTTTCAATGTAGGTATGGCTTCATATAGTTTAGAGCTTTGGGCACTGGATGATTAGCCAAAAGGACTGTAATGGCATGTTCCTTGGTTGCTTTTTGAGGGACGAATTTAATATCATACTGTGAAAGCAGTAGTACTCATTAGGTGAGTCTTGAATTTGGAGAACCTGGTTGAGTCATTAATATTCTTAACGGATTTACCTTGGATATGACATGAGTTGTTTGTCCCGTAGGTAATATTTCTCTTTTGAATAGTGAAAACGAGATATAAGGATTCTTTAACATAGGATTGTATCTATGTTCAGTTCCAATCATTGTTCGACTCAGATAATAGGTTGCTTGCTCTTGCGCTTTTTGGTTTGAACAAGTAGAGCCCCTAAGGCATGATCCATCGCCCTTACATATAGGAGGAAGGGTTTACCGGACACCGAGGAGGTTAATACCGGTGGATTGATGAAGTATTATTTGATATCATCAAAAGCCCTTGCGGTATTACCTCTTGCAGCATTCTGAAGGAAGTATGCTTTTTTATCCACTAGACACATTTTAATTTGGTTATATCTAGAGAAACTATCCATGAAAGATATATTTTCAAAACTGCATGTATAATCATCACATCGGTAGTTGGGAGCAAAAAGTCATCATTTAGGCAAAAATTGATGTGATAATTTAACTGCAAGCGCACAGTGTCGGTTGTAGTGCTATACAGGTCGTCCCACAGAAATGTTAGATGTTTTGCAAATCTTACTATTTCTTTAGTTCTAGTGGATTAATTAAGAGTTTCTAAATTGAGGGAAGATTGGTTCTAAGTTCTAAAGATTAGCCTAAGATTTTGAATCCATTAGAATAATAGCCTAACAGTAAATTATCTCTTTCTTCCTATCTTTTAATTATGCACGGTTAAGTAACTATTAAAAAAGTGAAATTTTTAATTTGATTTTAATCAAGTGCCCCTAAGTATGACATATCAAGTGATATGCAAGTACAGACTATAACAATAACACCTTTATTAAAAACAAATCATATCAAGTAGAAAATTTCATAAATAAAAGTAAAGAAATAAACTTCAAACCCTAATCTAAGCATAGGCTATCAAAAGACCGAACTTAAGTATAACCTATCAAAAAAATCAGATTTACAAGTTTAATCAAGTTAATTTATTTATAAGAAAATCTTTATTGATAATTCTAAAAATAAACAAAGAATAAGAATTCTAAAGTTCATCTAAGCATAGATTATCAAAATATTAATTAAGTATAATCTATCAAAGAATTATAATTTGTGAACTCTATCTTTTATTTATTTATAGAAAAATCATAACTTTATTTCTTTTTAGAAAGAAAATTAGATAAATCCATATTAGATCTACTAAACTAACTTCATCTACATCCTATGGCTAAAGAAAATTAGTTGCTCATAATTTTAGTAAGCAAAATCCTATTTTTATTTATGAACACAATAAAATCTAATCTAGAAAGCGAATAAATCTATACTAGAAAGCAATTAACTCTATCTAAAAATCAAATAAAGAATTAAGAGCAATGACTTACCTCTAGAGCACGGTATTGTGGTCGTCATCTCTTCAGCAAAACCCTAATTTTATTAATTTAAAACGAGTACAAAACTTATAGGATTCTCTTTATATTACAAGGATACGGCCAATATATAGGCTTCGAAAAACCAAACCTAATTCTAATATAATTGTGAAGCTACAAAATTACAACGAAGCCACGGTAGAAAAATAGGATAGTGGGGCCCATTTTGGGCCATATTTAGCGGTAAATACCGCTAATTAGTGGTAGAATTATTTAAATAATTTCTGAATTTTCTTCCCCTCGAGTATTTTCTCCTTTTGAGTTTATTTTGATGACTGTATTGCACTTTTACTCTCTACAGCACTGTAATCTCGTAGTCTTGCCCATTTTAGAAACTTTTTGGACTATGATTTCCTACTCCAACTCTGATTTCATGACATCTCCTTGCATGAATTGGATTACTTGAAAAAGACACTAAAAATACCTGAGTAGCATTTATTTATATACAAAAATAGATAAAGTATGGGAGAAAAAAATACAATTTATGATACTCATCACACCCCCACCCTATCTTTTGCTAAAACTCGAGCAAAACCTAAACCTAAGAAGAAAAAGAAAATCCTAACTCACTTTCACAGAAATCGCGACTGCACTTAGCACGTGCAACAAGACTTTAAACCCCTAGATTACCCAAGTGGATGAGTGTTGTCTCGTGAGACTTTGCAGTGAATATACCTATTAAATTCATGAAGAAAATAGTTTAAGGAATAAAGAAAAGAAAAATAAGTATAAAAAAATCAAGAAAAATAAAAATTTTATAAAAAAAAGAAAAATCTTTTTTTTTATATTTTCATCAATTAATCTCACTAATATACAAATTCAAGAATGCATTTAGATTATCAATTTTCAAATCGAGCATCATATCAAATACACTTATCATTTTAATCAAAAATTTAAATTCTATCTTTCAATACCCACTAACAGATAATCCGTTGGCTCCTATACATCTACGTGCACATGTGATAGTCTACTTCGGTTTTGGACTCCAACTCTAATTCATGATTCATCTCCTCTCTCATAACATTTTTTTCTTCTTCTTTTTTTTCTTTATTTTTCTTTGTTCTTTTTTTAAGAATATTTTACCTTTCATGTGAATATTCACACTTGCTTAGGCGCAAAGTACCCGATTACTCAGTTCATACTCTTTTCTTTCTCTTTATCTTCCTTTTTTAAGTATATTTCACCTTTCATGCGAATATTCACACTTACTTAGGTACAAAGTACTCGATTATTTGGATCATACTCCTTATTCTCTCTTGGGGTTGATGCCTTAATACCAGGCTCACCCCATTATTTTATTCTCATTTTTTTTTGTTTAGAGAGGGAATACTTACTTAATCGTTATCATATTTGTCCTTAACCTAATAAACTGTGAAGTAAAAAATAGATGTATACTTGCCTCAAAACTACTGTTAGCGGTATTTATTTTTTGGATTTTAATCTTTTTTTTCATAAAATTCAAAGTGTATCGTCCAATCTACTCTCATATCCAATTTAAAATCTAAATTTATCCCTTTATCTGCAATTAGGTTGATCTATTGATAAAAATACATAAATTTATTGTTAAATTTTTTTATTTTTTTTTCATTTTTTTTAGTTAGTTACCCTAAAAACTATCTAAATTGTAAAATAAAGAAACTCAAAATTTTCTAAAAATAAAAAAAACTCTACAAAAAAATTAAAATCTTAGAAAAACACAAAAAAAAATTTATCCTAACTCACTCCCCCACATCTAAACTCGTGTATGCCCTCATACACAAATCAAGTGTGGTAAAATAAATATGAAAACTATTATACAAATACTATACAAATAGTGAGAGTCGTAAAATTTATGATCTCAATATCATCACCCTAATAACGCATGGAAAGAGGTTAAGACCTGTCAATCGCTTCCCACTTTCATAGTGTGTGCGTTTTAAACGTGAAGTGGGTGCATTCTTATATCTCATCAACCTCCCACTAGTCACGAAATTACCTGTCTATAGCTTATACCGCCCTCGCTTTTTTCTTTGTCCACATGTAAGCAGTAAAAATTGGATTAAAAAATAATTTATTATAAACATGCCAATCATCGTTAGTAACAAGCATACATGTAGAAATATCGTGACGTGAGAAGAGTGCTATAGGATCAAGTGAATGTGGTGGTGGCTCTTCTTACTCACGAAGTAATACGAGCTCCTCTGCAAACAAATCCTCAAAAGTTTGCTCATAAATCAATGGCACATCTTTAAACATTTTTAATACGAGCTCCTCTGCAAACAAATCCTCTGCAATCAGTATGTACAAATTCATCTAATAATATGAGCTCATCTTTAAACATTTGCTCAAATGAGGGTTCATCATCAATGCAAGAGGTCAAATGATAGTGCAAACTATGAATCATGTTGACCTCAATGAGGGAGATCGTTGTGTGCTTATCCATATTAAACATGTTCAATGCCACAGTCATATTCCCAAACGATAACTTCATGAGACCAGTCCTACAATCAATTAATGCATTTGATATTGCAAGGAATGGTCTACCCATGATAATGGAAATTTGATTCTGTGGATTGGAGATCGGCTCAGTTTTTAAGACAACAAAGTCTACAGGAAAGATAAACTCGCCGATCTTAATGAGCACATTTTCAACCATACCAAACGATCAGCTAACTGTAATGTGACCTTGGTAGGTTGAAGTTTTCCTAACTCCAGTTGCTGATAAATAGTGTAAGGAAGCAAGTTGACACTTACCCCTAAATCAAACAACACCTTATCAAATGTAGTGTTCCCAATGGTGCATGAGATTGTAGGGGAATTTGGATCTTTGTACTTGATAGGCAAGGAGTTAAAGAGGATATGTGATATATTTGCAGCATGAAAAACTTTCTCAGGATCATTTCTTGCTCGTTTCTTAGTACACAAATCCTTGTGAAAATTAGTATAAGTAGGAATCTATTGTATAATGTCAACGAGTGGAATATTAAGCTTCACCTGCTGAAATATTTTAAGAATTTTTTCAACTTGCGGCGAAGGCTTTCTAAGTCGATTGGGATATGATGCTTTCAGCTTTGGAATATGTTCTTCTAAATGATCATGTGACGATGATGGAGGTGACGGAGATGGTCGTGGAGAAAGGGGTGGAAGAGATGATGTAGCCTGCGAGATAGTAGGAGTGGGATCAGGGGGTATGACTACATTATTGTCCACTTGCTTGCCTGATCTAAGCGTGTGAATAGCATTACATTGGTGGACATGCGACTGATTGGAGTTTGAGGATCTGGCATTGGGGTTCATTATGGGTTGATTTGGAAAGGTTCTTGTTCACTCATTTGACTCGCTAACTGTCTAACCTGCTACTCTACATTCTTAATAATTGAGAGTTCACGAGCAGTTGCTGACCTGTACTTTGAATAAAATCAGTTGATACTTTCATAAGATTTTGCATGTACGTGTCAAGCTTGGACATATGCATGTCAAACTTGGAATGAGACTTGAGAAGATATTCAACGTGCATCTCAAGTGACTGATGTCACTTTTCTATTATTAGACCCCTATTGTGGATGTGAGTGGTTTTGTGCAGGAGGTTTATTCTGGTTGTTCCCATAATTTGATACGTTTGGGTGTTGATAAACACCCACATTTGGTCTTGAGAACTGACCATTGGCTGGAGGCTGTATGTTAGGGTTAGGGGCCCCGTGATATTGCCCTTGACCCCATGGTAGATTTTGATGGTTTCTCCAGCCACGATTGTATGTAGGAGCGTAAGGATTGTTCATGAGTTGTTGATACAAGGCATTAGCCTGTTCAAGTGTGGGACCCATGAGATTCGTTAATAATGGGCACTCCTCCATAACATGATTTGGAGTTCCGCAATTAAAGCATGTGAGAACTTGAATTTGATTTATTTGACCTACCTGTGGAGACGAGTGGTCTCCAATGCCTCAATTCTCCTTATAAGGGCTACAATTTTAGCTTCGGCAGCTATAGAGCTGTCGATGCTATGGATCCCACCCTTATGTGCAGAAGTTGATGCATTGGACTTTTCCATTTTGTACCTTTGCTAACCAGTCAGGGTTTGTTCCTCATAGATGAAATCACATGCTTTAGCTTCTTCACCATGGCTTTGATTACTTTGCATTTTTTTGTTTGAATTTTCTTTGCTACTGTTTTACCGATTTAGCGTTGGGCTCGATGTTGAGGTGGCGATGTTCTATCTTTGGGTCGAGTCCCGACATATCCTCGTAATTCCATGTAAAGATATCAATATACTCTTGTATGTGCTCGATCAGGATTTATAACTCATCCTTATCCAAATTCTTACTTACAATTATGGTTTTGAGATTTTTATCATCTCCCATAGTCATCTAAATGACCTGATCTTCCGTGGGAGGTTCACATTGTTTGAATAGAAGCTCCCAATGTGCATCTTTGTGCCCAAGCCCGAGAAGGATCTTCAGCATTAGATCCTTTCCAGTCTAAGTAGGTAGTGGATACCATATTGACTATTATCTGCTGAAATAATCTTCTCAAGCCGTAATCAGAATCGCAACCTGTTATATAAGATGATTGCGCTAGAGTGCTTTCAGAGGAATCTTCTTGGAAATTATTCATTTCTGATTCAGAAGCAGAAATATAGTCTAAACCATGCTTGGTTTAACTATAATAGTCGATGTTTTGGCCTTTTGGCATGCATGGCTACAGGGAAGTCTTCTTATCAGTTGACACACAATCTTTCACCTTTTATGAGATTGTATCCCATTGCTATCATTATTTTATGAGAGTTTGGCCCATAACAGTCAAACTGCGAAGTGTCTGAGTCTTCACTTAAACTACTGAGAATTGTTTTTGGGTTTGAGGGTAGCTTTTCCAAAGATGTTTAGATGCCGGTTATGCCTTGCTCGTATAATGAACATTGCACTGGTTTCATCTTTGATGTGTTGATTTATATAATTTGAGCAGATCGGTATATGTAATGCCGGTATTTTGAGTATCTTAATTATCACATTCTCAGTTTCAAATGTATTATCAGAACTAGACAAAATATACTCAAAACTAATATCTTCAATAAGGACCCATTCGCCTTCATCATCAGTGTTTGGGTCAATATTTACATCACTTTAACCGATTGCGAGAGGATTCATTTCAATTGAAGTTTTATCCGAGCCATCATCTAGCTCTAAGCCAGCTTCATTTCCATCCTCTGATTCCTCTTGGTAGAGAATTGCATCGGTGAAATAATTTTCTACTATCTTGACAGTTGCCTTTCTGCATACACCGCTTCAACCACCAACTATTTGTCCATGTACTTCAAGCACTAATGAAGGGTGGGCAGGATGATTAGATCAAAATGAATTCATAGTTGTTCCATCAAAATGTTATAGGAAGTCTCAGCATTGCTAGCATGACATGTTGCCTCTATCGTAAGATTGCCAATTTGACATTTAAGGCAAATCTTCCCCACAGGTCAGCTGCTCTGAGCGTTGAACCCATGGATAGTGGTTGTAGTTGTTGCCAACTTTTGAATTAGTAACTGAAGGAATTATAGTAGGCAGACTGGCATGATGCTGAGAACAGAGCTTAGACCAATCAATATTCTTTCAATTTTGGTTTACTCGATATGCCTCGTATAATAGAGTGGTTGATCATGGTCTGAACTTTTAACTAACATACCTTCAGGAGTGTAGGTTATGCATGGTAGGGTCGAGACCTAATGGTATTGACAATGCTAGTATTCTACTTCTATCGGCCATGGCTTCTCTGAGAGCATCACTTGTCTCTTTGAAGAGACACATCAATTCATGCATTGTAATGTGTGCAGGTATGTTCGCCAACTGTGCCAAAATATCGAACTAAAAAGGAGCAGCCAAATCCTCAACTACCCTCTTTCATAAGATTTTTTCAAATCTAACTTTTTTAGGCTTACTCTTACCGAGAGGTGGCTCAGGTGCCGACGAAGGAGGTACTAGATCTGCAGCGAGACGGATTGGTTGCTCAGTAGGGTTAGTCATATCGTACTATTTTAAATATCTACTAAATTACTGAACAAACTGATTGAAGTGTCGTATTCCCTTGTATATAGAGAAATAACATGCTAGCCCAAGTTCGTTCTTGTTCTTTTCTTCTTCATAGAGTCTACTATGGTCCATTGCTCCCCTTCAATGAGATCAGGGTGTATCCACATTGTTTGTCCATTTGGTGTAGGAACAAGTAGTAAGCCTTGCATTTGTGGAGGATGCAGACTCATATTGATTATCTACGTAATCATCTTTAGGACTATGACTCCATTTGATATCTCTAGTTTTGGTAATTCACAACCGAAGTTGAGGGAGTCCATGTTTGTAGTCACTTGCCTCTTTTTTTTCATTTAGATGGAGTACTCCCACCTTAATCAAAGTCTGAATCTTATCTTTCAGGATAAAACAATCCTTACTAGGATGGCTTATGATTCTATGGTATTGGAAATATTTGGAGTCTTTTGTACGCTCAATTTCCTCTGGCATTTTACATTTTGGTAGTTCAATCTTATTGTTATTAACCAACATATTGAATATTTTGAGCAAGTGTTCATCTTTGAGTGAGTATTTTTTCTGTACTCATTGTGATAGGGTTATATTTTGTCAGGGCGACGAACTCTTCTTAGGTTTTGCAGGCATGTCTATCACTAGCATATTTTACTATTTAAATTTGGAAGAGAGAGTGTGCATTGCAGTAGCCTCGCCTGCTATTTGCCTCTATCACCGACTGGGAGCCTTGAGATTGATTTCTCAATTATCTCAGTCTACTCTTATAATTCTTTCAATGTATGGGCATGGACTGCATCCATGTTTGTTTTAATATTTGTACGGAGATTGTGTCTGCAAATCTGTAACAACATAGAAAGAGGCATGCCTTAAGGACATTTTAGAGATAGATTTCTGAATCTTTTGTCAAATCCTTTAC
The DNA here is from genome assembly GCA_036321105.1 of Dracaena cambodiana. NCBI lineage: Eukaryota > Viridiplantae > Streptophyta > Magnoliopsida > Asparagales > Asparagaceae > Dracaena > Dracaena cambodiana. The sequence goes on along the minus strand of JAYEPQ010000012.1, from coordinate 25,342,854 downwards.
AAACTCACCTTTCTTCTGCTTCTCTTCAATGAGAGTAGGCATGGGAACTTTGGTATCGTTCTCATATAATCGAGTGAGGAACCGAGCTTCTAAGTTTGTCTACAACTTGATGGATCTGACTGGTACAGTACATAACCATCAAAAGTGATTCCCTTTAATGACCTAACAAATAGTCAAGTCATTAATGCATCATTACCCATGGCAGTCCAAATGAGTGAATGAAAGTGGGAGATATGTTGATTGGGAGAGCCTTTTCTATGGTACTTATCAATATTAAGTTCTTGATAAGTTTTAGGAAAAGGGATTATATCCCATTTTGGTAGGCAAGGACGCATTATCCCAGCCTTTTGTAATGTATCCTCATTCATGAGGGCATTCAATTTGGTTTGGATATCCTCCAATACCTTGTCATTTGTGATATCTCCACTTTGATAAGGACCATCGTTCTCTTCTTTGAATCCGTTATCTTTCTTATTTTTATTTTTGGATCTAGACTGACCATCGCCTGAATTATCTTGATCTCCACGTGGATGGGTTTTGCTGAGTAATTGCGACTGTGCCAAGATGGCATCCATCATTGCTTTTTATTGCTTGAGCATCACATGTTGTTGTTGAGCAAATCTTCCTAATGTTTAAGCCTCTGAAGCAAACTGCCCACATCTCTGGTCGCATTGATAGAAACACCTTGGGATTGGGAAGAACTTGCCGTTTCTGAGGAAGTGTATGCCAAGCGCTCCCCGTGGCTGCTTTCCACTTCTTGGAAGTTTTTGCGAAGAGGAGAATTTGATCGATTTGCTATTGCCAATCTGGTCCTAGTCCGCTTATTGCGGTTGACCCCTTCATCCTTGGTGGTGGAGTGATTGTCAAGAGGTGCATCCGGACGTCCCACCCCAGTGTAGGATCGCCACGCCCAATCATGTTGACTATGGAATAGGATAGCTTGGTTTCTTTAGAGGTTTCTTCGAATGGCATCGAGACCTCTCAGGGATTACCACCAAGCAGAGAACTAGTGAAGTAAATGATAACTGGCTAAAAACTAAAAGTTTGGTCGGTGATTTTGTTGTCTTGGATGAGACTTATTGAGCCTGACGAACTTGGCAGAGATGTTCCCTCAAATCCGAAGTTGGGGCGAGAGCCATTTTAGAAGAGATCATCCTTACCTTATGCTTGTTTGTGTTTGAATGATTGTTTTGTTCGATAGTCGACTCTGGTCTCAAAGATTTCTTTGTGCCGCTTCGGGGTTTACTGTCACTTAGGGCACCTATTGCCATGGTTTGCTTCTTGGCTATCTGCCTGTTGATGATGGCCTAGTAAAATGCCTAGTTTCGCCCTTTGTTTGTTGAGAGGGATAGCAGATTGATTGGCAGAACGGATTGACAATCTCTCATTAGTAATAGGTGAGATCATACTAGTAGAAGTACATCGATGGTTTGTTGGGCACGTGGTCGTGGCACCAGCCTCATCTAGCACATTGAACTGAAAATTTACTCCAATGTGATTGGCCTTTTTACTGACAGCGGGTGTGCTGCCTTTCGTGAGGAAGATGGGGTGACCATCCTTGCTACATGGAAGGTTTCCTTTTGTTCGTTGGAGAGAGAGTTAGTTCGAAGAAATTCTTCATACTTTTCCTTCTCAAACTCGATCACCAAGTATCAGTAGTGGCATCAACTGCCACTATACTAGATTGTGGCACGATTTCCTCTAGAATAGAGGTTTGACTCCCCAGCGGAGTCGCTAGCTTATTTCTGTCGTTTGCAACATTAGCAGAGAATGCAACCATTGTGAAAACCAAACAAAATTTCTATTTGGAGTTTTAGAAATTGCAATACTTAAGATGTTCTTTTACTAATCTAAAGAATTACAATCGAGATTTCTAAGGAGTGTGACAATGGAAGTATGATTAAAGTGATCCTTTTACTTCTGTTGACAATCCGGTGAAGTATTTTTGTTGAACAGGAGCTCTCCTATATGTTTTTCTTGGAATTAGTTTTCTGATCTCTTTTATCCTTATACTCAGAGTAGTTATATAGTTTGAATGGTTGTAACTATCTCTTGATTTGTAGAAGATCATGGTGGAACTGCACTACGATCTGATACGAGGGATCATAGTGGAACTGCATCACGATTTGATCAGTTTGTATAACCGCCTGCTAATGAGAATGGGATGTCTTTGTTGGTGAAGCTGATTCCTTTAGCTGGCGAGGTCGACTTGCTTTCTTCGGCGAAGTTGATTTTAGCTATTTGTCATGACTATTTTGGGAGTTTATTTTTTGTTCAATCTAGTGAGGATGTGATATCTTCATTGACTAGGTGGACTTTGTCTCTTGAAGCTTTTGACTCCTTTAGACTTGTCCCAATTTGTGAGGAGTATTACTTCATTTGGTAAAGTTGAGATTTTTGGGTTTGGTGAAGTTGAACTAAAATTCTTTATAATAGGGTTGAGATCTTTTGTGTGACAAAGATGGTTGTTGTTCTGACTTGTATCTTTGCTAACTTGGCATGACAATGGGTCACTTTTTTGGTTGGTCTTATCATAGTGGTGGGCAAATTCTACCTCCTACAAACACCTTTAAGGATGTTGTTGGTCATCAGATTTGCACTGCGGATCTTGTCGAATTCTCAATTTGCTTGAACTTCTTAAATCCTTGTATGAATTGTGTAGTGCAACTTAGATTAAGAACTCATTGTAATACTTGGAACATCTGATATAATTTGAATCAGAAGTTTGATGTAAAAACGTGATATATGAAGGTCAATAAAATTTTATTCATCCATACATTTAGCACATTTGACTATATTTTTGTTTGCATTGGATGGAAATATCAATTTTTTAAGTGTTTTTTAGCAAATCTTTAGCTATCAACGGATTTGACATGGCTTTACCAACTACCGTTTGAGTTGGGCTAGTTATGTAATTTCTCTCAACATGATTAGTTGGTGAAATGACCATGAAGCGACCGTGGGATGCAAGTACTTGGATGACTGATGGAGATAATCAACACGAATTTGATATGCATATCTTTTTGCATAAGTTATGGCATCTATTATCATCTTCAGCCAATAGTAGCCCATTGTTTATAAATATTCCCAGAGTTTAGGTATAGGTTCGTGAGTAATACACATGTCATCATGTGTTTCATGTAGCTCGGTCTGTGCTTCTTACCAAGACAAACAATGGAGCAAAATTCCATCATAAGATCTTCGATACAACTGTTTACTGGCTGCATCATAAAAGAATCGATTTGCTCTTCTGATAATGGAGGTGGCTTCTTTCGGACCTTCATGAAAGATATCGTACTACACAAAATCCATAAATGGAAATCTCCAATTTCTAGGCTCCAGGCTCCATACTAAATGATGCTTCATAGACAACTTGGTTCTTCAAACCTTACTTGGCATCATCATTAATTTCCACTGTTTTGGATGGTTGACTACAATCTAAATCGTACACTCCCAAGTGTAAGATATCATTTTAATTATTGTGTTAGACACTAAAGAAAAAAAAATTAGGGAACTAAATTGAAAGATTAAATTTTATTAACTAAACCTAAAGATTGAAGGTTTTAAATTACTTAAAATAAAATTGTTGGTCAAATAGGTTAATTCCCATGTAGAATAATTTACTGAATGAGTTTATGTCTTTTTATCTTAGTTGTATAAATCACGTGATTTTCCTTCAACCGGAAAAATATATCTTTAAAGTATAAATCAAACAAGTTGTAAACTTGATAATTTGAATAACCTCCCCCAATTAAACCTATATGTATTTTGAATTTATCTAAGAATGATATATGAATAACAAAAATAATATTCAAAGTCTAAGCATACACCGTAACTAAAGAGTCTACTATATATAAAAAACTAAGCAACGAATTTATCATCAAACGGTAAATTATTAAAGACTCAAAATCATATCTAAAACCTAACAAGATAATAGGGAAGTAAAAATATCAACTTCACGTAAATCAATAAGCATAATAAGAAAATAAATCGCATACCAATAAATTTTTAAGGGGTTCTTTATCTCATCTGATCCAAAACAAGAGTTTAGCCATTCATACTCGTTATAGCTATTAATAAAGAAAAAAAATTCTTTTATTGATTTTTATGAAAGAGTATAAAAACTAAAATCTCTAATATCTCATGTATCTCATAAAATTCCTATGCTTCATCCTTAAAGTTCTCAATTATATTGGATATTTATAACCTTACAAAAATCCTAGCAAGATTTCTATTTATAAGGTTTAACAATCTTTTCTCTCAAAAGCCTCAAAAATCAATTCTACAATCATGACTTTCCAAAGGTGCTTCGACAACCACTCTTGTGTTGCATCCCAGTCACTAGCAGTCAGTAATTAGACCTGTAAATTCATAATTCTGAGCTAATATTTTAATTCTTCAATTTCTTTCCATATAAAACCCTTCAAAAAAAACTATAAAATACTAGAAAAACATTAAAGTGGAGAATTTAATTAATAAAAATAATTTTTATTAATTTCTTGTATTAATCACCTAAATTGGATTACGAATAAATAAAATAAATTAAAATAACTATATTTTTTTACTCGTAATCACACCTCCCGACTTGAATTTTGCTAGTCCCTAGCTAATTTGTCAAATTAAGAAAGTAAAACAAATCCTAAACTAAAAACAAAATAAATTCTAATTTACTTTTATATAAATCCTGATTGCACTTAGCACGTATAATAAACCATTAAATTCCTAAATTATCCTAGTGTATGAGTGTTGACTCGTGAGCGTTTCCAGTGATGTTACCTATGAACATTAAAAAATATAGGGTATAAGAAATAAATAAATAATAGGGGTATTTACAGATTTGTCCCTTAAGTCGTTATAAATTATAATTTAGTCCCTCAAATCTTCATATTTAGAATTTAGCCCTCCAAATCTTTTAAGTTACTACAATTTAATTTTCCTGCCTAACTTCTGTTAAAACTGTTTATATTTTGACCCGATTTTTCCATTATACCCCTGATTTCCTTCACTTAATTCCCTCTTTCCTCTTTCTCCTCTCTTCTCAGTTCTTATTGGGCTCCCCCTTACTTTTCTCTTCTCTCTCTATTCGTTTATTGCGTTCTCCCCCTTTGGTCTCTCCCCTTTTGGTCTCAATATAGAGATGGAGAGCCCAATAAATGAATAGAGAGAGAAGAGAAGAACAAGGGGGTAATCTAGTAAGAACTGAAAAGAGTGGAGGAAGAGGGAAATAGAGAATTAAGTAAAGGAAATCAAGGGTATAAAAGAAAAATTGAGCTAAAAAATAAACAGTTCTAATAGAAGTTAGACAGGGGACTAAATTGTAGTAACTTAAATAATTAGGGGGACTAAATTATAATTTATAAAGATTTAAGGGACAGATCTGTAAATACCCCTAAATAATAAATAAGGAAAAGTGTAAAATAAAAAAGAAAAATGTTATACCCTATTATTATTTATCTAATTTAATTTTCTATTGTTTTTCATTTCTTTTTCATATCAAACTCAATTAGAGATATGCACATGAATATTTATAACGATATAAAACAACACATTACTTATAATCTAATATCTTTATGCACTTATCATGATCATTTAGATCGTATCGTAGATAAATTATTACTTTTAATTATTCGCTCCTATGCACTATTGTGATCGTGTATACGAGTCTTGTCAAGTTTCAAACTCCAATCAAACCTATAAGAACCCTTTTCATATGTGTGTTTGCGTACACTATATATTGTATTTTTTCCATAAACACTTGCCATACATGTGAACAGTTTTGCTTCTTGAAGACAAATACCCAGTACTTAGCTCATATTTGTAATAAAAGTCTATAAGTATCATTCATGTGAATACCCACGCTTGTCGAGATGCAAAAATCCAACTACTTAACACTTGCTTTCGCTTATTATTATTATTATATACATTTTTTCTGAAGAATATTGCCTTAATACTAGGTTCACTTCTTTTTTCTTACTTATACGTATATACATACATACATACATACATACACACACACACACACACACACACACACACACACACACACACACACACACACACACATATATATATATAAGATAGGCATTCCTTTTTAAATTTTCTCCATGTTATCAACTATTCATGACTTATTAAGTAAGTGTTTATATCACATGCTTAACTTAAATTTTAAGTATCCATATATCTTATTGTTAGAGTTAAATTCAATATCAAAATTACATACAAACTATTATCATATAAACATTAATAATAAGATGTCAATCTTATGAATATACCATTTTGAGTACTTCTAATCTTACTTTTTACTATAAAAAATGAAAAAATTTGAAAATATGTAATTTTTATATGTTTTTATAAGTTAATCAGTTAGTTGTTATACATATGATACAGTAAAGTAAAGTATATTTATCCACCCACAACTTAAATGTTACAATATCCTTAGTGCATCAAGAATATAAATATGCAAACTGTTTAAATGAGGGAGTGAATTAGTTAGTTGTCGGTTCTCTAGAATATCCACTCTCTCAAATAGGCGATACCAGTAATGCTGCTAATGATTGCCTTTTTGTCACTTGCATTTTTGACACTGACAGAACCTTTTGGTTCCCTAGCACGTCTACTTGTTTTCATCGGGAGAAATTGTAGCATCCTCACCAACCATTTATCTGTATATTTTGATAAGGAGCTGATATTGACATTGTTGACGATGCTCGGTTTGGGTTTGCCATGTCTAAATGGGCCGATGTTGGTCTCGGTGAAAAAAGCATGGAAGAACATGATGAAAAGGCAAGGGGGCGAAGGTATGGAGGAAAATCTGGGAAGAGAATAAGGAGATCTCTAAAAAGGTAAGGTAAGGATGTAGTAGAAATGTTGAAGAGGAGATGACCCGCTCGTCGAATGTCAAGACTATGCACATTGCGTTCTCGATCTGGTAATAGTCGAACAATTGTTTTGATGATCTGTCACTAAACACGCAACTCATTCAGTGTTTGGAGTGTGATCTTTGTTGGTTGGACTACTTGAGCTATTGTACCTCCTTGTTCTTACTATTATTCTCCATGACCAGCTTGTAGGGCAGTACCTTTTGGTTACTCTTGTTGTATATGCTACTCCGGTTGGGTGTATTGAGCACTCATGCTCTCCTGAATAGTTGTATTCGATAATGGGTGCACTGGACAGATAAACGAGTTAGTTGATGACAAACGGATCCCATTGCAAATTTTTGTTATCAGATACAGCTTAACTTATTCCGCCTTTGTCGCTCTAAGGTGCAGGAGATATTCATGAGCTTGTCCCAAGCATTAAGTTATTGCGAAGTGCATGATGGAAGCGACATCCAATGGGCATCGTTCTAGAATTATGTTCAATAACACCACATCCCTAGATTATAGTTCACTTGTTGTAGCAGACAGTATGATATTATATTTGATAAATGATTTCACCAAAGTGTACTCCTATCTCAACTAGCTCACTTTCAAAAATGCTCGGGAGCCACTTGGTATTTCATTAACTCTATCATTGAAAGATTGTTTTTCTTTAGGCATATCAGAGATAGGAATAGCCAGTAAGATTTGCTGTCTTGTAAATGATCCCCTTACTATTGGCAAAATTTTTGAGAAAAGAATAAAAGAGAGGGGTTTATAATTTAAGCCAAAATGACTAACACACGGATCATCTACCAAAGAAAGATCCGCATGTATAGTCAAGAAAGGCTAAAACGTGACCCTTACATAAATCGCATTATTCATTTTCTAGCCAAAATGCGGATTCTCATCCAGAGTGACCTGCATGTTAGGCAAAGCAAAGTCGGACGAATGTGGACCCCTTAAGGTCGCGTGTTATCTTCAAAACCTTAAAATTGTGTGGTTATTTCTTTTTTATATTTAAAATGCAGATCCTTGTTCAGAGAGATCTACACAAACCCTTAAGGTCACGTTTCAATACAAATTCGAATCTAATCCGCGACATAAACTCAAGGTCACGTTATGGCCCACAAAAGTTTATGCAAGAAAAACTAAAGATAATCCCGTTTCAGTACAAATATGGGCTCAACTGGAAAGCTAACACGTGGATCATCAATCAAGAAGAAATCTGTGTTCCTAACTATCTTGTGAACTCAAGATTAGAGCTAAACATGATTAAAATGTGAAACCTAGAGGGTCATGTTTTCAATCCAAAGTCTCAAAGGATAAAGACTATCTTTATTTATACCAAAACACGGATCATCTACCATAGGGAGATTCACGTTTGACCTTTTTGCTAAGCTCATATGTGGAGCTGAGTATAGCTGAAACGTGGGCCTCAGATGGTCACGTTTTCACTCCAAAGTCTCAAGAGGAGAAAACTATCTTCATTGACACTCAAACACCGGTCAGAGCATACCACGCGAGCTACTAGAAATCAAAATGCAGATCTAAAGGCTGAGATTCGTGTTTCAATTATAAATCCAGATGATTAATTATGTCGGTTACAAATTCTGGAGATTTAATACAAATCTGATAGATTAAAAGATAAAGAATTAATCCTCAAATTATGGGGGGCCATTAATTGGATAGTTACACCAATTCAAATGTCTTCAAGCCTCTATAAATAGTCAAAAGCTTGACTAAAATAAGGGTTATGTACCATTAGATACTAGGTTACACACTTTAGTGACTCAGTTAATTATTTCCATTTGAGCACTTGTGCTAAAATATAGAGCTCTTACATCCAAGAGCTTTACGAATACTATAAACTAAAGAACTTATTCGGATTGTCAATGGAGAGCAGGATCATCCTCCACGGCTACTACAGAACCCAATACTAAATAAAGGGAAATTTTTTTCCTCATCTTCGATAAAAGGTCAACTGATGTGTTATATTTACTGCAAGCGCACAGTATCGTTGTAGCGCTGTACAGATCGTCTCACAGGGATCTAAGGTGTTTCTGCGTTTCTTACTTTCTCTACAGTCTAACGGACTAACCAAGGGTTCTAGGTTGAAGTCGGATTAATCTAAGTAGCCTAGGATCTAGAATCCACTAATTTCCAACCATGTTCTTACTTCTATTATTTTCATCTATCATAAGAATTCAATCTTTTTAGTTTAATTTTTACTTAAAGTGCCCTAAGCATGAGCTATCAAGTGTTGTGCAAGTGTAGCTCATCAAAAGATGCTACTTCATATAAAAATAAACTAAATCTTTTAGATAATTCAAATAAAAAGACAAAACCAGTAACCCCAATCCCTAACTAAGCATAGATTATCAAGAATCCTAATTCAAGTATAACCTATCAAAGTTCTAAACTTCGGGTCCTTGTATTTTAATCTTTCATTTGAAAAATCATGGCTTTATTAATTTTATTTAAGAAGAAAAATATTAGAAAATAATTACATGGTGGATCTTAACTTCATCTACATCCTAGAACTGATCTAATTAGCTACTCATGATTTTTACTAAGGAAGATCAAGTTTTTATTCATAAAATGATAAACCCTAATCTAGAAAGCGGTAAAAACTAAACTAGAAAGCAGTAAACTTTATCTAGAAAGTAATTAAAAATCTCAAGAACAGTGGTTTACCTCTGGACACGGTGTTGTGGCCGTCGACCTTCAGCAAAAATCCTAACTTTATTGATAAGAAAAATCGAATACAAAAATTCCAAAATCCCGTCAAAATACAAGGTTCGGCCAATATATAGGCCTCGGACATCAAACCCTATTTCTAGAAGAACCCCAAGACTACTAAATTACAATAAAGCCGTGCGAGAAAACTCAGCTATTGTGGCCCATATTGGCCCGCTATGTGGCGGCAATATCCGCTAGTTAGCGGCTCATTTAAGCCTACATTTGTTGAAACTTTTTCCGCATGAAACTCTTGTCTTGCTTGTTTGATATTCCTGACTGTATTCGACTTTTTGTCTCTGTAGCATCGTAGTCTCGTAGTCTTTCCCACTTTAGTAAACTTTCGGACTCTGATTTCCGACTCCAACTCTGATTTCATACCATCTCCTTGTATAATTCGGATTATCTGCAAAAGACACTAAAAATACCCGAGTAGCATTTATTTATATACAAAAAAATAAATGAAGTATGGAAGGAAAAATACATTATATGATACTCATCACACCCCCTCACCTATCTTTTGCTAGTCCTCGAGCAAAACCTAAACCTTAAAAGAAAAACAAAAATCCTAACTCACTTTCGCAGGAATCGCGATTGCACTTGGCACGTGCAACAAGCCTTTAAACCCCTAGGTTACCCTAGTGGACGAGTGTTGTCTCGTGAGGGTTTGCAGTGAATATACCCACAAAATTCATGAAGAAGATAGATTAAGGAATAAAGAAATAAAAAATAAGGATAATCGAAAATCAAGAAAAATAAAAATTTTATACAAAAGAAAGAAAAAATCTTTTTTTTTATAATATTTTCATCAATTGGTCTTACTAATATACAAACTCAAGAACGCATTTAGATTATTAATTTTCAAATCGAGCTTCATATCAGATACACATAATGCATCTCCTCTAACTCATAATGCATCTCCTCTGGCATAACAATTTTTTTCTTTTTTTTAAATTTTTTTTAAAGAATATTTCACCTTTCATGCGAATATTCACACTTGCTTAGGCGCAACAAACCCGATTACTCGGTTCATACTCTTTTCTTTTTTTATTTTTTTTAGAATATTTCTCTTTTCATGCGAATATTCACGCTTACTTAGGCGCAAAGTACCAAATTACTCAGATCATACTCTTTTTTTTTTTACTCTTGAAGCTATTGCCTTAATACCAGGCGCACCCCATTATTTTATCACTCTCGAGGCTATTGCCTTAGGCTCACCCATTATTTTATTCTCACTTTTTTTTTGTTTAGAGAGGAAAGACTTACTCAATCGTTATCATCTTTGTCCTTAATCTAATAAACTATTGTGAAGTGAAAAAAATAGATGTATACTTGCCTCTAAACTACTGTTAGTGGCATTTATTTTTCAGATTTTAATCTTTTTTCATAAAATTCAAAGTGTATCATCCAATCTACTCTCCTATCCAATTTCAAATCTAAATTTATTTCTTTATTTGTAATTAGATTGATTTACTGATAAAAATACATAAATTTATTGTTAAATTTATTTTTTTATTAATTTTTTTCAGTTTTTTTTTAGTTTTTTTAACTGAAAAATTTCAGTTAGTTACCCTAAAAACTACCCAAAGTGTAAAATAAAGAAATCCAAAAAAAATCTAAAAATAAAAAAATCCTAAAAATAAAAATAAAAACCTAAAAATCCTAAAATAAATAAAAATCTCTTAATCCAGTCCCCCACACCTAAACTTGTGTATGCCCTCATACACAAACAAAGGATGGTAAAATAAATAAGAAAACTATTACACAAATACAAATAATGAGAGTCATAAAAAGTTACGATCTCAATATCCTCACCCTATTAACGCATGTAAAGCGGTTACGACCTCTCGATCGCTTTCCACTTTCATAGTGTGTGCGTTTTAAACGTGAAGTGGGTGCATTATTATATCTCATTAACCTCTTACAAGTCATAAAATTACCTGCCTACTTCTTATGCCGTCCTCGCTTTTTCTTTGTCCACATATAAGCATTAACAATTGGGTTAAAGAATTTTTTATTATAAATCTGCCAATCATTGTTAGTAACAAGCATACATGTAGAAATATTGTGAGGTGAGAAGAGTGATATAGGATCATGTGAATGTGGTGGTGGCTCTTCTAACTCACGAAGTAATGCGAGCTCCTCTGCAAATAAATCCTCAAAAGTTCGCTCATAAATCAATGGCGCACTTGCACAAGTATTATCATATATAAAATCAGTATGTGCCAATTCTTCTAATAGTATGAGCTCATCTTTGAATATTTGCTCAAATGAAGGTTCATCATCAGTGCAAGAGGTCGAATGAAAGTGCAAACAATGAATCATATTGACCTCAATGAGAGAGCTCGTTGCGTGCTCATCCATATTAAATATGTTCAATGCCACAGTCATATTCCCAAACGATAACTTCATGAGACCACTCCTACAATCAATTAATGCATTTGATATTGCAAGTAATGGTCTACCCAAGATAACGGGAATTTGATTCCGTGGATTGGAGATCGGCTCAGTTTCTACGACAATGAAGTCTACAGGAAAGATAAACTCGCCGACCTTAATGAGCACATCTTCAACCATACCAAGTGGTCTCTTGATCGAACGATCAGCTAGCTGTAGTGTGACCTTGGTAGGTTAAAGTTTTCCTAACCCCAGTTGCTGATAAACAGTGTAAGGAAGCAAGTTGACACTTGCCCCTAAATCAAGCAACGCCCTATCAAATGTAGTGTTCCCAATAGTACGTGATATTGTAGGGGAACCTGGATCTTTGTACTTGATAGGAAAGGAGTTAGAGAGGATATGTGATATATTTGCAGTAAGAAAAACTTTCTCAGGAACGTTTCTTGCTCGTTTCTTAGCACACAAATCCTTGAGGAACTTAGCATAAGTAGGAACCTGTTGTATAATGTCAAGGAGTGGAATATTAACCTTTACCTGCTGAAATGTTTCAAGAATATTTTCTACTTGCGGTGATGGCTTCCTAAGCCGATTGGGATATGGTACTTTCGGCTTAGGAACAGGTTCTTCCAAATGATCATGTGACGATGATGGAGGTGATGGAGATGGTCGTGGAGAAATGGGTGGAAGAGATGATGTAGCCTGCGAGATAGTAGGAGTGGGATCAGGGGGCATGGCTACATTATTGTCCACTTGCTTGCCAGATCTAAGCTTGTGAATGGCATTGCATTGGTGGACATGCGACTGATTGGAGTTTGAGGAACTGGCATTAGGGTTCATTATGGGTTGATTTGGAAAGGTACCCCCGCCACGTTCACTCATCTGACTCATTAATTGTCCAACCTGCTGCTCTACATTATTAATAGATTGAGAGTTCACGAGCAGGTGCTGATCTGTTCTTTGAATAAAATCAGTTGACACTTTCATAAGATTTTGCATGTATGTGTCAAGGTTGGACTGAGACTTGAGAAGATTTTCAAAATTCTTCTCAAGTGATTGAAGTCGCTTTTCTTGATCATTATTAGACCCCTGTTGTGGATGTGAGTGGTTTTGTGCAGGTGGTCTATTCTGGTTGTTCCCATGGTTTGAAGCATTTGGGTGTTGAAAAGTACCCATATTTGGTCTTGGGAACTGACCATTGGTTGGAGGTTGCATGTTAGGGTTAGGAGCCCCCTGATATTACCCTTGACCCCATGATAGATTTGGATGATTCCTCCAGCCAGGATTGTATGTAGGAGCGTAAGCATTGTTCATGGCTTGTTGATACAAGGCGTTAGCCTGTTCAAGTGTGGAACCCATGGAATTCATTAATAATGGACACTCCTCCATAACATGATTCGGAGTTCGGCAATTAAAGTATGTGGGACTTTGAATTTGATTTACCTGACCCACCGGTGGAGTACTAGGAGTCTCCAATGCCTCAATTCTTCTCATAAGGGCAGCAATCTTAGTTTCGGCAGCTATAGAGCTGTCGATGCTATGGATCCCACCTTTATGCGTAGAAGTTGAAGCACTAGGCTTCTCAGTGGGACTCTCCCACTGTATAGTCTGCCACGATAGGTCCTCAAAAAAGTCCCATGCTTCTTCCTCATTCTTTCTCATGAACTCCCCCTAACACATGGACTCAAGAAGAGTTTTGGATGTGTAATCGAGTCCTTCGTACACAATTTGACACAACCGCCACTTTTCTATCGCGTGGTGGGGGCACTGAGCTAATAAGTCCTTGAACCGTTCCAAATATTTCCAGAAGGGTTCTCCCGGCACTTGACGGAATTGATTAATTTGATTTTGTATTCTTGTCGTCTTATGCGTGGGATAATACTTCTTAAGAAATACTGTAACGAATTCATCCCAAGTAGTGATTGAATCAGTCGGCATACTGTACAACCACTTCTTGGCATTATCCTTAAGTGCAAAAGGGATGAAGCGGAGCTTAATTACGTCCTCCGATAAGTGTTGCAGTTTAATCATTACGCATACTTCCTGAAATTCACTAATAAAGAGATATGCATCTTCTGAATCAGAACCAGTGAATTTAGGAAGCATACTAATGTACTGCGGATTCAATTCATAGTGATTACCCGCTGCGTGTGGAAGTTTGATGCATGATGGTAATGATGTACGCAATGGGTAACATCGATCCTGAAGGATCAGGATCGGTTGGTCCATCTTGGCTCCCATGAACAAATCTGATCTCACAAGTTGACCAAATTGATCACGGGTCTAGTGTGGTATGAATCAGCGACTGTGAGTGTATGCGTGAAATTCCTAAACTAATGTAAGAAGTGGGGTGGGGTGGAGATAAAATGGTGGAGGAGATATGATCAAATAAAAATGTGATTCCTAATGTTTCTAACCTTTTTTTTTTGTATTTTCTAAAACACCAGGGAGATACAATACAGATATCAGGAAATTTTCATGGACTTTCTTACCAACAGTACCGCTAAATATCGGTAATTACCGCTAATTAGAAGTCCAAGCAGAGAATCAGCTTCTGTGTTTTTTTTAGTACACTCTAAACACTTATATAGTCCTGTTTGTTTTCCTGTATATGTACTTTCTCGTTCCAGAACACTCAACACACACTGTTAATCCCGTAAAATGTCAGAAAAAGCAAGAAAAACACCGTCGATCCCCAGCAACGGCGCCAAAAACTTGATGTGTTATATTTACTGCAAGCGCACAGTATCGTTGTAGCGCTGTACCGGTCGTCTCACAGGGATCTAAGGTGTTTCTGCGTTTCTTACTTTCTCTACAGTTTAACGGATTAACCAAAGGTTCTAGGTTGAAGTCAGATTAATCTAAGTAGCCTAGGATCTAGAATCCACTAATTTCCAACCATGTTCTTACTTCTATTATTTTCCTCTATCATAAAAATTCAATCTTTTTAGTTTAATTTTTACTTAAAGTGCCCTAAGCATGAGCTATCAAGTGTTGTGCAAGTATAGCTCATCAAAAGATACTACTTCATATAAAAATAAACTAAATCTCTTAGATAATTCAAATAAAAAGACAAAACCAGTAACCCCAATCCCTAACTAAGCATAGATTATCAAGAATCCTAATTCAAGTATCAAAGTTCTAAACTTCGGGTCCTTGTATTTTAATCTTTCATTTGAAAAATCATAGCTTTATTAATTTTATTTAAGAAGAAAAATATTAGAAAATAATTACATGGTGGATTTTAGCTTCATCTACATCGTAGAACTGATCTAATTAGCTACTCATGATTTTTACTAAGGAAGATCAAGTTTTTATTCATAAAATGATAAATCATAATCTAGAAAGCGGTAAAAACTAAACTGAAAGCAATAAACTTTATCTAGAAAGTAATTAAAAATCTCAAGAACTATGGTTTACCTCTGGACACGGTGTTGTGGTCGTCGACCTTCAGCAAAAACCCTAACTTTATTGATAAGAAAAATCGAATACAAAAATTCTAGAATCCCGTCAAAATACAAGGTTCGGCCAATATATAGGTCTCGGACATCAAACCCTATTTCTAGAAGAACCACAAGATCACTAAATTACAGCAAAGCCTTGTTAGAAAACGCAGCTATTGGCATATTTGGCCGCTATATGGCGGTAATATCCGCTATTTAGCGGCTCATTTAAGCCTAAATTTGTTGAAACTTTTTCTACATGAAATCTTGTCTTGCTTGTTTGATATTCCTGACTGTATTCGACTTTGAGTCTCTGTAGCATCGTAGTCTCGTAGTCTTGCCCACTTTAGTAACTTTTCAGACTCTGATTTCCGACTCCAACTCTGATTTCATACCATCTCCTTGTATAATTCGGATTATCTGCAAAAGATACTAAAAATACCCGAGTAGCATTTATTTATATACAAAAAAATAGATAAAGTATGGAAGGAAAAATACATTATATGATACTCATCATCAACTGTTCCAATTGTAATCCTTTTATTGAGAAATTGTCTATAAAAAATTCAATTTCATTGCAAACAAAAGACTGGCGACTCTGCTGGGGATATCTATCAACTCCGATGATACGGCTATAACCCAATCCGACAAAGTCCCCATTGGCACCATGGTCGAATCGCTCATCATCGAGTTTGACTAGGAGAAATATGAAAAATTTCTCTCTTCCAATTCCATGAGTCCAAGATCTATGTGAAAATTCTGCAAGATCTCAAATAACATAGCCTCTAATGAGGCTCCAAAGATGAGGGTCCAACCAAAGTACTCCCTAGACCAGTCATGTCTCAAAGCAGAGATTTTTTTTTTCTCTTTCAGCACTAGGCTCTGGGTCAACCCCACTCAAGACCCGCATTGATCACAAGAGGATGGATCAGGATCCCTGCAATAACAAAGGAAAATGACCATTCTCCGATTTTCAAAGAGATGATTCTAAAGACAAGGTTTTTCTCACCCGCACCATGATAAGAAATCAGAGAACAAGTAATGCTCGTGTTTTCCGTAGAGCCATGAAAAAACAAATTGTTGGTGAACCTCAGCCATGCAAGGCTCCAATTCACGTGTGGTGACCAAAAAGCAAAGACATTGTCCCCAACAAGAAATTGGACAAAAATTCAGATGGGTTCATTTGCGTTTCCTATAAGAAATGTCGTTTGCCCACCAAGTACATCTTTGACTATAAATGTGGAGTTTACATCCACATTTTACAGACTAAATGTGGGTCCCACACTTGCATTTTTGAAGCCAAATGCAGACCTCAAGGTCATGTTTCAGAAGCCAAACGCGAGCTATGGACCCGCGTTCCTGAAGCCAGACGCGAATATCAAATCCGCATTTCAATAGAAAAATGCGGGTCTCAGACCCGCATTCATGAAGAGAACTTAGCCTCTAAGGCTCAAGGACTTTCAGTTCTAATTATACCGGTTTCGAAACTCATTCTCCAGTCAAAAAGCTAAAGATAAGTCTACTCTTGGGATTTTCAAGGGGGTAGAAACCCCTATCCCAATGATATTATTTGGAGGCAAAATTAGTTCCACTAACAAATTAACGAGTTCCAATACAAGGGACCTTAGGGAATTTCTCAACAGAAAAAAGAGAAAAATCTTAAATGTCTCACTGTTATTATGAATAGTTGATCAATGCAGTGTTGTCTCATTGTCGCTGCGCTGCAATTCCTACTAGGCATCTCTCTTCAATAGAATTGCACTGTCTTCAGTCCAACCTTCAAAAAGAAGACGATGCAATGTCAAACAAGAATTCTTTGAACAAAAGTACCCCAAGCTATCATCCAACATGATATCTTTTTAAGGAAAGAAGAAAAAGACGAGTATTTCTCGAACAGTTTCATTAGACTCTAAGTACTCCTCTGGTCTAAAGAGTGTGTTCAGTGATATGTGAGGTGTCTTTTGAAACACCTGACTTTAGAAAGGAGTAATAATGCCATTAGACTATAGGAAGATGGCTAGAGTTTCCTCTGACGATGAAGAAACAAGAAATTCTGCTGTAGCTGAATCTCAAACTTATGACTCATTCCTTGAAGAGTGTGCCTCTATGCATATGATGCAGGGAAAGGATGGATGGATAAGACAAGATCATTCAACAACAGCAGGATACCATAAACGAGATTAGGAACATGCTTCAATACCTGACAATGAGAAAACAAAAAACAAGACAAAGTCTTCTTCCAAAAATTCCTACATCCTGAGGAAGGATAAAGGGAAGGGAAAAGAATATGAACCTCATACTCCTCCCAGAAATACTGATGGTGAGGATCAACATGAAGAAGACAACCGTTCTGAACACTCTCACCATCAATATGGAAATTCAGAACATGAAGACAATCCAAATGCTGTCTTGATAGAAAGCTTATAGAATCAGTTCGATGATCTTGTGCATATGAGCAACCTGCAAGAGTTGGGGGTCGTAAGACCATATCCAATTGTGGGAGAATATACCGTTCCCAGAAAATTACAAGCCTTTGAAGTTCAAATCCTTTAAAGGTAAAGGCTAGCCAAATCAACACCTTTACTACTTCAAACCACAGATGGGCCATCTGACCAGAAATAACTCGATCATCATGTGAGTTTTTGTTAGTACCCTCATGGGTCTAACATTTGAATGGTTTCGAAGATTGGGGCCAACTCGTGGAATGACATGGAAAAGACTTTCTTGACAAGGTTCTATGAAGATGACATAGAAATCTCAATGCCAGCACTCCTTACCAATAAGCAAAAAAGGGGGAGACAGCTCAAGACTTCATATTAAGATTCAGAAATGATTCTTTGAGATGTCTACATGGGATGCCTAAAATGACTTTAGTGGAAACCTGCAGACATGACCTCTCCACCAAAATTGTCACTAAGATGGGAGCTGTGAAGTCCTTCACTTGGAAAGATCTTTCAATACAAGCCGAAAAAGCCGAAGAGATTGCACAGAGGCATGAAGTTTAGAAAGATGGAAGACAAAGAAGAAACAACCCTACAACACCACAATTGTCTCGACCTAAAGGGAAAGAAACGATGGCGATAGATGCCCCAAGCCCAGTTAAACCTCTTCCAAGGACCCTCTCCTCAATCAAGGGCTCTTCAGAAGAAATATTTTTTCAAAGATGAGCTCACTATTACCATTTTCAACCCGCTCATGAAAAAGAATATGTTGAAGTTGTCAGAGTCAAAGCATTCTGAAGAAGCAAGAAAGGTTAATGATTCCAATTATTGTGTATATCATATAAGGTTGATGAGTATCATATATTGTATTTTTCCTCACATAATTAATCTATTTTTGTATATAAATAAATACTACTCGGTATTTTCAGTGTTTTTTTTAGGTAATCCAATTCATACAAAGAGATGGCATAAATTCAGATTTGGAGTAGGAAATCAAACTCCGAAAAGTTTCAAAAATGGGCAAGACAACGAGACTACGATGCTACAGAGAGTCAAAGAGCAATACAGTCATCAAAATAAATTCAAGAGAAGAAAATACTCAAGGGAAAGAAAAATCAGAAATTAGTATTTTAATTTTATCGCTAATTAGCGGTATTTACAGCTAAATAGAGGCCCAAAGTGGGCCCCACTATTCAATTTTTCTCCCGTCGCTTCATTGTAATTTTGTAGTTTCACAATTGTATTAGAATTGGGTTTGGTTTTCCTAAGCCTGTATATTGGCCGTATCCTCGTATTCTAGAGAGAATCCTGTAAGTTTTGTACTCATTTTTAATTTAATAAAATTAGAATTTTGCTGAAGGGGTGACGGCCACAATACCGTGCTCCAGAGGTAAGACATTGCTTTTAATTCTTTATTTGCTTTTTAGATAGAGTTAATTACTTTCTAGTAAAGATTTATTCGCTTTCTAGATTAGATTTTATTGTGTTCATGAATAAAAATTCGATTTTGCTTATTAGAAATATGGATAGCTATTTTTCTTTAGCCCTACAATGTAGATGAAGTTAGTTTAATTGATCTAACATGGATCTATCTCATCTTCTACTTATAAATAAATAAAGTTATGATTTTTCTATAAATAAATAAAAGATAGAGTTTACAAATCATAATTCTTTGATAGATTATGCTTAATTAATATTTTGATAATCTATACTTAAATGAAGTTTGGAATTCTTATTCTTTGTTTATTTTTAGAATTATCAATAAAGATTTTCCTATAAATAAATTGACTTGAATAAACTTTTAAATCTGATTTTTTTGATAGGTTATACTTAAGTTCGGTTTTTTGATAGCCTATACTTAGATTCGGGTTTGAAGTTTATTTCTTTTCTTTTGTTTATGAGATTTTCTAGTTGATATTATTTATTTTTAAGAAAGGTGTTATCTTTGATAGTCTATACTTGCACATCACTTGATAGGTTATACTTATGGGCACTTGATTAAAATCAATTTAAAACGATTACCCTTTAATATGTTACTTAACTGTGCATAATTAAAAAGATAGGAAGAAAGAGATAATTTATTATTAGGCTATTATTCTAATGGATTCAAAATCCTTGGCTAATCTCTAGAATTTAAAACTCATCATTCCAACTTAGAATTCTTTGTTAACCCACTAGAACTAAAAAATTAGTATGAATCGCAAAACACCTGAGATCTTTGTGGGACGACCTGTATAGCGCTACAACTGACACTGTATGCTTGCAGTTTATCACATCAAGTTTTTTGCGTCGTTGTCAGGGATCGACGGTATTTTTATTGCTTTTTCTTATATTTTACAGGTTAATATTGTGTGTTTAGTGTGCATGGAGCAGAAACTGCAGATACAGGAAGACAAAAAGGATCAAATAAGCCTCAGATCTGCGTAGCAGAAACCAGAGAGTAAACCTCTCTAGTTAGGCCGTTGTTTAGCGCCTAAAACCACTATTTGGCAGCATCACAGGTAATTTCGGGTCTCTAATTTTCTCCAGTTCTGTATTTTGGTTCCCTGGTTTTGCAAAAAAAATATGAAAAAAAAATTGGAATAGTAGGAATCACATTTTTATTTGATCATATCTCTTCCACCGTTTTATCTCCACCACACCCCACTTCTTGCATTAGTTTAGGAAATTCACGCAACCACTCACGGTCGCTGGTTCATGCCACATTGGACCCGTGATCAATTTGGTCAATTAGTGAGATCATATTTGTTCATGGGTGACAAGATGGACCAACCGATCCCGATCCTTCAGGATCGATGTTACCCGTTGCATACATCATTACCATCATGTATCAAACTTCCACCCGCAGCGGGTAATCACTATGAATTGAAACCGCAATACATCAGTATGCTTTCTAAATTTACTGGTTCTGATTTAGATGATGCATATATCTTTATTAGTGAATTTCAGGAAGTATACGTGATGATAAAATTGCAGCACTTATCAGATGACGCAATTAAGCTCCGCTTCAACCCCTTTGCACTTAAGAATAATGCCAAGAAGTGATTGTACAGTATGCCTACTGATTCATTCACTACTTGGGATGAAATCATTATGGTGATTCTTAAGAAGTATCATCCCACGCATAAGACGGTAAGGATACGAAATCAAATCAATCAATTCTGTCAAGTGCCGGGAGAACCCTACTGGAAATACTTAGAACAGTTCAAATATTTATTAGATCAGTGCCCCCGCCATGCAATAAAAAAGTGGCGGTTGTGTCAAATTATGTACAAAAGACTCGATTACATATCCAAAACTCTTCTTGAGTCCATGTGTCAGGGAGAGTTCATGAGAAAAAACGAGGATGAAGCATGGGACTAGATGAAGCATGGGACTATCTTGAGGACCTATCATGGAAGACTATGCAGTGGGATAGTCCCGCTGAGAAGCCTAGTGCATCAACTTCTGTGTATAAGGGTGGGATCCATAGTGTCGACAGCTCTATAGCTGCTAAAGCTAAGATTGCAGCCCTTATGAGGAGAGTTGAGATATTAAAAACTATTCGTGCTCCACAGGTAGGTCAGGTAAATCAAATAAGATTTTCACGTGCTTTAATTGCGGAACTCCGAATCATATTATGGAGGAGTGTCCATTATTAATGAATTCCATGGGTCCCACACTTGAGCAGGCTAACACCATCCTTACACTCCTATATACAATCCTAGCAGGAGGAACCAACCAAATCTATCATGGAGTCAAGGGCAATATCAGGGGGTCCCTAATCCTAACATGAACTTTTAGCCACTGGTCAGTTTCCAAGACCAAATGTGGGTACTTATCAATACCCAAACGCTTCAAATTATGGGAACAACTAGAATATACCACCTACATAAAACCACTCACATCCACAACACAGATCTAATAATGATCAAGAAAAGCGACTCTAGTCACTTGAGATAAACGTTGAAATTCTTCTCAAGTCTCATTCCAAGTTTGACACACATATGTCCAACCTTGACATACACATGCAAAATCTTATGAAAGTGTCAACTGATTTTATTCAAAGTACAGGTCAACAATTGCTCGTGAACTCTCAATCTATTAAGAATGTAGGCAGCAGGTTGGAAAATTAGCGAGTCAGATAAGTGAACGTGGCCAGGGTACCTTTCCAAGTCAACCCATAATGAACCCTAATGCCAATTTCTTAAACTCCAATTAATCGCATGTTCACTAATGCAATGCCATTCACACACTTAGATCTGGCAAGCAAGTGGACAATAATGTAGCCATGCACCCTGATCCCACTCCTACTATCTCGCAGGCTACACCATCTCTTCCACCCCTTTCTCCACAACCATCTCTATTACCTCCATCATTGTCACATGATCATTTGGAAGAACCTGTTCCTGAGCCATTCCCAATTGGCTTAGGAAGCCTTCACCAAAAGTAGAAAAGATTTTTGAAACATTTCAGTAGGTGAAAGTTAATATTCAACTCCTTGACATTATACAACAAGTTCCTACTTATGCTAAGTTTCCTAAAGATTTGTGTACTAAGAAATGAGCAAGAAACGTTCCTGAGAAAGTTTTTCTTTCTACAAATATATCGCAAATCCTCTTTAACTCCTTGCCTATCAAGTATAAAGATCCAGGTTTCCCAACAAACTCATGCACCATTGGGAATACTACATTTGATAGGGCGTTGCATGATTTAGGGGCAAGTGTCAACTTGCTTCCTTACACTGTTTATCAGCAACTGGGATTAAGAAAACTTCAACCTACCAAGGAAATATTACAGCTAGCTGATCGTTTGATCAAGAAACCACTTGGTATGGTTGAAGATGTACACATTAAGATTGGCGAGTTTATCTTTCCTATAGACTTTATTGTCTTAGAAACTGAGCTGATATCCAATCCACGAAATCAAATTTCTATTATCTTGGGTAGACCATTCCTTACAACATCAAATGCATTAATTGATTGCAGGAGTGGCCTCATGAAGTTATCATTTGGGAATATGACTG
Organism: Dracaena cambodiana; assembly: GCA_036321105.1. Taxonomy (NCBI): domain Eukaryota; kingdom Viridiplantae; phylum Streptophyta; class Magnoliopsida; order Asparagales; family Asparagaceae; genus Dracaena; species Dracaena cambodiana. The sequence continues at coordinate 25,319,972 of JAYEPQ010000012.1, read as the reverse complement.
TGGCATTAAACATATTTAATATGGATGAGCACGCAACGAGATCCCTTATTGAGATCAACATGATTCATAGTTTGCACTCTCATTTGACCTCTTACATTGATGTTGAACCCTCATTTGAGCAAATTTTCAAAGATGAGCTCATATTATTAAATGAATTAGCACATACTGATTCTATGTGTGATGATACTTGTGCAAGTGTGCCATTAATTTATGAGCAAACTTTTGATTATTTGTTTGCAGAGGAGCTCGCATTACTTCGTGAGTTAGAAGAGTCACCACCACGTTCACTTGATCATATAGCACTCTTCTCATCTCACGATATTTCTACATGTATATTTGTTACTAATGATGATTGGCAGGTTTATAATGAAGAATTTTTTAACCCAATTATTAATGCTACATGTGGATAAAGAAAAAACGAGAACGGTATAAGAAGTAGATAGGTAATTTCTGTGACTTATAGGAGATTGATGAGATATAATAATGCACCGACTTCATATTTAAAATGCACACACTATGAAATTGGAAAACGATCGAGAGGTCGTAACCGCATTCCATGCATTAATAGGGTGATGATATTGAGATCGTAAGTTTACGGCTCTCATTATTTTGTATTTGTATAATAGTTTTCATATTTATTTTACCACACTTGGTTTGTGTATGAGGGCATACACAAGTTTAGGAGTGGGGAGTGAGTTAGGATATTCTTTTGTGTTTTTCTAAGATTATAGTTTTTTTAGAGTCTTTTTTTTTTATTTTTGGGTTTCTTTATTTTACACTTTGGGTAATTTTTAGGGTAACTAATAGAAAAAAAATTTAAAAAAATGAAAAACTAAAAAATAAATAAATAAAATTTAACAACAAATTTATGTATTTTTATCAATAGATCAACCTAATTACAGATAACAAATTTAGATTTGAAATTGGATAGGAGGGTAGATTGGATGATACACTTTGAATTTTATGTAAGTGATCGAAATTCGAAAAACAAATACCTCTAACAGTAGTTTTGAGGCAAGTATACATCTATTTTTCACTTCACAATAGTTTATTAGGTTAAGGACATAGATGATAACGATTGAGTAAGTCTTCTACCTCTAAAAAATTAGTGAGAATAAAATAATGTAGTGAGCCTAGTATTAAGATAATAGCCTCGAAAGTGATAAAATATTGGGGTGCACCTGGTATTAAGGCAATAGAGTCAAGAGTGAAAAAAGAGTATTATCCAAGTAATTGGGTACTTTGCGCCTAAGTAAACATGAATATTCGCATGAAAGGTGAAATATTCTAAAAAAAATAAAAAGAAAAGAGTATGAACCGAGTAATCGGGTACGTTGCGCCTAAGCAAGCGTGAATATTCGCATGAAAGGGAAAATATTCTTAAAAAAAAAGAAAAGAAAAAAAATATTATGAGAGAGGAGATGAATCATGAGTTAGAGTTGGAGTCCAAACCCGAAGTAGACTATCACACGTGCACGTAGATGTATAGGAGCCAATGGATTATCTGTTAGTGGATATTGAAAGATAGGATTTAAATTTTTGATTAAAATGATAAGTGTATCTGATATGACGCTCAATTTGAAAATTGATAATCTAAATGCGTTCTTGAGTTTGTATATTAGTGAGATTAATTGATGAAAATGTTTAAAAAAAGATTTTCATTCTTTTGTATATTTTTTTTGTTTTTCTTGATTTTCGGTTATCCTTATTTTTCTTTTCTTTATTTCTCAATCTATTTTCTTCATGAATTTTGTGGGTATATTCACTGCAAATCCTCACGAGACAACACTCATCCACTAGGGCAACCTAGGGGTTTAAAGGCTTGTTGCACGTGCTAACTGCAAATCGCGATTCCTGCGAAAGTGAGTTAGGATTTTTCTTTTTCTTTTTAGGTTTAGGTTTTGCTCGAGAACTAGCAAAAGATAAGTGTGGGGGTGTGATGAGTATCATGTATTGTATTTTTCTCCCATACTTTATCTATTGTTTTATATAAATAAATGCTACTCAGATAGTTTTAGTGTCATTTTCAGCTAATCCAATTCATACAAGGAGATAACATGAATTTAAAGTGGGAGTAGGAAATTAAAGTGCGAAAAGTTTCTAAAATGGGTAAGACTACGAGACTACGATGCTGAATAGAGTCAAAGTGCAATACAGTTATCAAAATAAACTCAAGAGGAGAAAATACTCGAGGGGAAGAGAAATATGAAATTAATTAATTAATTTTACCACTAATTAGTGGTATTTTCTGCTAAATAGCTACCCATAGTGAGCCCCACTATTTGATTTTTCTCCCGTGGCTTTGCTGTAATTTTGTAGTTTCACAATTATATTAGAATGGGGTTTGGTTTTCCGAAGCCTATATATTGATCGTATCCTTATATTCTAGAGATAATCCTGTAAAATTTGTAATCTTTTTTTATTTAATAAAATTAGGATTTTACTGAAAGGGTGACGGCTACAATACCGTGCTCCAGAAGTAAGCCATTGCTTTTAATTCTTTAATTGTTTTTTATATAGAGTTAATTATTTTCTAGTATAGATTTATTCACTTTCTAGATAAGATTTTATTGTGTTTATGAATAAAAATTCTATTTTGCTTATTAGAAATATGGATAGATAATTTTCTTTAGCCCTAGGATATAGATGAGCTAGTTTAATAGATCTAAATGGATTTATCTCATCTTCTTCTTATAAATAAATAAAGTTATGATATTTCTATAAATAAATAAAAGATAGAGTTCACAAATCATAATTCTTTGATAGATTATACTTAATTAATATTTTGATAATCTATACTTAGATGAAGTTTGAAATTCTTATTCTTTGTTTATTTTTAGAATTATCAATAAAGATTTTTCTATAAATAAACTGATTTGAATAAACTTGTAAATCTGATTTCTTTGATAGGTTATATTTAAGTTCGGTCTTTTGATGGCCTACGCTTAGATTAGGGTTTAAAGTTTATTTCTTTTCTTTTGTTTATGAGATTTTCTACATGATATGATTTGTTTTTAAAAAGGTGTTATTTTTTATGGTCTATACTTGCACATCACTTGATAGGTCATACTTAGGAGCACTTGATTAAAATCAAATTAAAAAGATCACCTTTTTAGTATGTTACTTAACCGTGCATAATTAAAAAGATAGGAAGAAAGAGGTAATTATTGTTAGGTTAATATTCTAATAGATTTGAAATCCTCGGATAATCTCTAGAATTTAAAACTCATCCTTCCAACTTAGAATTCTTAGTTAATCCATTAGAACTAAAGAAATAGTATGAATCGCAAAATACCTGAGATCTATGTGGGACGACCTGTATAGCGCTACAACTGACACTATACGCTTGCAGTTTATCACATCATCGGAGTTGAAGCATTTTGAAGAAGCAAGAAAGGTTAATGATTCCAATTATAGTGTACATCATAGGATTATTAACCATCCTAACAAGAACTGTTACATCCTAGCTATAGGACAAAATTCAGGCCCTAGTGGATACTAATGTCATCAAACTGCAAGATGAAATGAAGGTGATAGTAAATATGGTGTCTTTCAAATTTGAAAAGATTCTAGACTAGATAGAGTCAACCATTCAAGAGGGAATTTAGCAAATTCCTAAAGGCACAATGAGGTCGTAAATTATGATCCTCATCAGCTACAAAAGAAAGGGTTATCTCCTTTTGAAATATCTAAAGGGGAGATAATGTGGGTGCATCCAAACTTCCTTACAGATGAATAGTGGACTTCAAGTTCAACTAAAAAGAAGTGTAAAGAAAAGGCGTGTACTTCCAATGCTGTCACTACAGTCCTTGAGGATGATACAATAGTTCATCCTCTCTCAGACTTAGAAGAGGAGCTCAAAGAATTATTGGCGGTCAATGAAGACCAACAACAACAACCTTTTATAACTCTTTCAGAAAGGGACTACTTGAAAAATTATAATCAAGTGGTAGAATCTCAGCTTTCGGAGAAGAAAAAGCAAAAGGAGCTTAAGTTCGACAAAGCTCTTAAAAGCAAAGAAAAAGAACTAATGGAAAGTTCCAAGAACCCTTTCTGATTTGATGTATTAGCACAATTTGCCAACATTCCTACAAAGATCACTTTGTATGAGCTCGTGAGGCTATCCAAATAAATCAAAGAAGCCTTAAGAGAGGCTCTGTAAGATTCTGAAGTGTTTTTTATTCAAATTTCATAAACAATAGAAGAAGAAAAAGTCTGTGCAGCATGCTATTAGATTCCAAAAAGATACGTTGCATAACTCTCTCTCCAGAAAATATGTAAGTGAAGAATAACAAGCATCTCCGACCTCTGTATTACAAAGGTTATATAGAGTCAACGGAGATTGACCAAATTCAAGATGACTCTGGATCCTTTAAGCATAATACCAAGGAGGGTATTGTAGTATCTTGAGGTCCCAATAAATAGACTGACGTAAATGAATACAATTATTTTCATGTTTAAGGTTAATGGCTGTAAGCCCTTGGGCATGGTGAAACTGAAGTGCCAAATCGGTGATTTAAAAATGGATGTCACATGTTATATGATAAATGCTAACATGTCTTACAATATATTATTTGGAAGGCCATGGATTCACCTCAATTTCATTGTCCCTTCTACATTTCACCAGTGTATGAAGTATGTGGACAAAGAAGGGAGTGTGAAAACTCTGGTGGCAAAAAAGCAACCCTTTAAAGGAGTTGAGAACTATTTTACTAATGCGCTGCTTTAGTAAGACACATTTGAAGTAGCTGAACAACCTGCCCCAGAAGAATCAGATAGTGGCAATGAGGCTGATACTAAATCAAGATCCAAAGATTCGAGATTCGATGATGAAAATTGGGGTGTGGAACCCATTGAAATAAACCTTTAAGGTCGTGATGTAAATGACATCGCTAATTTTGATAGCGAGTGGGTGATCATTGAGAATGTAGAGTTTGTTTATTCGTCGGTTATTGATTATGAACCCTTAAGTACTAGTATTGACGCGGTCAGTGATCAACTAGATAAAATATATTCCTTAGTATCATTCCAAGCATCCATCCATTTATCATTTAAGATAAAAAGTAATAACGATGGAGATGCAAGTGAAGTGATCTTTGAAGTCCCTCCCTAACATAAAAGTCAAAGACTTATATTATTTGGAAAAGTAAACATAAAGATAAAAGTTTAAATTATGAGGAAAAACAGTAATATCCCAAGTTCTTCTATTTCAATGAGAATTCCCATAAAATGATGGAAAAGATGGGATATATCCTTGCTGAAGGTAGGGGGTTGAATTTTAGGAAAGGAAAGAAACTATGCTTCGACCTTTTAATTCAAAAGGAAAAATGTCAGATTACTATGTTAAAACTGACAGAGGGTTAGAAAATATTACCAAAATATTACCAATCCTGAAAACCTCTCAGAAGCAAATTCAAAAGAGCTTCAACATGCTCATTCATCCGAATCATGATGTTGGGATTCAGATATAAGTGTTGGAGCCATTTTTCAAGAAGTCTCTATCAACATGGCCTCCGCAGACCAGAAAGAAGAGGATGATAAAGAATTGCCACCAATCAAGGATGATTCCTGGGCAAAGCATTTAAATGCGTAGTGGGAAGTTCAGTTTGAACAATATGAGCCTCCAACTAAAGATAAACTAATCCAACTAAATATGGACGACGAAACCAATGCTAAACCCATATTCATAAGCAAAATTCTATCCTCCAAAGAAAAATAGGAAATGATCTCTCTCATTCGAGAATACTTTAATGTTTTCACCTAGAATTATGAAAACATACCAGGATTAGACTAAAAAGTCACAATGCACAAGTTGAACATCCGACCAGATGCCAACCCTGTCAAACAACAACAACAAAGATTCTGTCATGACATAATAGAAGCCATTGAAGCTGAAATCAAGAAGTTAATCGAATCAGATTTCATTCGCAAAGAACAACATCTGATAGGAATATAGTCCCCATAACTAAGAAGAATGGGAAAACAGGGTTTGCATTGATTTTAGAGATCTGAATGAAGCATGCCCATAAGATAAATTTCTAATGTCAATCACAGATGTCGTGATCGATAATACTTGTGGCTATGAAAGGATATCGTTCATGGATGGATTTTCAAGGTACAATCAAATTAAAATGTATCCTCACGATGAGAAGCATACATCTTTTATAACACCATTGGAGGTGTACTATTATATGGTAATACCCTTCAATTTAAAGAATGCTGCCGCCACATATCAACGCGCCATAAACACTATATTCCAAGAGAATCTCCGGAAGATAGTGGAACATTATGTGGATGACTTAGCGATCAAAAACAAAAGTAGAGACAATCATCTTCATGATTGAGAGTGGTGTCTGATCTCATGTGAAAGCACCAGCTTAAGATGAACCCAACAAAGTCTTTTTTGGGAGTTTCCAGTGGAAAGTTTCTTGGCTTTGTAGTCACTTTTCGAGAAATTCATCTTGATCCAGACAAGATTAAAATAATCTAAGATATGTTGCCACCTTAAAATCTCAAAGAATTTAGAGGACTACAGGGAAGGTTGGCATAGATTCGCAGGTTTATATCAAACTTGTCCGGAAGTTGTCAACCGTTCACTCAGTTGATAAAGAACGGAGTGCCGTTCATCTGGAATGATGCATGTCAAAAAGCTTTCGAAGAGATTAAGAAATATCTCACGCAGCCGCCCGTCCTTTTAGCTCCAATGACAAAAGTACCTTTCCTGTTATATGTAAGAGCTATGAACCATTCTATGGATGCCTTATTAGCCTAAAAGAATGAATTCGAACATGAACAAGCCATCTACTATTTTAGTAGAGTGATGATTGGAGTTGAACATCAATATAACCCGGTGGAAAAAGAATGCCTAGCTTTCATGTTTGCAGTACAGAAAATGCAACACTATTTGGTAGAGCAAACAATCCACATTATATCGAGAGTTAATCTATAAAAAATATTAATGACCAAATCATGGTCATTAAATTAAATATTATCCAATTGGACTATTTTGCTATTACAATACGATATGCATTTTATCCCACAAAAGTCAATTAAGGGTCAAGCTATAGCTGATTTCCTAATTGTATGCCCGATTCTGGTGTCTTCAAAACTGTACGAAGATATCCTTGATAAAATAGCTGATGATGTTCCACATGAAATTGGCAAAACAAATGCCACTACAGAAGAAGTCTATCAAGTTTTTTTTGATGGTGCTTCTAAAATGAGTCCCAAAGGAAAGGTGGTAGTTGGAGTGGGAGTTGTCTTTGTCACTCCTCATAGTCATATCATCCCTAAAACATATTCTCTAATAGACACATGCTTTAACAATGTTGCCAAATATAAAATGATGAATATATATTGCATATTTATAGTCTCCATATTATCTATTTTTATATATAAATAATACTACTCGGGTATTTTTTTCTGTGTTTTTTAGGTAAACATATTCTTGCAAGGAGATGGCATAAACTAAGAGCCGAATTAGGAAACCAAGTCCAGAAAAGAGTTAAAAGTGAGCAAAACTACAGGATCATAAAGTTGTAGAAAACCAAACTTCAATATAGTCATTCATATCAAAATTAGAGTACCAGAACTTCATGCAAAAGAAAAATGAGGCCAAACTTTGCTGCTATTTGGCGGCATTTGCCGCCATTTGGTGGCTCAATGGGCCCCAATATGGATGAGATTTATACGAGGTCTTCCATGCAATTTTGTAGTTACTCACTTATACTCAGATTAGGGTTTATTTCTCTAAGACCAATATATTGGTCATATTCTTATAATCTAGGGTTTTGATGATGCTATTTTGTACTAAAAAGTTATTTAATAAAATTAGGATTTACCGAAGGAGTGACGGCCGCAATACCATGCTCCAGAGGTACACCATTATTCAGAAGTTTGTTCTTGTATGTTTAATTATTTTATTTTCTTTGTAGATAGATATATCTTGCTTTCTAGTATATATTCTTTACAGTTTTCATAGAAAAATCGGATTCTTAATGCTTTTGAATAATAAAAAAAAGATCTTACCAATTAGAATTATGTGTAGCTAATTTAGTTTAGCTCTAGGATGTAAATGAAACTAGGAATCCACCATTTAGTTGCTCTCTAATATTTTCTTTCTAAATAAAATAATAAAGATAAGATTTTTCAATGAAACGATTAAAATATAACAACTTATGATTAATATTTTGATAGGTTTTAATTGAATTAGATTTCTTGATAGCCTATACTTAGTTAGGATTTAGGATTGTTACTTTTCATCTTTTTTCATAAAAATATCTAATGATTTAGTTTTTTTTTATGCAAAGTTATATCTTTGATGCAATATACTTGTACACCACTTGATAGCACATACTTAGAACACTTTAAGTAAAGATTAAAACTAAAAGATCAATTTTTATGATAGGAAGAAGATTATAGAAGTAATACATGGTTAGAAACTAGTAGATTCTATATCTTACACTAATTAGAATAACTCTCATTCATCTTAGAATTTGTCATTAATCCGCTAGGACTAAAAAATTAGTGAGAATGCAAAAATACCTTAGATCCTCGAGTGAATGACTTGTTGGCACTACAACTGACACTGTGCACTTGCAGTATATTTTTTACATCAAGTTTTTGGCACCGTTACTATGGATCGATGGTGTTTTCTTGATTTTTCTAAAGTTTTATGAGTTAACATTGTGTGTTGAGTGTGTAGGGACCTGAATGTTTAGATATAGTAAGAGAAAACGGACGAAAGAAGTCTCAGAAATACATTGCAGAAAGCAGAGAGCCAAAATCCCTAATTTTGCCGCCATATGGTTGTAATGGCCGCCATTTGGCTGCCATTCTGGTGAAAATCTCCTCCTCTTTTTCTCTAGTTTTGTATTTTAGGTCTCTGGTTCTGTAAAAAAATATAAAAAATAAAAAAATTAAAAACTGTAGGATATCACATTTTTTTATCATATTTCTTCTACTGTTTCATCTTACCACACCCCACCTCTTGCATTAGTTTAGGAAACTCATACATACACCAATCTATGTTGGTATATCCCAACATGGACCCGTAATTAATTTGGTCGACCTATGAGATTAGATTCTATCATGAGCAAGGCGATAACGAGCTCACCCATTAAGGTAAGCATGTTTCAAAACATATATACTGAATCTATCTCATGTGCTGATGTTGAACTAATATTTGAGCAAATTTGCAAAGAGGAGATCATATTATTAGATGAGTTGGCCCACACAGACTTTATATATAATGACACGTTTGCGAGTGTGCCACTTAACAATGAACAAAGCTTTGAGGATTTATTTATGGAGGAGCTCGAGTTGCTTCGTGAGTTAGAAGGGCCATCACATTTTACAGTTCGTGATTCACTAATAATCCAACATACCTCTTTAATGTTAGTAATGATTGTGTTATGTGCATTGAAGATTTATTTAGTCTGACAAAAATCTGCATGTGGGAAAAAAGAGGGCGAAAACACCATAAGAGGCAGAAAAGAATTTTTATGACCACTAGGAGATTGATGAGACCCCTTAATGAACCCACTTCACATTTAAAACGCATACACTATGAAAGTGGGAAGTGATCGAGAGGTCGTAACCGCTTTCCATGCATTGATAGGGTGACGATATTGAGATCATGATTTTTCATGACTTTTATCATTTGTATAATATTTGTACAATAGTTTTTATATTTATTTTACCACCCTTAGTTTGTGTATAAAGGCATACATGAGTTTAGATGGGGGGAGTAAGTTAGGGTATTTTCTTTATATTTTTCTAGGATTTTTAGTTTTTTCTAAGATTTTTATTTTATTTTTAGATTTTTTTTTATGGCTTCTTTATTTTACACATTGGATAGTTTTTAGGGTAAAATTTTTTTTAAAAAAATATAAAAAAATATAAAAAATATAAAAATATTTTCTTCAATAAATCAATCTAATTACAAATAAAAAATAAATTTAGATTTAAAGTTTGATAGGAGAGTAGATTGGATAATACACTTAGAATTTTATAAAAAAATAAAAATTCGATAATGATAATAGTAATTTTGAGCTAAGCATGCATCTATTTTTCACTTTACAACAGTTTATTGGGTTAAGGACATTGATGATAACGATTGAGTAGTTTTCTCTCTCTAAAGAAGAAAAAACAAGAATAAAAAATGGAATGAGCCTAGTATTTAAGGCAATAATCCTAAAAAAAAATAAAACAGGGGATAAGCTTGATATTTAAGGAAATAATCCTAAAAAAAGAAAAGAAGAATGTGAGCTTGGTGTTTAAGACAATAATCCTTTAGAAATGAAAAAAAAGGAAAATAAGAGTATGATCCTAGTAATCGAGTACTTTGCGCCTAAGTACTCATGAATATTCGCATGAAAGATGAAATATTCACGAAAAAGAAAAAAAAAAAGAAAAAATTTGTTTAGAGAGAAGAGATGAATCATGAGTTAGAATTTGAGTCCAAAGTTGAAGTAGGCTATCACACATGCACGTAGATGTATTGTTGCCAATGAATTATCTATTAGTGGGTATTGAAAGATAGGATTTGAAATTTTAATTAAAATGATAGGAGTATTTGATACGATACTTGACTTGAAAACTAATATTCTAGATGCATTTGAGTTTGTATATTAGTGAGATTAATTGAAGAAAATATCAAAAAAAAAGATTTTTCTTTCTTTTGTATAATTTTTTTTTATTTTTCTTAATTTTTTGTTATCCTTATTTTTCTTTTCTTATTTTCTTATTCTAACTTCTTCATGAATTTTGTAGATATATTCACTACAAACCCTCATGAGACACAACTCGTATACTAGGGTAACGTAGGGGTTTAACGGCTTATTGCACATACTAAGTGCAATCTGATTCTTGCAAAAGTGAGTTAGGATTTTTCTTTTTTCTTTTTAGGTTTAGAGTTTGCTCGAGGACTAGCAAAAAATAAGTGTGGGGGTGTGATGAGTGCCATATATTTCATATTTGTAGCCTCCATATTATTTTTTTTATATAAATAATACTATTCGGGCATTTTTAGTATATTTTTCAGATAAATATATTCCTACAAGGAGATGGTATGAACTCAGAACCGAATTAGAAAATCAAGTTCAGAAAAGAATTAAAAGTGAGCGAAGCTACATGATTATGAAGTTATAGAAATTCAAACTTCAATACAGTCATTAATATCAAAATAAGAGTATCAGAATTTCATGCAGAAGAAAAATGGGGCCAAGACTACACAACTTCCCACTATTTTGCAACTCAATGGGCCCCAATATGGATAAGATTTTTACGATGTCTTTCATGTAATTTTATAATTACTCACTTGTACTCAGATTAGATTTTGCTTCTCCGAGACCTATATATTGGTCATATCCTTGTAATCTAGGATTTTGATGATACTATTTTATACTAAAAAAATATTTAATAAAATTAGGGTTTACCAAAGGGTGACGGCTGCAATGCCATACTCCATAGGTGGACCATTGTCCAAAAGTTCGTTCTTATAAGTTTAATTATTTTATTTTCTTTTTAGATAGATTTATCTTACTTTCTAGTATAGATTCTTTTTAGTTTTCATACAAAAATAGGATTCTTAATACTTTTGAATAATAAATATGATCTTGCCAATTAGAACTATGAGTAGCTAATTTAGTTTACTTTTAGGATGTAGACGAAACTAAAAATCTACCATGTAGTTGCTCTCTAATATTTTCTTCCTAAATAAAATAATAAAAGTAAGATTGTTTAATGAAAGATTAAAATATAACAAGTCGTAGATTAATACTTTGATAGATTATATTTGAATTTGATTTCTTGATAGTCTATGCTTAGTTAGGGTTTGGGTTGTAAATTTTCATCTTTTTTCATAGAAATATCTAATGATTTAGTTTGTTTTTATGAAAAGTTGTATCTTTGATGCTTTTGAAAAATAGGATTCTTAAACCACTTGATAACACATGCTTAGAACGCTTTAAGTAAAGATTAAAATTAAAATATTATTTTTATGATAGGAAGAGGATAATAGAAGTAATACATGGTTGGAAACTAGTAGATTCTATATTCTAAACTAATTAGAATAACTCTCATTCATTTTAGAACCTGTAGTTAGTCTGCTGGGACTAAAGAATTAGTGAGAACGTAAAAACACCTTAGATCTTTGAGGAAACGACTTGTTAGCTCTACAACCGATACTGTATATTTGCAGTAGATTTTTCACATCACAAAGCCTTGATGATTGGCCTGAAAATAACCAAACAACTAGGGGTAAAATATTTAGAGGCATATGAAAATTTTCAGATCATTATCAATCAGGTCAAAAAAGAATATGAGGTCAAGAATGAAGATCTCCTACTCTATTACCAAGTAGTCATAAAAATGGCTGATAGTTTCAACTGCTTCTATATCAGTCATGTGTTTCGCCATCAGCATAGCTATGTAGACTCGCTAGATTCATCGGTTGCCACTCAAGCGTTGCCTAAAAATTCTATCAAATGCATAATAGTGGAAAGCAAAGAATTGTTCTTCATGAAAAATGAACTAGAAGTGGAGTTAAGTTTAGGCAAAAAACAAGAAGCACGTCAAGTGTATGCTTGAGTTTGATCTTGAACTAAGGGATTGGCGATTTCCTTATATAGACTATGTTCCTTACAAGATACTGCCAGAAGATTCCAAATAAGTAGCAATAGATCGAAGAAAATCTATTTGATTCTATTATAATGCCGAAGATCGGAAATTATACAGAAAATCCTATGATGGAATCTTGCTTTGTTGCCTTTCAAATACAGAAGTCCAAGAAGTGCTTGAAGAAGCTCATAACGGCATCTGCGGAGCACATCAATTAAGACCGAAACTCTGGGATAGACTCCAAAGTATGGAATATTATTGGCCCAAAATGATGATAGACTTAGTTGGTTACGCTAGAAAATACAGAGTCTATCAAATATATAGAGATTTTATACATCAGGCACCAGAATATCTCTATCCAATGGCTACGTCATGGCCATTTGAAATGTGGGGAATGGATATCATCGGGTCAATTTCACCACCACCAATAAGGGGTCACTGGTTTATATTGGCCATAATTATTTTTCCAAGTGGACTGAAGCCATTTCCAAAACTGAAATAAAGACATTAGATGTAATCAAATTCATCAAACATCATGTCATATACCTCTTTGGGATGCCTAGGAGAATTATTCATGACAACGGAGCTCAATTCGTGATTCAGCCATTCTCCAAGTTTTGCAACAAATACAAGATCAAAGTATGGGCTCATCACCATGCTATCTTGCAGCCAATGGTTTAACAAAAGCCTTCAACAAAATCATTGTGAAACCCCTTAAGAATCTCGTTTCATCCAACCAATGTGATTGTGATGAAAAGCTTACAGAATGTCTTTGGACATACCGAACTACTGTTAGGATTCCTACAATTGCTACACCTTTTTCTTTGGTGTATGAATCCGAAGTAGTATTTTCTTTGGAGATCCAGATTCTATCATTGATAGTCGCATTAACAACCACAATGACGTAATAAGAGAAGTGTTGGCAAAGACTTCTACAGTTGGAAGCTCTCGATGACAAGCATCTTGAAGTTTAACAGAGCATTGAGTTTTATCAAGCACGAATCTCCAAAACCTTTAACAAAATGGTTAGGCTGAGAACTTTCAATAAAGGTGATTTGGTCCTTTTAGTAAGAAGACCGATTATAACCAATCAAAAATCTATAGGGAAGTTCCAGCCAAAATAGAAGGGACCTTTTGTCATTGACACAGTCTATTCAAATGGTGCATATTGATTAGCAAAACCAAATGGTGACAAAATAATGATGCCGATCAATGGAAAATTTCTAAAGAAATATTACTCCTAATGTAATATTCAAGAAATCCATCACAGAAGGCCAAGCTAATTATCTGATCTCATACGAATGTTGAAGGAGGTTTTCAATGGGTATTAAGAAGAACCCAGAACCTTTTTAAATGAAAAATAGATTACATACAAATAGCTTATGTAATAGTAAGAAGGAATAAGAGTTGAGAGGTTTGAGGTACATATCCCCTTCAATAACCCTCAATTGTTTTCTCGACCAGCATCTTCGAAAAGAGAGTACAAAAGTATCAAATTATTTGATGCACATACTTGAAATTTTCCCTCAACAGAAGAAAAATTCAACGCTAAGACTTGATGACTGGCCCACTTAAACGCCTGAGCATACAAAGACTTTAAGGAGATTATCGAATATGTCTAATTCTTGATACTATTATCTCCAAAACATGACCAATTTGTCCACCAATCAAATGGAGCTCATCTACAAAGGACAAACACATTTCTAATCAGCTCTACTGGAATAAGACAAAAATTCCTACCTGGAGACTTAATTTTACAATGGTGCAATCAATATTTTGTAGCCCATTACTTCATCGATTCCCCAACGGAGTATAGCAAATGAAGGCATGCTAGCTTGCCATTGACATGCAGCCCCATACACTAACCATGGGCACCAAATGAAAATGAATCCTATGACTTTATGACTATGAATAGAGGAAAAGTTTGCCATGTAAAGCCCAAACAAAATTCTTGCCAACCCATTATGCTAGGGGTAAAAGTATGAACTGCCTAACACTGTCAAGGTAATGTGAATATAACAAGTTTCTTGCCAACCCATCGTGCCAAGGCTAAAAGCATGAACTGCCCTAAAATGCTAAGGCTAAGGGAAGAGAAAAAGTTTGGCATGTAAGCCAAAACGAAATGCTCATCAACCTCATCATGCTGAGAAAAATAGCATGACTAGCCCAATGAAAACAACAAATGGTAAAGGCTAATCAAATCCATTTATAATTAGGGGGTTTGCTAAAAATCTTGTGAATTTGTCATGTTACATTCTTACCTCTAACAGATCCAAAATTCATTTTCTACAAATTTGTCAGGTAAAAAAATACCTCTGACAAACCACAATAATATCATCTATATTGTCAAGTTAGTTATTATCTCTAACAAAATCAAATTTTATTTTCCTTCAAATTTGTCAAGTTAAAAATTATCTCTAGCAAAACAAAATTTCATTTTCACCAAATCTGTCATGTTAAACTCATACCTCTAATAAAATCAAATTTCATTTCCATTAAATTTGTCAAGTTAAAAATTACCTCTAGCAAAATAAAATTTTATTTCCACCAAATCTGTTATGTTAAGCTCTTACATCCGACAAAATAAAATTTTATTTTTCACAAAATTTGTCAAGTTAAAAATTATCTCTGGAAAATCAAAATGGATTTCTCTAAATTTGTCAAGTTAAAAATTAGCTCTGACAAATCAAAATTCATTCCTCTAAATTTGACAAGTTAAAAATTACCTCTGGCAAAATCAAAATTTCACTTCCTTGAAATTTTCTAAATTAAAAATTAGCTCTGGCAATTCAAAAAGTTGTTATACTATAAGTCATTGAACAGCTGAAATTACAACTTATTCAAAAAAGTTAATGATTATTTCTATCCTGTTCAAGAAAGTTATTCATTCATCAAGAATATAATTGGGCGTTTGAATATTTACTCTATTATCAAGTTAATGATTACTTTTGCACAATATACAATAGAATTAATAATGTATCAAGTTAACAGATATCTCTAATCATCAATATCAAGTTCATTCATCAAGTTAATAAACACCTCTGAATGAGTGACAACAAAATTTTCCACAAGCAAAATATTTCCATTTTCCATTCATCATAAATTCATTACAAGAGCTACTTGAAATCATACAATATCAAAAATATACAAACTATTGAAACAAGAGAGCCTTGATCTTTTCCTCGACTTCCCTCACCTCTAATTGAATCTCCTCATATGCTTGAACAGTGGTCTGTCTTTTCAGTTCTTCTTCACTGATATTCAAGTTGTTCACCATATCAGATTTAAGAGCCTCCAATTTCTCCTGTTCAATTAGGAGAGTTCTATTAAGATCATCATGCCGCCTAGATAGATCAGTGATGGTCTTCACAAGCCTTTTTAGTTCTTTCAAGAAAGGCCTGACGTTTGGCAATAATTTCATGAGTTCTTATGATGGCTTAATCCTAGCTCTTGGCCAAAGCAACAACACTCTCTATTTGCTCACATAAAGAGTCACTGGCAGATTGAAATTCAGTAAGACGATCCTGACGAGCATATAATTTTCTCTAAGCTTCTTCTTGAAGTTTGAGTTTCTTCTCAAGTAACCTCCTAAATATGGTCTCAATCGTTTCTAATTTGTCTGTATTGCAAATCTTTAGCAAAGTCTCAGCATAATTTTGTAGTTGAGTCACTATTGCTCTATATGGAATTGCCTTATCTTCTCCACCAACACTTTCTATGACACCAATGTAATGGTTTAAAAATTGGTGATAGAAGCAAAGGATCTGCCCTTCAAGATTAGATTTATATAATGATCTAAGAATGAGAGGATATCTTTGATGGCATACTGAAGCCACTCATAGCAAAAGTATCAATCTCTGCGTCTGCCATTGGTGGCAATGAAGAAATTGTAGATGTTGAAGGAGTAATAACAGAAAGTAAATGCAACTCTAGTAGCTCCAATAATTGGGGACAAGTGGGGAAGTAAATCCTTCAAAAGTGACGTAATCTTTGTTGTGTCATGGGATGAAAAGTAACAACTTCAACAGGAGCACCAGCTTAACCAGGAGGAATAACTTTGTCTGTGGTTTTAATAAGAGGAATTGTTTCATTATCCTCAACAGAAAAAGTAGTTACTTCAGACACAACAGCAGTAGAGGCAACCCTAGATACAACCTCAGTAAGAAAACAACTTCAGTTGAAGAAGCTTCAATCTCAGGCACAAGTTCCGAGGTTGGGGTAGAGATGGAATTTCTAAAAAAGGAAAGAAGATAAAAAAGTCAAAGGAAATAAAAAAATGAAATGACTAAAATTATATTGTATGTGGTGAAAAACCTAGGGGTTGAGCGCTTGATTCTCGAGGGCCATATTCCTCGGCTCTCTTTTCTGCCGTCAGAAAATTGTATTTGTTATGATCCAACGGAGGGATGGAAGAACGAACATCATTATTGATATCATCATCATCACCTGAATTATCATGTTTTTTTGGTGAATCATAAGATGAACTAAACCCCACTCTATAAGCCCATTAAAATGGAATCATGGATTTGGTGAAAAAAATCAAAATTTAAATTAAATCAAGCAAATACTTATGAGTTTGGTCAACCTCTGGTAATCTCCAGGCACTGCCATTGAAGGGGAACTTGATACATGAACCTCTCCAACAACTTGCACCTCATCACCATCAATAATTTGGACTGTTGGAGGAGCAGGAGTTATATAATCTTTTACGATAGTCTGAACTAACTCCTCTCAATCTGTCTGCACTCCTATAAGAGGATGTTCAGTCACAAACAAAGACTCAGTCAATGGAACAATAGAAGGAGCCTCTATGGTTGATTCACTAGGAAATTCAGATGCTACCTGAGTACCCTCCTTAATCCTAATAATAGGGCCTTGACTGCGGCACTTCTTAGATGAACGAGGGCGCAACCTCAGTTCATCTTCTTCTTCATGATCTTCTTCACCTGTTTTAAAAGTCAAACTCAAAACTACTGCACCAGCCTAAACTAAAATGGATTTTGGAATGATCAGTAGATCACGGGACCGTTTTTATCCTTTTCATCTAATGACAATCTTCTTAGGAGGAGATTTCAGACATGAAGATGGTTCTTCTGTCATAGCAGGAATAGGAACTGTAGTAGCTAGTGCTTCCGGTTGATCTGTTGGTATCACTATGGTGTCTCTGTCAACCCTTGAGTCATCTTCTTCACTATTATGCTCATAGCCAAACTCATCCAACCCAGGAACTCTTATACTACCTGCCTCTTTCTTCCAGGAAAACCATGCTTTAATATCCCTAAGGCAGGTGCTATTCGCATTAAAGTTGGAAGGAATTGAGTGGACCATAGAATACCAACTACAAAAACCAAAAGAAGTGTACAAATTTAGAGTCTTTAGGGTAAACTGAATCTGACCTACATGCCACTAGATGCAAAGTGGTACCATGCCCTAGCTCCTTCAAACAAGTTGCCTACAGATTCGATGGATGTATTTGGATTTCCAACATATAGTTGGACATATCTGAACTAGCAAGAGAAATGATTGGGATAATATGGTTCAATGTAGAAGACATTCCCTACGCGGAGAACCAAATGCCCAAGACGAATACTTAAAGCCACCAAAAATATCTAGGCGATAGAGTGGTAAAATAGTCTACACCAGGCGAGTCTGAGAATTGTTCACCATGATCAGCATTTAGAAAACAAGGAAAATACTTACTGAAGATGTTTGCGAACCATGGCTATATAGCCACCCTTTCATTGTGACCTCTCGTAATGTTAGACTCTTGGTGAGCTAAGATCCGTTTGAGAATGGATTGGACTCATCAATGTAGGGCGATGCAAGATAAGCCAAGTCATCAAATAGGTGTACGGAAGCTCTACCCGTAGATTCGGGGTCTTGGTTTTTGTAGTTCTGTCTTTAGCATGGACTTCTTTAACATTGTAAAACTTATTTGTCAACATCCTCAGCCCACTCTATATGCCACAAGCCATCATTGGAAGCAAACTGAGTGGATGACCGTGTGCAAGTAGCACTGCTGGATACACTACCCCAACCGATAAAGTTTCTTGTGGCAATATTGGAACCACACAACACTTTAGCCATAACATCAAGAAACCTGCCAACAAAGCTAGATCTGATAGTTGATGTTTTGCTTGATAGTGAAATCTATCAAAGGAGGTACTAGATTTGAAGATATCCTAATCTGATTAAGTGATGCAGGCACTTGTTCTAAAACGGGCAATCCTATCTTCATCCTCCTGATCAGAAACTGTAGGTAGACGAGTGAAATTAGAATTATTTTCATTAAAACTTGGAAAAAGATAGTCTACCCATCCCTTCTGCTTTACACCAAGATTCTGAAGGCCAGTCTTATGAGCCTAGATGTGATAATGGAAGAGTAGTTCCCAGTGAGTATTATAAATTAAAGAGTGTTGAGCATTCAACAAGTGAAACTCTTCTCCAGTAGGAATGTATTCATCATAGGGGATTTCTTCAATAGGCAGTCTTGAAACTTCATACATTTTGTGTAGTGGAGCCCTAATTCAACACAATGAGTGAAAAATGTGTCAGTATCAGGATTGTACAACTCAAGCAAACCAAAAGATGAAAACGACTAGTGGGAATCCCGTACTGGACTGCCTTGATGGCACGATAAAGGCCTATATCTTTCATATGTTCTTCAAAGGTTGTTAGAAAATATATGGTTAGCATTGCCCACCAGCCCTTCAGAGAAAAATTAACCCATCCTAGCATATTAAAGTCTTGGCATAGAAATTCTCTCTTTGCATCTACAAACTGATGTAGGAAGGTATTAGTAATAAATGGAGTCTCGTCCAATGGAAACTCCTTCTTCCATGACCCGGGAAGTAATCCTGAGAAATGTCTTCCGGAAGCAAGTGAAAACTCACCGTGCGAACTATATCCACCTAATAGAATTCCGTCCTGTGCTTTAGTCAAATGCTAATTTATAGTTCCTGGAATAGAAGCAGGTTGGAGATAAATGAAGGAGTAAGATCTTTCCATGTTTGGGAGAAACAGATTACGACTCCTGACGTGACGAAGCCATTTTTAATCTCCGTCATCTAGGCAATCATCGAGAATCTGTATTGCATCCCTGAACAAAAAAAGGGCTTGTTCATTGGTTTCCTATTTTTCCCTTTGAAAGGTGCATTGATCATAATCTCTCTCAAGGTGAAAGAATTAGGAGATGAGATTTTGTCTTTCTTTCCTAGCTGGTAGACGCAACACAAAGTGGAAATTCTCTGTGAAATCTGAAATGAGTTTTGCCATCATACCTACCAACATGACCAAAATTATAACTCATGGAGGGTGGATTTAAAGTATAGTTAACCACATCAATTGTGGAAAAGAAAAGAAGGAGATTCAGGCAAAATTATGATAAAGAATTATCTTCCAGACCTGAAATGTGGATCATAGGTCCTTGGAGATCCACATTTTAGATCAACAAGACTATCTTAAAGAATCCAAAATGTTGATAACAGATTCTTGGAGAACCGTGTTTCGAATCATCGAAAATATAGAGCACAAACTCACGTTTTAAAGTTAAAAGAAGTTCTTTTGAAGTTCTACATTTCAGATTTTAAATATGGACCATGAACACATCTTTTCAAAAAAGTTGCTTCATTTAGTCCTTGGCGACGAATCACCAAAACCAAGCGAGATGAAATTCGTTAGCTTATCACAAACCATGGGTTCTTCCTGAACCACAGCTAGAAAAGAGCCAGAAGCGGCTTTAGGATCTTGGGAGCCATTAGCGGCTTGACTAGAGGATGAAGATTTCCTTATCATTTTCTTTATAAAAGTTTTAAGAGAATTTGAGTCACAAGAACCCGAAGGTTAAAAGAATAAGGAGCTTAAAGAAGATTGGAGATAAAAAGCTTGAAGAAGCCTGGAGACAAAGAGCTTGAAGAAGCTTGGAGGTGAAGAAAGCTCAAGGGTTTGAAATTTTTTCAGAAGAGACAAGGTGTCTTGTATAGAAGATTTGATTAACGAGATCTTCTGCTAGAAGATTTGATGGCCGAGTTCTTTGGCCCAAATCTCATAAAGATTTTATCATTAATGAGCACATATGACACTTTGATCTCTGTGCCAAAAGGGCAGCAAAAGCAATGATGTTTCAAATACGCCGCCTAAAGTGCAGACTCGCATTTTTAATACAGGGTTGCGTTTTTCTCGTCAAGTGCAGACCCACATTTTTAACCACAAGGTCACGTTTTAACATAAAATTATCAATTATCCAAAGTATTTCAAAACATCTTCAAAGTTATAGAGTTTTGAAAACTGTTGAGGGGTTTTGTTGGCAAAATTTTTGAGAAAAGAAGAGAAGAGAGGGGTTTATAATTTAAACCAAAACGACTATCACATGGATCATCTACCAAAGAGAGATCCATATGTATAGCCAAGAAAGGCTAAAACGTGACCCTCACAAAAATCGCATTATTCATTTTCCATAACCAAAATGCGGATCCTCATCCAGAGTGACCCACGTATTAGGCTAAGAAAAGTCTGATAAATGTGTACCCCTCAAGGTAGCATGTTGTCTTCTAAATCTTGAATATGTAAGGTTATTTCTTTTTCATATTTAAAATGCAGATCCTTGTTCAGAGAGATCCACGCAGACTCTTAAGGTCATGTTTCAATACAAATGAGAATATAATCCGAGACTTAAACACAAGGTCAAGTTATGGCCCGCAAAGCTTATAGAAGAAAAACCAAAGATAACCCCATTTCAGTACAAATGCAGGCTCAGCTGAAAAACTAACACGTGGATTATCAATCAAGGAGAGATTCGTGTTCCTAACTATCTTGTGAGCTCATGATTATAGTTAAATATGATTAAAATGCGAAGCTTAGAGGGTCGCATTTTCACTCCAAAATCTCAAAAGATAAACACTTCCGTATTTATACAAAAATGTGAATCATCTACCACAAGGAGATTCGCATTTCACCTTTCTTCTAAGCTCATATGTGGAGCTAAGTATAGCTGAAACGCGGGCCTCAGAAGGTTGTATTTTCACTCCAAAGTCTCAAGAGGAGAAAACCATCTTCATTGACACTCAAACATGGGTTTGAGCATACCATGCGAGCTACCAAAAGCCAAAATATGGATCTAAAGGTTGAGATCTATGTTTCAATTATAAATCTATAGGATTAAACACGTCGGTTATGAATCCTGGAGATTTAAAACAAATCCAATGGATTAAAAGATAAAGAATTAATTATCAAATTATGGAGGCCATTAAATGGATAGTTACACCAATTCATAGGTCTTCAAGCCTCTATAAATAGCCAAAAGATGGGCTGAAATAGGGGTTATACACCGTTAGATACTAGGTTACTAATGCGTAAAATTTACTGCAAGCGTACAATTTCGGTGTAGCGCTTTACAGGTCGTTTCCAGAGGGATCTAGGGTGTTTTTACATTCTCACTAATTCTTAGTTCTTACGGATTAACTACGATTTTTACATTCTACTAGTTTTTTATCCATATATTATTTTTACTATCTTCTTCCTATCATAAAAATTGATGTTTTAGTTTTAATCTTTACTTAAAGTATTCTAAACATGTGTTATAAAGTGGTGTGCAAGTATAACATATCAAAGATATAACTTTTCATATAAATAAACTAAATCATTAGATAAATCTATGATAAATATGAAAAGTAACAACCCCAAACCCTAAATAAGTATAGGCTATCAAGAAATCTAATTCAAGTATAACCTATAAAAATATTAATCTACGAGTTATTATATTTTAATCTTTTCATTGAAAAATCTTATCTTTATTATTTTATTTAGGAAAAAAAATTAGAGAGCAACTACATGGTGGATTCCTAGTTTCATCTATATTCTAGAGCTAAACTAAATTAGCTACTCATAGTTCTACTTAAAAAGATCATATTTTTCCTAAAAGGGATTAAAGTTTTACACTAGAAACCAAGATAAATCTATCTAAAAGCAATTAGAAAAAAATTATGTAAGAAATAATAATGAACAAAAAAGAGCACCTCTGGAGTCAGTATGGCAGCCGTCACCCTTTAGGGAAGGAGTTAGAAAGAATTTGCAATATATTTGCAGCAGGAAAAACTTTCTCAAGAACATTTCTTGCTCCCTTCTTAGTACACAAATCCTTGAGAAACTTGGCATAAGTAGGAACCTATTGTATAAGGAGTGAAATACTAACCTTCACCTGCTAAAATATTTCAAGAATCTTCTCTATTTGCGGTGAAGCCTTCCTAAACCGATATGGTATTTTTGGCTTAGGAACAGGTTCTTCCAAATGAGCATGTGATGGTAATGGAGGTGATAGAGATAGATGTGGAGAAAGAGATGGAAAAGATGGTGTAGCCTGCAAAATAGTAGGAGTGAGATCAGGGGGCATGGCTACATTATTGTCCACTTGCTTGCCAGATCTGAGCTTGTGAATAGCATTGCATTGGTGAATATGAGATGAAACAGACTGAGATGAGTTAGAGTTGGGGTTCATTATTAGTTGACTCGAAAAGGTACCTGGCCCTTTCTCTTTCAGTTGTGTGGTTGTCCAACCTGCTGCTCTATATTCTTGATCAACAGAGAACTTGGAAAAAGTTGTTGGTCGATCTGTTGTATAAAGTCAGTAAATGCTTTCATTAATTTTGCATTTGTGTGTCTAATTTAGAAGTCATCTTGAAAAGGTTCTCCACATTCATTTGAAATGTCGTTAGTCGTCTATCATAATCATTGTTAGACCCCTACCGTGAATATGAATGATTATGTGCAAGTGGTCTATTCTGGTTGTTCTCTTGATTTGAAGTATTTGGATGTTGATAAGTACCCATATTTAGTCTTGAAAACTGACCATTGGCCTTGATCCCATGAGAGATTTAGGTGGTTTCTCAAACCAGAATTGTATGTAGGAGTGTAAAGATTGTTTATGGGTCTTTGATATAAGGCATTTGCCTGCTCATGTATTAGACCCATGGGATTCACTAATAGTGGACACTCCTCCATAACGTGATTTGGGGTTCTGCAAATAGAATATGTGGGACTTTGTATTTGATTGACTTGACCCATTGGTGGAGCATTAGGAATTTCCAACACCTCAATTCTCCGCATAAGGGTTACAACCTTAGCTTCAGCAGCTATAGAGCTGTCGATGCTATGGATCTCACCCTTATACGCAGAAGTTGATGCATTAGGTTTCTCAATGGGACTCTCCCACAGTATAGTTTTCGACGATAGGTTTTCAAGGAAGTCCCACGCTTCATCCACATTTTTTCTCATGAACTCCCTGTGACACATAAACTCAAGAGTTTTGCATGTGTAATCGAGTCCTTCGTACATGATTTGACACAACCGCCACTTTTCTATCGCATGGTGGGGACACTGAGCTAACAATACTTTAAACCATTCCAAGTATTTCCAAAAGGGTTCTCCCGGCACTTGACAAAATTAATTGATTTGATTTCGAATTCTTGCCGTCTTGTGTGTGGGATAATACTTTTTAAGAAACACTGCAACGAATTCATCCCAAGTAGTGATTGAATCAGTAGGCATACTGTACAACCACTTCTTAGCATTATCTTTGAGAGCCAATGGGATGAAGTGTAGTTTAATTGCGTCCTCCAATAAGTTGAGCAGTTTAATCATCATGCAGACTTCTTGAAACTCACTAATAAAGAGATATGTGTCCTCAGAATCTGAACCAGTAAACTTAGGAAGCATACTGATATATTGCGACTTCAATTCATAGTCATTACCCGCTGCTTGTGGAAGTTTGATGTATGATGGTAGTGATGTGTGCAACGGGTAATATCGATCCTAAAGGATCAGAATCGATTGGTCCATCTTGTCTCTCATAAACAAATATGATCTCACTAATTGACCAAATTGATCACGGGTCCAATGTGGTATGAACCAGCGACCGTGGATGCGCGAGTTTTCTAAACTAATGCAAGAAATGATGTGTAGTGAAAATAAAATAGTGGAAGAGATATGATCAAAGCAAAGATGTGATTCCTACTGTGCTTACTTTTTTGTGTTTTTTTTTACGGAACCAGGGACCCAAAATATAGAATTAAAGAGAAAAAGGGTGAGAAACTCACCAACTTTGCCACTGAATGGTGGCACTTGCAGATCCTTGTTTAGTGGCAAAACCAGGGAGTTTAGCTCCCTGATTTTTGCAGTGTACTTCCAAGACCTTTCTTGTCCCTTATGCTTCCTTTATCTGAACTTCCAGGTCCTTGCACACTCAACACATACTGTTAACCCATAAAATATTAGAAAAAGTAAGAAAACACCGTCAATCCCTACAACAACGTCAAAAACTTGATATGTAAAATTTACTGTAAGAGTACAGTGTCAGTGTATCACTTTACAAGTCGTTCCCACAGGAATCTAGTGTGTTTTTGCATTCTCATTAATTCTTTAGTCCCAGTGGATAAAGTATGGTTTCAAAGTTGGATTTGAACTATTCTAATTAGTTTAGGATACAGAATCCCCGATTTTCTAGCCATTTATTACTTCTATTATTTTTTTCTATCATAAAAATTGATCTTTTAGTTTTAATTTTTACTTAAAGTATTCTAAGAATGTGTTATCAGGTGGTGTGTAAGCATAACATATCAAAAATACAACTTTTTTATAAAAGTAAACTAAATCATTAAATAAATCTATAACAAAGATGAAAAGGAACAACCCCAAACCCTAAGTAAGTATATTCTATCAAGAAATCTAATTCAAGTATAACCTGTCAAAGTATTAATCTACGAGTTATTATATTTTAAGATTTTCATTGAAAAAACTTATCTTTATTATTTTATTTAAGAAGAAAATATTAGAGAGCAATTACATAGTGGATTTCTAGTTTCATCTATATCCTAGAACTAAACTAAATTAACTACTCATAGTTCTATTTAAAAAGATCATATTTTTCCTAGAAAAAGATTAAAGTTTTACACTAGAAAGCAAAATAAATCTAACTAGAAAGCATTTAGAAGAAGATTACATAAGAAATAATGATGAATAGAAAAGGGTACCTCTTCACTAAAAATCCTAACTTTATTCACTAAAAAGTATGGCGGTATGGCGGCCGTCACCCGTTCAGCAAACCCTAACTTTATTCACTAAAAATCTAGTACAAAATTACATCATATAAAGCTCTCCCTAATTTACAAGAATTCATGGGGTATTTATAATCCCAAAATAATCCTACTCCTACTCAAACTCAATATAAAAGATATAATTCTAATACAGCACAAATTAATCTCAAAATATATAATCTTAATCTAATCTATAGGTATTAGAAACCAATGGTTAAGATTAGATAGCATAAAATACTAATTTTCAGGTCCAAAATCCGAAATTAAGTTCAGCAGACCCGTAGCCCGCTGGATTGGATTTTTTATTCTGTAGTGCTTCAGTAAAATAGTCATAATATTTGCATTCGAACTCGGATTGATCAATTATTAGACTTGTTTCGAAGATAATTTTAAACTCTAAAAATTTCTTCTACACAAATACTTTTAGTTTAAGCTTTATCTTGACCGAATATACTCTTTAAGTTACTACTGCTGCACTTGAGTTTCTGTCTTCACCAAAATTGACTTTCTATGCTATTGTTCTTGATAAATTTTTATTTTCTTCTTCTCTTCCTTATGAACCCTTTGTTGCCTATAAAAACACACTAAATATACCCGAATAGCAATTATTTATATACAAAAATAGATAAAATGTGGGAGGAAAAAAATGTAAAATATGATATTAATTAGTTACACACTTTAGTGACTCAATTAATCATCTATATTTGAGCGCTTGTGCTAAAATCTAGAGCCCTTGCATCCAAGAGTTTTACGAAGAATTCCAACTGAAAAACTTGCTTGAATCATCAACGGAGAGTAGGATTGTCCTCCACGACTACTGCAAAACCCAGCACTAAACAAAGGAGAATAATTTTTCCTCATATTCTGTAAATACGTAACCGCTCCAATTGTAATCCTTTAATTGAGAAATTGTCAATAAAAAATTCAATTTCATGGCAAACACTTACTATGGAGTATGCAGGTTGGTCCGCTATTACTGGTTGCATATTGGCATAGAATTCCTGCACTTCCGCATTACAATGTGGTATATGCTGATATAACGTGTATGCTTCCAATCCAGCAGCTTGCATCTATCCTCAAAAGATGAGATTTTCATGTATATGGGCATAATAACCCGCTTGTTCAGCCCAGAGCTTGAAATCCTCGTACTTCTCCAAGAGCTTAGTATTTGTCTTCGTAGCTTTATATCTCAGTAAAGGAGATGGGTTTGAAGAGTTAGTTCGCGCTCTGTTCAAAATTGTTTGTTTCTTGGTCCCATCCTGTAAAATATTCACATAATATATGTCTTAGTAAAATATAACTTATGTATCAAAATTATTCATGTTTATTATTTCATATATATATATATATATATATATATATATATATATATATATATATATATTTCTTATTATTAGTTCATGTTTTTTGTTCCTACTCACTCTCTCTCTCTTTTACAATTCCTAATTTCTCCCCAAATATATCAACATTATTCTAATTTCACTTTTAATGCATGAATATATTAATTATGCAAGCAACCCATGAATTGTTATGCTAAAAATTGTGATTTTTATTTGATTTTACTTTCGAATTAGCGTATATTTTATATTATTCAGAAAAATCCATCAAAAAACCATAAAAATTAGGTAAACCACTCCAAATCTACTAAGAAGTTTAAATCTATCTTCGATATATAATAATTAGTTCATATAAATTGTAGATTTAGATTTTCGAAAAAAAAATCTACTTTTTACGAAGAACAGCCCATGAAATTCAGAGAGAAGAAAACTTACTTGCTCAAATACCTTTGAAGATTTGAAAGAAATTATGCAGGATTAAGTTTTAGCTTTTGAAAGGGGATAATTTTCTTTGGGGTGCTATGGAAAGAGGCTAAGGCTTGTGTGTGGAGAAAAAGAAATTCACAGAAATATTTATAAATGGGATCTGCTTTTGACAACTGTTGACAGCCGCTTCGACAGTGTCTTTGATAGCCACTCTGAAATGGGAAATTTTCGCCCTATAGTGACCGGCTGTCGACAACGGTTTCGACAGCCGTTCTCTATTTAGAACTGCATCAAGCCATTTTTTTAACCATTAGTTCCTAGATTATTGTTATTTAAGAAAACTAATTGTTAGTTCCTAGTTTGAAAATTGATAACTAAACTATAGTTAGCAAATATTTTTGTTCTTATAAAAGATTTTTAGAAGAAAAACTAAAAATGATTAGAAATTTTTTTGAAAATTTTGAAAACTTATGAAATATTAAAAAAAACATTATAAAAAAATTAAAAATTGTTGAAAACATCGTGGGTATAAAAAGTAAGGCTAATTTCATAAGCAATCCCCCAACTTAAAATGCACACTGTCCGTAATGAATTGATATTTCTATTAAATCTATTAAAAACAAATAAATATTACGAAAGAATGTTTAGATATTATCTCAGTTTGCTACCCATGGTTCATCAACTACAAAACAAAATTGTTAGTATATAATATACAGTAATATACGAAGTGTCTTTGTTAAGCTCATATCACCAAGATGTCAGAGGATCCACTAAATTGTAAGATTCCTCCTTGTGGTTTGGAAATGCCTAATAATGTTTTAAGCGTTTTTGTTTACTTTAAATATATTACCACTTTTAGGGTTTTCAATATCAATTATGCTATGCAGATATATAGTCTTAACAATAATTAGTCCGGTCCATCGTGAATGCAATTTTCCTAGACATAGATGTAGGTGTAAATCACAAAGAAACACTTTGTTGGATGGATGAAAAACACGGCGTGTGATATGGTTTTCATGTCATATTTTCAACTTTCTTTCGAAATGCATGAATTGTAATATGTATCACGTCCTAACTCTTGTAATTCATTTATTTGTAATATTCGTAATAGGTCGGCTGAATTGATATCTAAATTAACCAATTTGATTGCCCAATACGCCTTGTACTCAATCTCTACAGGAAAATGACGAGTATTTTCATAAACTATTCTGTATAGGGACATGTGTAAGGGTGTTTTAAATGCCATATGGTAAACCCATAAAGTATCGATTAGTCTAGCAACCAATCTATGCATGACGAATTAACCGTTTTTCCTAAAATTTACTTGATTCCTTATTGGCCAATTCAACCTGTCCATTTAACTGTGGGTGGTAAGATGTAAAAAATTTGTGTGCAATGTGGTATTTCTTCATCAAATTTTAAAAGGGTTTGTTACAGAAATATGAACTCTATCCCTTATTATGGCTTTAGGAACTCCAAATGTATATAATATATATTCCTTTAGAGTTTGATAACAGTTTGTTGATCATTATTTCTACATGTTGTAGCTTCCATCCATTTAGCGATGTAATCGACCACTACAAAGATATAAATATATCTGTTAGAAAAAGGAAATGATCATATGAAGTCGATGCCCCAACAATCGAATATCTCAATTGTAAGAATGGATGTTCAAGGTATATTATTCTTCTATGTTGACAAGACTCGCAATCTTTATAGTATTATAATATTCTCTAAACCTAGTGGGCCAATGAAATTAACATTGGATAT
This sequence comes from Dracaena cambodiana, assembly GCA_036321105.1. NCBI lineage: Eukaryota > Viridiplantae > Streptophyta > Magnoliopsida > Asparagales > Asparagaceae > Dracaena > Dracaena cambodiana. The sequence goes on along the minus strand of JAYEPQ010000012.1, from coordinate 25,290,733 downwards.
TTTGGCTACCATATTTTGGAAGAAAAATGGCTCCCACATGCTTCTGTATGACAAAATGCAATTATGCTCCAGATCTTATAATCGGGCACACATCGCCTAATGATTTGATTTGAATAATACTTAAATAGGTAAAGGTCATCATAAAAAAAACGATGTACCTTATATAAGAATCGTCACTTATCTAGTGCACTCAAATGGTTTGACATTTCACATGCAATATGAAAGTTAATGATATTAGCATACCAGGGAGTAGTTTTGATGGAAAATAGTTGCTTATCAAGGAACAGTCTCTAATTGGTAGTTAGTCATTATTAAATGTCAGACATGAGAGGTGGTCAACAGCCACATTTACTACTCCCTTTTTATCTATTATTTCGAGATTGAACTCTTGGAGCAGCAGTGTCTATCAGATTAAAAGTAACTTTGCATCTTTCTTTAACAAAAAATGTTTGAGCACCGAATGATCTAAATCCAAAATATATGAACAAAGTTTACGAAGAGTAAAGACTACAGCTAAAAACTCCTTCTCTGTTATTATATAATTTGTTTGTGCATCATTGAGAGTCTTGCTGGCGTAGTAGACCACATAAGGCTTTTTTGTCTCCTCGATGTCCCAGTATTGCTCCAACTGAATAGTTACTTGCATCACACATTATTTTGAATGGTAGTGACCAATCCAGAGGTTACATTATTAGTGCTATGATGAGCATCCACTGGAGTGTGTCAAAAGTTGTTTAGCATACCTGCATCCATTCGAATTATACATCTTGCACAAGAAGGTGAGAAAGAGGTTTAGAATAGTACTAAAATCATTTATAAACCTTCTATAAAAACCTGCATGTCCTAAGAATGAATGCATATCATTTACAGTTTTAAGTATTGTTATTTTGGAAATAGACTCAACTTTAGGCTTATCTACTTCTAACATTTTAGATGAAACTATATAACATAATATAATATCTTTGTACCATAAAATGACATTTCTCCCAATTTAGGACCAAATTCTTCCATTGGCATCTTTCAAGCACCACTCCTAGATTAGACATACACGATTCAAAATTATTCCCAAATATAGAAAAATCATCCATGAATAACTATAGATATTCTTCAAACATGTTGCTAAGGACACTTATCATACACCTTTGAAATATTGTGGGTGCATTGCATAATCCAAATGGAATCCTTCTAAAAACAAATGTGCTAAAGGAGCAGGTAAAAGTTGTCTTTTCCTGGTCCTCTAAAGTAATTTCAATTTGTTAAAAGCCAGAATAATTATCAAGAAAATAATAAAACTCATGCCCTACAACTCTTTCAAGTACTTGGTCAAGAAATGGAGATGGAAAGCGATCTTTTTGTGTTACCTGATTTAACTTTCTATAGTCAATGTGCATACGCTCGTAGTTGTATGAGTGGTTATTATCTCTCTATTCTCATTTATAATAATTATTATCACTCTTTTTATGGGAACAACTTCAGTTGGATTACCCACTTAGTATCAACAATTGGATAGATAATGTCAACATCAAGAAGTTTCAATACTTCAGTTTTAATCGCTTTCTTCATGGTAGGGTTAATCTTTCATTGCATCTGCCTCATTGACTTGGCTCTATCTTTCAAAGTGATTCGATGTGTACAGATAAAGAGGCCCGTAACTTTGATGTCCATCATATTCCATCCAATAGCTCCATTATACTTTTGTAGTGTCGATAGTAGTCGCTCTTCTGAATTCTTATTAAGATGCACTTAGATGACCACAGGAAAAGTTTTCTTATGCCCCAAAAATGCATATTTGAGATCTTTAGGTAGCAAGTTTAGCTCAAATATCAGTGCTTTGATATCAGATGATGTTAATTTCTTTGTAATTTAAGATAACTCTTCATATACTTTCATTTTTTTAATCCATCCTGTAACATTTGAACACTGAGCATCAGTTTAGTGTTTTATAATATTAACGGTATGTTCAGGTTAGATCCATTTAAGGAAACCATCGTCCATTGTTAATATAAGCTCCAAAGGGTCGAATATGCACAATGATACGATATCTCCATCTTCACGAATTTCTTCAATGTTATTAATATCCTGCAATTCATCATTGTCAATATTGGGTTGTTTGCAGATATTAAAAATATTGAGCTCAAGGGTAATATTCTCAAATAATAGTCTCACCACACCATTCCTACAATTAATAACCACATTAAATGTGGCTAAAAGGGGACATTTGAGGATAACATAAATGTGAAGATTCGAATTCTTTACAGGTGCAGTACGAAAACTATAAAATATACTAGAAAATAGAAGTTTTTGATCTACACTAAAACATCTTAGACAACACTTTTGGGATACCTTTCTGACCTATCAGCCAATTGTAGTAAGATAGATATCGATTTAAGTTCTCTTAGACCCAGTTGCTTATAAATCAAATATGGTAAAAAGTTTACATTAGCTCCCAAATCTAGCAAAGTTTTTTCAATATTGTGTTGACGTATCACATATAAAATAGTAGGACATTCAGGATCCTTGTATTTAAGAGGCATTTTAGAATAGAATAACTCACTTACCTGCTCTGCGGAAAAAGCTTTCTTTTGTACGTTGTGATGTCTTTTGATTGTACACAAATCCTTCAAGAATTTTGCATGTGAGGGGAGTTATTTGATTACTTCAAACAGAGCGATATTGATCTGTACCTATTTAAACATTTATAAAATATCAGTATAGGATGCACTAATATTTTAGCTTTCAATCATGGGGAAACCGTACAGGTCATTTGTAAGTTGCAAGAGTGGACTCTTTAGAATTGTCATCTTTAGATTGTTGTATTAAATCACCACCATATTTCTCCTCAATATCTTCTTTTGAAACGGGCTCATCAAGTATTTTTCCACTTCACAAACTAATTGCAATAGATATCTCATGTATATCATTATTAATTGAAGAAGTAATAGAATTTATACCTTCAACTTTACTTAAAGTGCTAGCCTCAGGTTGAGATGGTAACATAATTTTTTTCTTTGTTTGTAATGTGGAACTAAGGTGGCTTATCTATAATTGTATATCACTGAAAGTTGTCGCATTCTGATTGCTGATCATTTATTGCGACTGAATAAACTGCTGTTGTGCTTAGATCATTTGATCCCTTATCTTATGTATTTGCAAAATATTATCCTCGAGGTTCCTCTTTTTTAGTGGTTGGTACACCGAAGGTTGATTAGAAGATTAGACATATTGTTGTAGTTCGGATTAGTGGGTGTTTATTTTGATGATTAAATTGTTGCTGAGAATTCTGCTTCCATTTAACATTTGGGTAGTTCTCATAACCAGGGTTACATGTTAGTGAATAAGGATTGTTTGCAGGTTGAGGAAAAGTGTTAGAGGTATTAGCTTGTTCATTTAATATTATATTATCCATATCTCAATAGTCTTGCATCGAATAAGAGATAAGAAATAGAGTAGTTTATACTGATTCACATAAAGACATAAAAATAACCGTGGTAGCCATTTTGGGGAAGCAATCTGTGGCTAATTATAAACTATTTTAACTCATGCTAACATCAGAGGCTCAGCATATTCCTATGCAAATATGTTATTAGTGTTCCGCTACCCAATTTTCTGGTGAGGGCGTTACAGTTGATATCAAAGTCTAAGTTCTCAAGTCAATTCATGTGCTTTGAATTGATTTGGATCTTGTTACAAGTAAATTTCTCACATATATACACAATACTCATTGAGTTTCATTAAGTCCCATTCCATTGATCCAATCTTATCTCTTATTTGGTTCCTAAAGATGTTTTGTTCTAGAAATTTCTATCCCAAATATGAACTAAATATTTGCCATTTGATATTTATTCCTATTTTCTTTATATCCCATCCCAATTCTTTTTAGTTTTTCTTTGGAAGATGGTTTGTTTAGTTTGTGGATTAAGCTTGAGCTCAATTAAAGAGACAGTAGAGAGCTATCCAAGAAATAAATGGATTAGTCATATTTAAACTTATGCATACACTTATGGAAATTTCAAGGATGAAATTCTTCTCGAAGAGGGGTGTGATGTAACTACACAAAATAACCATATATTTTTTATTAATTATTTATTTATTTATGAAATTTTAGTATGATTATTTTAAATAAGCAAATGTTGTCGTTGAAATTTTAAAATAGATTTATCATATTACTATTTTATATAATATTATTTTAATAAAATATTTTCTTATAGTAAAGTCCATAACTATTTTCAAAAAAATTAATAATACTTAAATTTTCTCATTGGAGCCTTAGCCCATTCTCTTGGCCCAAACTCAAAATGATGATGTTGATAATAATAATAATAATAATAATAATAATAATAATAATAATAATAAAATTTAATCCATAAATTAAACCCAATTAATTTTCTCCTATCAGTAAGATAACTTTTAATTTGAAATATGAATAATTTCCATTTGAACCTTCCATTTCAACTTTCTTATTTATTTTCCTCCATTATTCAATTTCTACAATCTCTCATTAGTCAAATATATTAATATGTTAATAAGCCATTTGACCCATTTAAATTCAAATTTAAAAATTATCCTTAAAATCCTATAATTAACTATAAGTATTAGTCATTTGACTAATTTCAAATCTATATTTAAATTATTCTAAATTTATCTCATTTATTGGTCATTTGAATTTTTTGAAAACGTTCTAAGTCAATTGTATTTATTAGCCCTTAACATCAAACTTTTCTCCAAAAATCTTGTTTAATTCCAGTAATCCCTCCCTTAAAACTCTCATACTAAAAGCTATTTAAACTCCTCCATTCATCTTAGTTTTCTCCCTACGAACCAAACCTCATTTCTCCTTCTCTCCACCTTCATCGACCCTCGGAGTGCTACCGACCGCAGAAACATCACAGACTATTAGAGCATCACCGATTGCCAATACTATCGCTACCAGTGACAATTCGCCAACCGTCGAATCATCATCAACCACCATAGGAACCATATGGTGAGCCTATATGCTATCCGAACATGCACCATACCGTCAGAGCTGTCCTATATGCAACCACTGCTATTGGAGCATTCCTCGCTGGAGCACCACTTGCCCAAGCAACTCCTCTCCCTTCTTCTCTCATGGAATCTATCAAGAGGTAGGATGATGCGAACCCCATCAAGAATAACGAGACCCGTAGAAAAAAAAGAGAAAATCCAAGAACATTCTTGATCAGGTTTGGATGGGAGATCTCGACCCGTTGCTTCAACAAAAACAAGAACCTCGGTATAATTGACCTCAACCATTTGTTTAATGCAAAATAAGAACCTTGGTATAAAGAAGACGCCACAAACAGTACTGGAAAGCCGTTTGATAAGTCGATGATGAACGCCCCGGAAGAATTCCGATAAGTTCGAATAGCTCTTCAAAGAACCAAAGAGAATAAATTCACCAATTATCTGTAAACTGTTTCTCTTCTATTCCATTAGACGCCTTTTTATAGGCTAAAAAAATACAATGAAAGTTTCCTACAAGAAAAGTTCAAAAAAATAGAAACAAAACAAAAGGAAACAATCAGCCCCTTAATTTGACTGATCAATACAAGAAAAGTTTAAGAAATAGAAACAAAACAAAAAGAAACAATCAGCCCCTTAATTTGCTAATCAATACAAGGAAAGTTCTAGAAATAAAATAAAGAGAAACAATCAATTTTGACCAGATTCTTCTAGTAGTTGAATCATATTGATGCATCTTGGTTGAACTCGTAAACCATCCTCAATGGGCCTCTACGAATTTGCTTGAGCCCAAACCTCTTGAATCAGCCCATTAAGTGCATCTTTGAACTTCTTTCCTTATGCTCTTGTAACCGGCCCAGTTGGAACTTGAACTGGCTCCTTTGTAGTCAAGTCATTATTTGCATCATTCCCCTCCTCTTGAAAAGGATTTACTCTTAAATCATCACCTACATCAAAATGACTCAAATCAGTAACATTGAAAGTAGCACTAATATTGTACTCACCAGGCAAATCTAACTTGTAAGCGTTGTCATTGATGCGCTCTAGAACTTGAAAAGGGCCATCCCCTCTTGGAACTAGTTTGGAATGTCTTCGCGCCGGAAATCTTTCTGTTCTCATATGCAACCACACCCAATCTCCGGGTTCAAAAACAAGCTTGTGACGCCCCTTGTTGGCTTGTTTTGCATACTGCTTCGTTCTTCTCTCAATATTGAGCCTTGCCTTCTCATGTATTTGCTTAACAAAATCAGCCTTTTTCTTTCCATCAAAATTAACACGCTCAGAAACAGGTAATAGAGATAAATCCAATGGAGTCAAAGGATTAAACCCATAAACAAATTCAAACGGTGAGAATTTAGTAGCAGAATGAATAGATCTATTATAAGCAAACTCAACATGTGGTAAACACTCTTCCCATGTTTTGATGTTCTTTTTAATTATTGCCCTCAATAAACTAGATAAAATCCTATTTACTACTTCGGTTTGACCATCAGTTTGTGGTGACAAGTAGTAGAAAACAAAACCTTGGTACCTAGCTTACACCATAAAGTCTTCCAAAAGTAGCTCAAGAACTTAGCATCTCTATCCGAAACAATGGTTCTAGGCATGCCATGCAATCTCACAGTCTCTCTAAAGAATAAATCAGCAACATGCGAAGCATCATCCATTTTATGACATGAAATAAAGTGCGCCATCTTAGAAAATCTATCCACAACCACAAAAATCGAATCTCTTCCACGTTTAGTCCTAGGTAATCCTAACACAAAGTCCATTGAAATATCAATCCAAGGCTCACTAGGAATGGGCAAAGGAGTATACAAACCGTTGGGCTGCACTCTGGATTTAGTTTGCCTACATGTGACACATCTACCACAAATTCGCTCAATATCTCGTTTCATGTGTGGCCAATAGAAGTGTTCCTACAATAGCTAAGGTCTTAGCAACCCCAAAATGTCCCATTAATCCCCCTCTATGGGATTCCTGCACTAACAAATTCCTCAAAGAACAGTTAGGCACACATAATTTATTTTCTCGAAATAAGAGCCCATCATATCTAAAGAACTTACCACAAGCGTTTTTCTCACAAGCCCGATACTCTTCACAAAACTCATGGTCATCAATGTATAAACTTTTAATGTGTTCAAAACCAAGCAATTTTGCATCAAGTGTAGAGAGTAATGCATACCTGCGAGAAAGTGCATCGGCGACCACATTCTTCTTATCTTGCTTATACCTGATGACATATGGAAATATCTCAATGAACTCTACCCAACGAGCATGCTTTTTATTTAGCTTGTGTTGGCCCTTCAAGTGTTTCAAGAACTCATGATCAGTGTGAATCACGAACTCTTTAGGCCATAGGTAGTGCTGCCATGTCTCCAAAACTCGAACCAATGCATACAACTCCTTGTCATAAGTCGGGTAATTTAAGGCTGCCCTGCTTAATTTCTCGCTGAAGTAAGCAATTATCGTCCCTCCTGCATAAGAACTGTGCCTATGCCAATACCTGAAGCATCACATTCAATCTCAAGCGTTTTAGAAAAGTTAGGTAAAGACAATAAGGGGGCGTTGGTTAGCGTCTCTTTGATTAGCTAAAACGCCTTCTCTTGTTCTTCTCCCCATCTAAATCCGACGTTCTTCTTGATCACTTCGGTAAGTGGTGTGGCTATGCTACTAAAGTCCTTCACAAACTGCCGGTAAAAACTAGCAAGTCCATAAAAACTACGAACAATGCTTACACTTGTGGGACTCGGCCACTCTCGGATTGCACGTACCTTCTCTTCATCAACCTGTATACCCTGTACACTAACAACAAATACCAGAAATACAAGCTTAACGGTGCAAAAAGTACACTTTTTCAGGTTAGCAAATAACTTTTCTTTCCTAAGCACATCTAAAACTGATTTCAAATATACGGCATGATCAGCCAAGTTTTTGCTATAAATGAGTATATCATCAAAATAGACAATAACAAACCTGCCTATAAATACTCGCAAAATATGATTCATAAGTCTCATAAAAGTTCTTGGTGCATTAGTCAACCCAAAAGGCATAACTAACCATTCATACAAACCATATTTTGTTTTATAGGCAGTTTTTCATTCATCTCCTTCTTTCATTCTAATCTGATGATAACTACTTTTTAAATCAATCTTAGAGAACATACAAGAACCATGCAACTCATCTAACATGTCATCTAAGCGAGGAATAGGATGATGATACTTTACCGTTATGTTGTTGATGGCTCGGCAATCAACACGCATTTTTCACGTCCCATCCTTCTTAGGTACAAGAAAAACTGGAACGGCGCATGCACTCATACTCTCTCTCATATACCCCTTCTCTAACAACTTACTTACCTGCCGTTGAAGCTCCTTTGTCTCCTCGAGATTGCTCTTATAGGCTGGTCAGTTTGGAATTGTCGCACCAGGAACAAAATCAATTTGATATTCAGTCCCTCGAATTGGTGGTAATCCATGTGGTGTTTCTCAGGAAAGACATCCTCAAATTCCTACAAAAGAGAAACAACAGAACTGGACAAAGCAGGATCAAGTTCGTTAGTATTTAAAAATGTCTCTTTGTACAAAAGTACAATCATCGGCTGATTTGAAAACATTGCTCGCTTAATCTCACTCACTTTTGCATAGAAATTCTTTTGTTTTCTCTCTGTTTTTCTATCAATGGCTGAATTTTGATTTTCGTTTTCTCTCTCATTTTGCTCAGTCACTTTATGATTTTCACTCTTTTTCTTTTGCTCACTGTCTTTCTTTTGATCACTCTCTTTTTTTTTATCACTCTCTTTTTGCAACCTCACTTGATCTTCATAAACTTGTTTTGGTGTCATTGGCACAAGAGTGATGGGTTTTTGGTTGAGCACGAACGAGTATTTGTTGGTGAAGCCATCATGTTTAACTTTTCGATCGAATTGCCACGATCGGCCTAATAGCAAATGTCTAGTTTGCATCGGAACTACATCACACAAAGCTTCATCTTCATATTTTTCGATACGGAATGAAACCAAAACCTGCTTATTTACCGTTACCTCGCCACTATCATTCAGCCATTGTAACTTGTACGGTCTAGGATGTTTCAGTGTGGGCAGTCCTAATTTCTCCACCAAGGTTGTGCTTGCAACATTAGTACGACTTCCTCCATCAACAATCATACTACATACCTTGTCTTTGACGTAGTACCTAGTATGAAAGATGTTCTCCCGCTGCACTTCTTCAATTTCTTTTGCTTGCAAGCTAAGAAGTTTTCTTGACACCAACAATTCATTTTGAACTGCATATTCTTCTTCATCTACGTCCTCCAATGGTGGCATAGAGTTGGTATCGGACTCGTCTTCGGTTTCGATCTCTCAATTACCCCTTATTACCATGACTCTTTTGTTCGGGCATTGACTTGCTATGTGACCCCTGCCTTGACATTTAAAACACTTAATATCACGATTTCGAGAAGTGGAAGGATCATATTTACCTTGAGTGCCATGGTTGTTGTCTCTTGTTTTGGCTCGAATTTAGGTTTTGCAGCTGGTTTCTCCTCTTTGTTACATGACTCGTCTTCCATGGGGAAAAATCCGAATTATGGGATGCACGTGTACCACCTCTCCTCTTGAGTTGTTGCTCCACCTTGATGGCCATGTGCACCATATCCTCTAATTCCACATAATGCTGTATCTCCACCCTGTTATGAATTTCTTGATTCAAGCCATTCAAGAACCTAGCCATAGTAGCCTCTCGGTCTTCTTCGATATTAGCCCGGATCATGGCAATTTCCATCTCTTGATGATAATCCTCCATACTCCGGTTACCTTGTCGGAGCGTTTGCAATTTATTGTACAACTCCCGGTGGTAATGGCTGGGCACAAACCGCTTCCTCATCACTATTTTCATCTCTTCCCATGTCTCAACCGATCGTTCCCTATTTTGCCACCTGTTCAATACTAATTGATCCCACCACAATAGCATAGTCAGAAAACTCAATGGCAGCAAGTTTTACCTTCTTCATCTCAGAGTAGTTGTGGCAATCGAACACTAACTCCACATTTTTCTCCCACTCAAGATAAGCCTCGGGGTCGTTTCTTCCTTGAAACGCTAAAATCTTCATCTTAATACTACCCAAGTTGTTATCTTTCTGATTCCTATCTTGTCTAAACCGCCCTCCATATCTCCTATTACCAACAACTGAATCCCGATCTTCTTCTTCATCAAAACCAGCCCCATAATACTCTCCATCTTCATCTCTCACTCCCCGATGTTGAACTCTTTCCCTCCTATGCACCTTATGAGTATTTTGTGGCTGCTCCAAACGTGTATTCTCCATCCGATCAATCCGCTCATGCACCTGCTCCAATTCTAACCTCATCACACGCCTCATCTCACTCATCATGGCTTCCATGAGCAACTTTGGGTCAGCCATCCCTGTAGCACCTTCGGTGATGCTCTTTTCACTGTTGTGAGACATAATTGTTGTAAATCAAAGTTAGAAAACAACAAAAAAAAGGAAATGACCTCACACACTCCCTCACGTGTTCTCACTCAAAGAATGATTCACTCTATTCCACTCGTGTTTCACTCAGTATAATCAGATTTTACCCTCTAATATGCTCACCACTCTTGCCTTTTTCCACTCGATAATCCTCTTTCAGTTCTTTTGAAACTATTCAAACAATATTCAAAATTCCAGCAACAATTCACCAAGAACTCACCAAGGGAATTCAGGTTTAAAAGGTAATAAAACAAGGGATATGAGTGATTAGATTTTCAAAGCACAATTCAGCAAAATTACCAAAAAAAATTTTTTTTGGTCTTTGGGGTTTATTGGAAACAAACGAAAGAGAATCTTTTTACTCCTTTTTTTTTACCTTCTTTTTTTTTCGGATCTTTTTTTTCATATTTTTTTTTTCAGATTCTTTCTTTCGTTAATAACAGAACAAGATTTCGAATGGGGCAGAAAAAAGAAATTCGGCTGGATAAGAAAAGGAAACTAAATTTAAATGGGATAGGCAAACCTAAGACGAGAAATCCTTGGCTTTGATACCAAATGATGCGAACCCCGTCAAGAATAACGAGACCCGTAGAAGAAAAGGAGAAAATCCAAGAACATTCTCCATCAGGTTTGGATGGGAGACCTCAACCCGTTGCTTCAACAAAAACAAGAAGCTCGGTATAATTGAGCTCAACCCGTTGTTTAATGCGAAGAAAGAACCTTGGTATAAGGAAGACGCCACAAACGGTAGTGGAAAGCCGTTTAATAAGTCGATGATGAACGCCACGGAAGAATTCCGATAAGTTCGAATAGTCTTTCAAAGAACCAAAGAGAATAAACTGACCAATTATCTATAAACTGTCTCCCTTCTATTCCATTAGACGCTTTTTTATAGGCTAAAAAAATACAAGGAAAGTTTGCTATAAGGAAAGTTCAAAAAAATAGAAACAAAACAAAAAGAAACAATCAGCCCCTTAATTTGGCTGATCAATATAAGAAAAGTTTAAGAAATAGAAACAAAATAAAAAGAAACAATTAGCCCCTTAATTTCTGATCAATACAAGGAAAGTTCTACAAATAAAATAAAAGCAAACAATCAATTTGACCAGATTCTTCTAGTAGTTGAATCATATTGATGCATCTTTGTTGAACTCGTGAACCATCCTCAATGGGCCTCCACGAATTTGCTTGAGCCCAAACCTCTTGAATCAGCCTATTAAGTACATTTTTGAACTTCTTTCCTTGTGCTCTTGTAACCGGCCCAGTTGGAATTTGAACTGGCTCCTTTGTAGTCAAGTCATTATTTGCATCATAGGATCATCTCACTTTTTAATGAACTTATATTTTATTAGATTTAGGTAGATAGCCCATTAACAAGAACATAATTAAAATTTATTTCTTTCATCTTATAAACCCAATAAAATGAGTTTCACATTTGTCTGTTTCAATATCACTAGTCTTTCACATCTAAAAAAATGGACTTTTTTATGTTTAAGAAAAATCTCTAAAATCACTAAAATCCAGACTTACCTATTTTAATAGTTTTGTAATGACTTGTAGATATTGAATTTGATCGGAATTGTGAGAGTGCAATTTTGACAAACATATTGCTAGACTAAGGTAAGTCCATTCAGGAACATACTTTATCAGCACTATTTCTACTATTTAGGAATAATTTATATTTAAGCTTTTTTAATGCTCAGTGTTGTTTTCTTTAACAAAAACTGTTTAAATAAATTATGATTTTATTTCAAAAATATTATACTCTCGTTTTACATTCCTCATTTGTCATTATTATAATTAGTGGTAATTTATGTACAGAAAATATGATAATCTCAAAATTTTATTCAAATGAAATATAAATCATAAAATTGACTAATGATTAAATAAATAATAAATCAGAACATGAATTTATGGTGATAATAAATTTAATATTAGATGGAAATGGTGTCTAGAAAAATGTTTTAAAGGAAATTAGTTATTTAATTAAGGAACATACTTACATAAAAAACCTCTCACTTTCCTACTCTTGTCTGATCGTATGTCATTATGATATGTAGTTAGAAATTCTTAAATTAGTGGTTAAAATTTCAATAATATATTGCAATTGAAAACATCTATATAAGAATCATATAACTATAATAAACTTGAACTACAGTTTAACTCAAATTGATCAAGATCATATTGATTAGAAATGAATTGTACTGGACTTGACATTATATTAATAACTGTAAATAATACTAGTTTGGGAGAGACACTAATAGATGTGAAAACTATGTTTTGGCTGTACTGTTAAGTTGTAAAACTGATTTTTGCACATATCATGTATGCGTGATGATTAGCTGGATCAAATTATAATAGTACTATTACCATTGTGCAGGTCTGGGTCAGCTCCCGACAATCATGTGATTATTTTTTCAGCTCTGTACGGGAGACAATCGTAACATGGATATAAAGCATCGGTTATAATCTCCAATAATATAGACATCTTAAATTAAAACACTTAACATGTAAACTAGAGGATAATTATAATTAGAATAGATATTATAAAGAACTTAGTTAATAAATTAATTTATGTTCTATATTTTTATATTCATATGCATTATTCATATATAATTCAGTTACTCTTACTCCTTATCATTTCATATTAGTATTAATTTTTGTATTTGGTCGCGATCTGACAGCCTAAGTGTGCATGCTTAGATTTGAAATAGATATGATAGAACAAATTAAAAATCTGACGGAGTAGCTGAAACAGCATGTTGTCATTCTTTCCTTTCAATTTTGACCGTTGTTATTTTAAATTACTTCTGCTGTTAAAATATTATCTTCGTCCTTAGTTATTATTCAATCTTTATTTCTATCATTATTCATTGTAATCCAAATTTGTCCAATGAATAAAAGTTCTATTTTCTATTAAAATATTATTGTATTTAATTGTGACAATGACTAATATTGTACTAAGTCTTATATTTACGAATATTATCGAACGACTAGGCTATCCAATATTACGGGTAGCGGGCCGTTACAATTGGTATTAGAGACAGACACCAATCAGAAGTGTGTGAAATTAAGTTTCATATAGAACTAAGAAACAAAGTGTCACGCAAATAGTGGAGGCCACCTCTTGAATCCGTAGAATCCATGAGAGCCACCTTTAAAATTCCACATCACCTGTTGAAGTATTACCATATTATTGAGTCCTCTAACGAGAATGTCAGACTCTAAAGGGGAAGAATATAATATCCCTATCACAATAGTCCCACATCAGATATGAGATAAGAGATATAGTAGTTTATAATATTTTCCATAAAGCCATAAAAATAACCATAGTAGCCTTTTTGCGGGAGGAATCTATGACTAATTATAAACTATTTTAACTCATGCTAAGGCCAGAGGCTTAACATATTCATACGCGAATATATTACTGGCATTCTACTATCCAATTTTTAGGTGGGGGCATTACAAATACTTCCCTATATGCAGAAAGTGTTGGACAATCACAAGTTACATATTCTTGTATCTTACAAATATCACAAACTTTCAGAACTTCTTCTATTGCCTTGATTTTTTCTGTTTTCTTTATAAGCAAATCTTCAAATTTTTTAATGATAGTAATTAATCATACACCTATATTTTAGTTTCTCCCAATTTAATAAGTCAACCTCTATTATGAGACTTCTCTACCAATTGGTTTCTTTCCAAAATATCCTCTGTTTTCTACACTAGTGAATTATTGGCAAGTGAATCAAGATAATCTCATACTTTCCCAACATCTTACTCAAAAATTCACCATTATACATGGTTTCTACAAATTGCCTAGTTGCAATGTTTAGCCCTTGATAAAAGGTACTTACAGTTCTTCATATCTTGGAGCCATAATGTGGGCATAGGAGTAGCAAATTTTTAAATTTATCTTAACACGTGAACATAAGTTCATCTTCTTTCTAACAAAAGTTAAAAATTTGCTTTCGCATATAATTTGTTCGATGTGAAAGAAAGAATTTCTTTCGGAATTCAAGAATTTCTTTAGGAATTCTTTTTACATCTCATGCCATCTTCCTATTGAATTGGGACGTAATGAAAGTAACCATACTTTTGTTTTATCCTTAAGAGAGAATAGAAAGAGCTTACGTTTTAATTGCTCTACGGTAATATTCAGAATTAATAGGAGAGCAAACCTCTACGAATTCTCAAAGCTGCAAATATGGGTTTTCTAATCCATCCCATTGAATTTAAGCAAAAATTGAAGTACTTCAGATTTAATCTCGAAGTGTCCCATATTCAAAGGAAATGTTATACATAAAGGTTAGATTTGTAGAACAAGAAAAATTGAGTTAGATTGAGCAAGATTCGCCCCGTATTGACCCAAGCCTTGCGTGCTACGAGGCTGGCGCAGTGAGGCTGGCACGACAAGGCTGGCCGCGGGCTCCACGAGGCTGGCACAGTGAGGCTAGTAGCCTCATGCACAGTGAGGCTGGCCCCCCCGCCTTGCATCGTGAGGCTGGCAGCCAGCCTTGCATGTAGCGAGGCTGGCTTCCAGCCTCGCACGCAGTAAATTTTGGGCCCCAGCCTGACACCCTAGAGGGGCTATTTTGCATATTTTATAAATTCTAATCAGATTTCAATTAATTTTATGTGCAGAATCAGGACCAGATATAACGAATCTCTGGAACAAATCCTATCAAAAGGAAACTCAAATATTTGATCAAGTTTAAAAGAATATTCCATCTCTATATATATAGAACTCTCTCAACCACTTAGAGCCTATAAATACCCATACAAAGGGACTCAAAAAGAACCTTTGGCAAGATCTCTCTCCCATACAAGAGTCCGTAGCCTCTTCTGACCAACAGCGATAGAGAAGAGCCGGCCCTAAAAATCTCCACCGTCAATGTCATATCCTCAACGAGAAACGGATCATGCCTCATAGCTACCTAGATCCCATGAACTTCTATAAAAATGAGCAACGATCTATATGTCGTCTCGTTTGTTTTCTCTCTACTTCTTTTCATTGTAATCAGTTATAATTGATCCAAGAGAAATTCTATAATAATTTCAATGGCAATGAAAAGATCCCCGTTTTTCTTTTTTTTGAAAATAGACTAGCGACCACAGTGGGAGAAATCTCCTATACTGAAGAGGAGATGGTGGTCCAATCTGACATCTATAAAAGTGGAGAAACGGTGGAGATATTGGTGATCGAAGTTGCCCAATAAAAATATGAGTTTTACATATCCTCGGACTCGTCGAGTCCATGCAAGAAGAGATCCTCGTGGCAAGGACATAAAAAAGTTATGAATTCAGAATGTTCAAAATCACGTAAACAAAAAGATGACTTGATGGTTTTAGATGACAAGTAGACGTTGATCCATCAATAATCACTTAGATTTTCAAACTCTGGTTCATTAAAACAAACAATGTCCCTTCCAATATTCAGAGAACTTGCCATGTTTGACGCCAAAGGGGAACCTATTGCTACACAAAAACGGACCCAAATCCACAACTAGAATAGGAGAGCTCGCCTCAGGGCCTCAAAGCTCGTTGTCAACGCCAGGCTAAAATTCAACCTGGCATAAACAAAGAAGAACGTCAGGCTCAAATTCAGCCTAGCATAAGTCAAGGCGGATGCCAAGCTCAAATTCAACCTGGCATAAACAATGAACAATGCTCGGCTTAAACTCAGCCTAGCATAAGTCAAGGCGGATGCTAGGTTCAAATCCAGCCTTGCATGGACAAAAATGGATGCCAAGTTAAATCTCAATCTAGCACAAATCAAGTTGAATGCCAGGCTCAAATCCAGCCTAGCATAAGTCAAGGTGGATGCTAGGCTAAATCTCAGCCTAGCACAAATCAAGTTGAATGTTAGGCTCAAATCCAGCCTAGCATCAGTCAAGGTGGACTCCAAGCTAAATCTCAGTCTAGCACAAATCAAGAACGTCAAGCTCAAATTCAGCCTAAAATGGACAAAGGTGGATGGTAAACTAAAATTCAACTTGGCATAAATGAAGATGGATGCTAAGCTAAGTCCCAGCCTAGCACAAACAAAGTTGAATGCTAGGCTGATTTATAGCCTAGCATAAACAAGACTAGATGCCAGCCTAGCATAAGTAAAATTAAAAATCAATATAAGTCCAAGCTAGTACGCGAGGCTAATTCAACTAAGCCAATGTGCAAGGATAGATCAATATGCCAGGCTCTTCCAGTATGCCAGGCTCGTCCAATGCACGAGGCTCGTCCAGAGCGCGAGGATCATCCAGTGTGTGAAGATAAAATTAAGACTCAGCCTCACGTAAGAGCAGAAGAAAGCAAGACTGCGAAGCAATTTCATGAGAAACTGATGTGATAAATTACTGCAAGCATACAATGTAGGTTATAGCGCTATACAGGTCATCCCACAGAGATCTCAGGTGTTTTGTGATTCTTACTATTTCTTTAGTTCTAGTGGATTAACTAAGAGTTTGTAAATTGAGGGAAGATTGGTTATAAGTACTAGAGATTAGCCTAAGATTTCGAATCCATTAGAATAATAGCCTAACAATGAATTATCTCTTTTTTCCTAACTTTTTAATTATACACGGTTAAGTAACATATTAAAAAGGTGATATTTTTAATTTGATTTTAATCAAGTGCCTCTAAGTATGACCTATCAAGTGATGTGCAAGTATAAACCATCAAAAATAACACCTTTCTTAAAAACAAATCATATCAAGTAGAAAATCTCATAAACAAAAGAAAAGAAGTAAACTTCAAACCCTAATCTACGCATAGGCTATCAAAAGACCAAATTTAAGTATAACCTATCAAAGAAATTAGATTTACAAGTTTATCTAATTCAATTTATTTAAAGGAAAATCTTTATTAATAATTCTAAAAATAAACAAAGAATAAGAATTTTGAACTTCATCTAAGCATAGATTATCAAAATATTAATTAAGCATAATCTATCAAAGAATTATGTTTGTGAACTCTGTCTTTTATTTATTTATAGAAAAATCATAATTATATTTATTTTTAAGAAGAAGATAAAATAAATCCATGTTAGATCTATTAAACTAACTTCATCTACATTCTAGGGCAAAAGAAAATTAGCTACTCATATTCCTAATAAGCAAATCGAATTTTTATTCAAGAACACAATAGAATTTAATTTAGAAAGCAATAAAACCTAAACTAGAAAGCAATTAACTCTATCTAGAAAGCAAATAAAGAATTAAAAGCAATGGCTTACCTCTGGAGCACGGTATTGTGGCCGCCACCCCTTAAGCAAAAGCCTAATTTTATTAAATTAAAAACGAGTACAAAACTTACTGGATTCTCCCTAGAATACAAGAATACGGCTAATATATAGGCTTCGCAAATCAAACCCTACTTATAGAAAAACTACAATGCCAATAAATTACATTGAAGCCACGGGAGAAAAATCAGCTATTGGGGCCCACTTTGGGCCGCTATTTGGCTTCAATTACAGCTAAATAGCGGCTAAATTAAACAAATAATTTATGAATTTTCTTTCCAAGGAGTAATTTCTCCTTTTGAGTTTATTTTGATGACTTTATTGCACTTTGACTCTCTGCAGAATCGTGGTCTCGAAGTCTTCCCACTTTAGAAACTTTTCGGATTTTGATTTCCTACTCCAACTCTGATTTCATACCGTTTCCTTGTACGAATAAGATTACCTGAAAAGACACTAAAAATACTGAAATAGCATTTATTTATATACAAAAATAGAAAAAGTATGGGAGAAAAATACAATATATGATACTCATCAAACCCACACACCTATTTTTTGCTAGTCCTCGAGCAAAAGCTAAACCTAAAAAGAAAAAGAAAAAATATTTCTAACTCACTTTTGCAGAAATCGCGATTGCACTTAGCACATGTAACAAGGCTTTAAACCCCTAGGTTACCCTAGTGGACGGGTTGTGTCTCGTGAGGGTTTGCATTGAATATACCCACAAAATTCAATGAGAAAATAGATTAAGGAATAAAGAAAAGAAAAATTATGATAACTGAAATCAAGAAAAATAAAATTTTTATACAGAAGAAAAGAAAACTCTTTTTTTTAATGATATTTTCATCAATTAATCTCACTAATATACAACTCAAGAATGCATTTAGATTATCAATTTTCAAATTAAGCGTCATATCATATACACTTAATATTTTAATCAAAAATTTAAATCCTATCTTTCAATACCAACTGGCAGATAATCCATTGGCTCTTATACATCTACGTGCATATGTGATAATCTACTTCGGTTTTGGACTCCAACTCTAACTCATGATTCATCTCCTCTCTCATAACAATTTTTTTCTTTTTTTCTCTTTTTCTAAGAATATTTTACTTTTCATGCGAATATTCATGCTTGCTTAGGCGCAACATATCTGATTACTCAGTTCATACTCTTTTCTTTTTCTTTTTCTTTTTTTTAGAATATTTCACCTTTATGTGAATATTTACGCTTACTTAGGCGTAAAGTACCCGATTAATCAGATCATACTCTTTTTTTTCACTCTTGAGACTATTGTCTTAATACCAGGCGCACCCCATTATTTTATCACTCTCGAGGCTATTGCCATAATACCAGGCTCACCCCATTATTTTATTCTCACTTTTTTTTGTTTATAGAGAGAAGACTTACACATTCGTTATCATTTTTTCCTTAACCTAATAAACTATTGTGAAGTAAAAAATAGATGTATGCTTGCCTCAAAACTATTGTTAGCGGTATTTATTTTTCGAATTTTGATCTTTTTTATAAAATTCAAAATGTATCATCCAATCTACTCTCCTATCCAATTTCAAATCTAAATTAGATTGATCTATTGATAAAATACATAAATTTGTTGTTAAATTTTTATTTTTATTTTTTTCTGTTTTTTTAGTTTATTTATTTATTTTTTTTAGTTTTTTTTAAAAAATTTCAGTTAGTTACCTTAAAAACTATCCAAAATGTAAAATAAAGAAATCCAAAAATCATCTAAAAATAAAATAAAATTTTAAAAAAAAAACTAAAAACCCTAGAAAAATACGAAAAAAATATTCTGACCCAGTCCCCCACACCTAAACTCGTATATGCCCACATATAAAAACTAAGTGTAGTAAAATAAGTAAGAAAACTATGATATACATATTATACATTTACTAGAAAATCCAAACCGGTTACGACCTCTTGATCGCTTTCCACTCTTATAGTGTGTCCTTTTATATTTTGATATGAATGAATTTAGCCTTTTTGTTAATTTTGCATTTAATCTCTCCATCTTATTTTTGATTTTTCTCAATTTATTTCTACTTTTCTTTTATTCAATAATAAAATTTTGAACTTGGAATGCGTACCTTTACAATCGTTCATATTCCATCCACGAGCATCTTTTATATTAGTAAGTATCTTGGTTTTATCAACTTGTGAAATAACATACTCACTTTGGTGTTGTGGAATCATGAGATCGATTTTGGATGGCTCTTTGAAATCATCTGGTACCATGACCTCTTCTTTTTGAGGTTCTTTCCATTCTTCTAATGTTTTGAGCTCGTCATGCAAATTTTCTTTAAATCTGTCATCAAAATTCTCAAAAGAAAATGCCATACTAGTGGACTTATCATTAGTCAAGTTATTATGAAGGGATAAAAATTCTTCTTCACAAATTTCTTTACAATTTCCATCAAAAGAATCAAATGATAATGTGTCACTAGCAAGCTTACCATGAGATAATTCATCAAGCAAAATTTTCTTTATCACCAGTTTCATTATAATTATTTTCACAATGTTCTAAAATAGGTTGATCATAATATTGAATTATAGACTCATCATGCACAAAATTATTTAATTCATTTTGAATCATATCTACTTCAAAAGATGACTGGAGTGGTTGCTTATTGGAGTCAGATATGTTCAAACTATTATATGGTTAATCTCCAAAAAGTTTATTTTGAGAAATCGCTTCGAGAAGATTTTTCATACAAGCTGCAGTTTGAGAGGATGATTCTGGCAAAGCTTCTATACTTTTCTCTATTCTACGTCTTTGTTCCTCAGACTCATGATTATAATTTTCCTTATTTTGTTCCAGTGATTGCATCTCGAGATCATAAGTGAAATTTGATGGTGGATATGATAGATCTGTGAACATATTTGATGACAGATATAAAGTAGTTGAAGGTAGATTCTCATGACATGCATAGTTTGCTTCTAATCTTTTTAATTTTTCATCTAATATATTCAATTAAATATCTTGTTCATGATTGAATATGGAACATGAAGATGAATAGCCCATAAAGAAAGGATCAGATGGATATCTCTCTTGGTATGGCTCATAATTATATGCAAAATTAGAATTATTCATCCATTTATAATTGTAATTTTGTGTATAAGAAGCACTCGTAGGTTCATTATATGTGTTGTGAATTTGATTATGACCTAGTCCTAGCGAACTTTCTATCCATAGACACTGATAATAATTATGGTATGGATCACGACAATGATAGCAACCAGTTTGATTTTGAAACATTTTTTAAAAATTTTTTTTTTTGAGAAAAGGTGGAGAGGGAGAGAGATGGAAAAGAAAAAAAAAAGATTGATTGTTTTTTTTTTGAATTTTTTTTTTACAGAACCAGTGAACTAAATCATAGAACAGGAGAAAATTTGGGTTCAGAATTACCTTTACTTGCCGCTAATTGGCGGTTTTGGCCACTAAATAGTGGCTAAACTAGAGAGTTTGACTCTCTGCTTTCTGCTACTTAGTCCGGAGGCTCTTCTGATCCTTTTTGTCTTCCTGTATCTGCAATTTCTATTTCCTACACACTCAACACACACTGTTAACCCGTAAAACTTTATAAAAAGCAAGAAAAATACCGTCGATCCCCGGCAATGGTGCCAAAAATTTGATGTGATAAATTACTGCAAGCGTACAGTGTCAGTTGTAGCGCTATACAGGTCATCCCACAGAGATCTCAGGTGATTTGCGATTCTTACTATTTTTTTAGTTCTAGTGGATTAACTAAGAGTTTGTAAATTGAGTGAAGATTGGTTCTAAGTACTAGAGATTAGCCTAAGATTTCGAATTCATTAGAATAATAGCTTAACAATGAATTATCTCATTCTTCCCAACTTTTTAATTATACACGGTTAAGTAACATATTAAAAAGGTGATCTTTTTAGTTTGATTTTAATCAAGTGCCTCTAAGTATGACCTATCAAGTGATGTGCAAGTATAGACCATAAAAAATAACACCTTTTTTAAAAATAAATCATATCAAGTAGAAAATATTATAAACAAAAGAAAAGATGTAAACTTCAAATCCTAATCTAAGCATAGGCTATCAAAAGACCAAAGTTAAGTATAACCTATCAAAGAAATTAGCTTTATAATTATATCCAATTCAATTTATTTATAGAAAAATCTTTATTAATAATTCTAAAATTTAACAAAGAATAAGAATTCCAAACTTCATCTAAGCATAGATTATCAAAATATTAATTAAATATAATCTATCAAAGAATTATGATTTGTAAACTCTATCTTTTATTTATTTATAGAAAAATCATAACTTTATTTATTTTTAGGAAGAAGATAAAATAAATCCATGTTAGATCTATTAAATAAACTTCATCTACATTCTAGGGCTAAAGAAAATTAGCTACTCATATTCCTAATAAGCAAAATTGAATTTTTATTCATGAACACAATAAAATCTAATCTAGAAAGCAATAAAACCTAAACTAGAAAGTAATTAACTCTATCTAAAGAGCAAATAAAGAATTAAAAGCAATGGCTTACCTCTGCAGCATGGTATTGTGGCCTCCATCCCTTAAGCAAAATCCTAATTTTATTAAATTAAAAACGAGTACAAAACTTACAGGATTCTCTCTAGAATACAAGGATACGGCTAATATATAGGTTTCAGAAATCAAACCCTAATTATAGTAGAACTACATGACCACTAAATTACAATGAAGCCACGGAAGAAAACTCGGCTATTGGGGCCCACTTTGAGCCGCTATTTGGCTGCATTACCGCTAAATAGCGGCTAAATTAAACAAATAATTTATGAATTTTCTTTCCCACGAGTATTTTCTCCTTTTGAGTTTATTTTGATGACTGTATTGCATTTTGACTCTCTGCAGCATCGTGGTCTCGTAGTCTTGCCCACTTTAGAAACTTTTCGGACTTTGATTTTCTACTCCAACTCTAATTTCATGACGTTTCCTTGTACGAATAAGATTACCTGAAAAGACACTAAAAATACCCGAGTAGCATTTATTTATATACAAAAATAGATAAAGTATGGGTGGAAAAATACAATATATGATACTCATCACACCCACACACCTATCTTTTGTTAGTTCTCGAGCTAAACCTAAACCTAAAAAGAAAAAGAAGAAACTCCGGATTTACGAGATATCTCACAAAGAAAAGAAGGGCGGCATGACCCCATCGATCATGCTGTTGCGAAGAATTACTCGCAATAGTTTTGACTCACTATTGCTATTGAGCCCCAAGACCATCTGTATTTAAACGGTTATCAGCAACGGAATCCAATATCCTGAAAAGAAGGCGGCTACAAAGATAGAGCTTTGACTCATATGAAACCTACCAGCTTTCACATCAAATATGGTGAATAAAGGTAAGAAACCAGTCGTCGAAGGGTATACCTCTAATATGAAAATAGAGGAAACCTATTTATCACACACACCTCAGGTTAGGCATAACAGATCCCCTCGATTGCAAAAGATTGGCAAGGGGTTCAGATAAGGAATATGAAGAGTTTAGCAATCATTTGACCATAGCAACGCCGTGATCGTACACTTCCACTCAGTCCAGGAGAAGGACAGTTCATATGGCCAAACGGTCGGCCGTGATGAATCAAAAGATTGAAGCGCAAGAATGGCTCATCCAAGAGTAGAAAGGAGCATTGAGGAGCTTAAAGAATTGCTCGTGAAGATCATAGAAAATACTTAAAAGAACATGAAAGACAAAGCAAGGGATTCTTCCTCTTCTGATAAAGGCAAGAAGGATAAATATAAATTCAACCAAGACACTGAGGGAAAAGACGGGGAGGAGGAATATGTCATTGATCCCCACGCTAAAAAATGAAAAGTTTCAAAATCAAATAGAAGCAATAATGCACTTGAAAGGACTACAGGAAGTTAGGATCATGAGACCCTATCTAATAGTGTAGGAGTCCTCACAGTTTCTAGCAAAATATAAACCTATTAAGCTAGAATCATATGATGGAAAAGGATCTCCGAAGCAGCATATGCACCATTTTTCTCTCGAACCGGCCATCTAATGGGTAATAACCAAGTGATGACGAATGTCTTTGCAATTACTCTACTAGGGCCTTCCTTCACTTAGTTTATGCAGTTGCCCTCGGGGACTATCAAAGCTTGGTTTGATGTAGAAAGAAAATTCCTAAGCCGCTTCTTTGAAGATGATATTGAGGTATCAATCCATTCTGAGGTATCAATCCATTCTCTTCTAGAGACTAACCAAAAGGAAGAGGAAACGATTAAGAGCTTCATTGAGCGCTTCTACGAAATGTTAGTATGATATCCACATGGCATGTCTCAGGAGATGTTGGTGGAGACATGCAAGCATAATCTACTAACTAAAATACTAGTCAAAATGGGAGTTGTAAAATCGAAAAACTGGAAAGAGCTAATCAAACAAGGCAAATTGACAGAAGATATTATCTGCCATTTAGAAGAACAGCACTCCCTAAGGATTACTTCCAACAATACACAATTTTCCCAACATAAGGGAAAGAACGCCATGATGGCAGCTACAACATCAAATCGCAAGCCTCAGAATCAGAAAGATAGAAGTTTTCTCAAGCAACGCGACGAGTGGGCATACTCCTTTAAGAACGAGCAGACAGTTGCAATATTTCACTAATTCAATAAAAAAAGAATGTTGAAACTTCTAGAGAACCGGAGTCCGGAGGAGGCGGAGAAGACTGATGATCCTAAATATTATCTCTATCATCGAAATATTGGGAACCCTACTAAAGAATGTTATATACTTAAATACAAAATCCAATGTTGATAGAGGCCAATGTGATCCAGTTGAGATCTGAACAGGAAAAGATCTTAGCTAATATGACAACTACCATGACGGGATCAATCAAATTTCCAGCGAGGGCATCCCCCTATCTGCAATTAAGATGGTATTAATCAATTACGATCCGTACAATTTAAAGTAAAAGGAACTCTCCATAGTTTCTACCAAAAAAGGAGAGATTATGTCGGTATATCTAGATTTGTGCAAAGATGAATAGTGGGCATCCACAAAGGGTGAAAAAGGAAGAAAAGGGAACAAAAAATAAGTTATGGACTTGCGATACTATCTTTGCTATCACAAAATAAGATTAAGCCAAGATCGCGATATAAACAAACTCGGAAGAGGATTATGACAGTGGCACTGGGGCGGACTCCGAGCCCGAACTGATAGGAGATGATGACTTCAAGAATGAAATAAAACTTTTTGTAATTAGCCTAATTAGTTTTGGGGTAATTGACACCATTAATAAGAGTCCAAGATTTATGAAGCAAAAGGCAAGAAGAACGTTGAAGGAGCACAAGAGCGAACTCAAAATCAATGCAGGAGGAGAAGAGCACCAAAAGCCCACAATGAATGCAGGGCTAAGCTAAGTGCGAGGCTAAATCTCACATACAATGCAAAACCAAGCCAGCTTAAATCCAGTTAGCGAAAGGCTATGCCTGCAAATGAAGCGCGAGACTTATTCAATGTGCGAGGCTAAACCAACGCACGAGTCTAACTTGATGCAGGAGGCTAAGCCAGCGCACAAGTCTAACCTCGTATATAACGCAAGGTTAAATCATAATCCAAACGTGAGGCTAAGCTTACTAAAATCATATAGTGTGTGAACCAAACTCAGAGCGCGAGGCTAAGCCAACGTCCATGGATAAACCAATGTGCAAAATTAAGCCAAAGCATAGAACTCATCCAGAATACAAATTGAACAGAAATGCAAGGCTAAGCCTAGAACAAGAGTGTGAAGCAAACTCAATGCAAGGCTAAGCCAACATGCATGGATAAACCCAGTGCGCGAAATTAAGCCAGCATACAAAACTCATTCAAAAGTGATCAGAACGCGAGGTTATGTGCCATCCTTGCATAGAAAAACCAAAATGACAAGCTAAGTTTTAGCCTAGTATAGAAGTGCTAGAATACGTGGCCAAATCTCAACTTTTTACAAGAAAACTAGAGCATAAAGCCAATTTCACCCTCGCACAAAAGAACTGAAATGCGAACCTAACTTAGCGTGCAAACTAGAGCATAAAGCCAAGTTTCAGCCTTGCGCAAAAGAACTAAAATTTAAACAAAAATGTGAGGTGAAGTCAGCACATGAATCTAATTTAGTGTGCAAGGTTAAGTCAGCACATGAATCTAATTCAGTGTGCGAGGCTAAACCAGCACACAAGTCTAAACTTGCGTATAACGCGATGTTATACTAGTCCAGTCGCGAGGCTATACCAGCTTGAAATGTGAAGCTAAGCCCACATCTATTAGGCTAAGTTTGCACTCTGAACGGGAAGCAAATATCGCGTAACATCATCAAAAGCATATTTCACAATTTTCTTGTACATTTCAATAAGGCCAATTATGCAAGTACATCCGAATCTGTATCAATTTTATAAAACCAAAGACCAGAGAAATAATAGAGGGTGGGTCATATTACAACTCTTACTTCTCACAATGAGGAGACATATAACTCATACTTCTCATAGGGGGTGGTGATACATTATAACCCCTACTTTCTCAAGATAGTTTGCTAAAGTTTAATATGATTTTCAAATAGCAAGCTGGGTAATTATTCTTTGATTGTGTAATAAGAAGAGCTGCGATAGGAGGGGGGTAGTACTGATATCTCCTCACAAATATGTGATCCTCCAGAGGAACTCACTTACTAAACCATGCACAAATAATGTGGCAAAGTACAATGTGCTCATAATCAACTTTCAAATAGCTCAGAAACTGGGGATAAAACACTGCAAGCTGTATGGCAAAGGGGAGAGGAAATCAAATACTCGACAACTCCTCATGCTGAGGAAAAAGTATGAACCACTCAATACCAATACGGCAAAGCGGAGAAATCAGAAATTTCTCGCCAACCCTATCATACTGGGGCTAAGGGTATGAAACCAACCGCCCAATACCAAAAAGGAAAAGGGGAAGAGGGAACGTTTGGTATTAAACCCAAACAAAACCCTCAATAATTCATCATACTGAGGGGAATAGCATGGCTAGCCCAATGCAAATGGCGATTGGTAAAGGCACCTCAAATCCGTTGATAGTTGGGGGTTTGCTAAAAATTCCATGACAAATCTCTCACAATATTATCCTATAAGGATAAGTCATAATCCAATGCTTCAAAAGCAAATGGAAGAGGAATTCAAACCCTCGACAACTCATCATGCTGAGGTAAAAGTATAAACTACTCAATGCCGACATAGCAAAGAGAAGAGGAAGTCAAAATTGAAAGGATGAGTTTTAAGTTCTAAAGATTAGCCTAGAATTTCGAATCCATTAGAATAACAGCCTAAAACTAAATTATCTCTTTCTTCCTAACTTTTTAATTATGCACGGTTAAGTAACATATTAAAAATGTAATTTTTTTAATTTAATTTTAATTAAGTGCCCCTAAGTATGACCTATCAAGTAATGTGCAAGTATAGACCATCAAAGATAACACCTTTCTTAGAAACAAATTATATCAAGTAGAAAATCTTATAAACAAAAGCAAAAAAAATAAATAAACTTCAAACGCTAATCTAAGCATGGACTATCAAAAGACCGAACTTAAATATAACTTATCAAAGAAATCAGATTTACAAGTTTATTCAATTCAATTTATTTATAGGAAAATCTTATTAATAATTCTAGAAATAAATAAAGAATATGAATATCAAATTTCATCAAGTATAGATTATAAAAATATTAATTAAGCATAATCTATCAAAAAATTATGATTTACAAACTCTATCTTTTATTTATTTATAGAAAAATCATAACTTTAGCTCTTTTTAGGAAGAAAATGATATAAATCCATATTAGATCTATTAAACTAACTTCATCTACGTCCTAGGGCTAAAGAAAATTAGTTACGCATAATTCTAATAAGCAAAATCCTATTTTTATTCAAGAACGCAATTAAATCTAATCTAGAAAGCGAATAAATCTATACTAGAAAGCCATTAACTCTATCTAATACAACAAATAAATATTAGAAAGCAATGGCGTACCTCTGGAGCACAGTATTGTGGCCGTCACCCCTTTGGCAAAATCCTAATTTTATTAATGAAAAATGAGTACAAAAATTATAGGATCCTCTTTAGAATATAAGGATACGGCCAATATATAGACTTCAGAAATTAAACCCTAATTCTAATAGAACTGAAAAATCACAAAATTACAATGAAAACACCGATGAAAATCCAGATAGTGGGTCCACCATTGGGCTGATATTTAGCGGTTAAAACCGCCATTTGGCGGCTCAAGTATGTCTAATCTTTCTGGTTTTTCTCTTGCGTGAGTCTCTTGTCTTGTATAGTTGATTTTACTAACTGTATTTGACATTGACTCTCTGCAGTATTTTAATTTTGTAGCTTTTACTCTCTTTGAACTCTTTTCTAGACTTGATTTCCTAATCCAGCTCTAATTTCATGTTATCTCCTTGTATAAATCAAATTACCTGAAAAAGACACTAACAATACCCGGCTAGCATTTATTTATATACAAAAATAAATAAATTACGGAAGGAAAAATACAATATATGATACTCATCACAACTCAATACAACCGAACCTATCATGTTAAGCTTTTACATCTGACAACAAGATCTGAACTATCTCACCCATATCACAAACGATCAAACTTGTCATACTAAGATCTTACCACTAACAGTGAGATTGAAACCATCGCACACACTACAATAAACAATTGTCTTCGTGAATCTAACCCGGTCATCTCGGTAAGTTTAGCATTACACCTCTGACAAAACCTCATGGGTATGTTTAATAGTTTACCGCTGCCAATGGTTCTTTTACCCTAACTCGATCATCTTGGTAAGTTTAAAAGTACACCTCTGCTAAAATTCCATGGGCATGTTTAACAGTACACCTCTGCCCATGGTTCTATGATCCTAGCCCGATAATCTCTTCATAAGCATGTCAACCATACCTTTGTCCATGACTCTGTAATCTTGACAAGATCACCGATTCTATTTGTCATCCAAGTGAATCACCTCGTAAGCATGTCAGCCATACCCTGTCTATGGTTCCATGATCCTGACCTGATCATCCCTTCATAGGCATGTCAGCCATATCTCTGTCTACTGTTCTATGATCCTGATCCGATCATCCCTTTATAGGCATGTCAGCTATACCTCTATCTATGATTTCATGATTCTGACCCAATCACCAATTATGTCTATCATTCAGGCGAATCACTCCAAAGGCATGTCAACCATACATTTGTCTATGGTTCTATGGTCCTGACTCGATCATTCTTTCATAGGCATGTCAGGTATACCTCCGTCTGTGACTCCGTAATCCTGACCCGATCACCGATTATGTCTATCAACTAGGTGAATCATCCTGTAGGCATGTCAACCATATTTCTATCTATGGTTCCATGTCCTGACCTGATCACCGATTTTATCTGTCATCTACGTGAGTCACTCCGTAGGCATATCAATCATATCTCTGTCTATAGTTCTATGATCGTGATCAAATCATCCCTTTATAGGCACATCAGCCATACCTCTATCTATGATATGTGATCCTGATCCAATCACCAATTTTGTCTGTCATCCAAGCGAATCACTCCGTAGGTATGTTAGTCATATCTCTGTCTACGGTTTTATGATCTCGACCGGATCATCACGTCATATTTATTTTAAAGGAAAAGGAAAAAATATTGAAGTTTACTAATCATATTTATTTATATATTTATTCAACCTGCTTTTCCACGTTATACATATTTTTACCTTTATGCTTTATTTGCTCAAATAGTTAGATATTCGTTATAATCTCTCATATGTCATGTTAACTTTTCGACCTAAATTCTCATCAGATGAATTATTCGATTCACATTTTAGGAACTTATAAATCCAATTTGAACTCATATTTTATCCAGCTTATGATATGTTACTTCTAACATAATTTCTGAAAATTTCTAAACATTATTTTAATTTATTTTTTTTATTATTTATCTTTTTGTTTACTGCTATATTTTTCTATTAATGTAAATAATGCTGAGAGTTTTAATATTATATCACCAGACGAGATACGATGTTTTATTTAAATATATAGTAAGAATTTTTATATACAAAAAAAATCATCTTCTAATAAATATGCAAAGCTTCTTTTATCAGGAAGAGCACCCTATCAAACCATTTACAACAAGACATTATGTTTCTTAATAATATATTTTTTAATTTGTTTCCATAGATTTTATTATATAACTAAGAATTCACCATACAAACTTAGTAATTTGAAGTTTATATGAACGTACATAAATTTTATATTTCTGCCACTAACATTCATTAAATTTGATGCAGTATAGGAGTTACACACACACGAAAATAATGGAAAAGAGTTGCACCTCGTGTAAGTTATCTGAACTATAGTCTATTTCCACTATCTCTATAATTTTTTTAAGAAAACTTCTTTTGGGTTATGATCTCGATCCCTTAAGGTACACTCATACCCAATTTCTTGAGTTTTAGTTTTGATTTTGTTTTCCATCAAGCAGAAATAAAACTAACAGTTTTCGGTGAATACAATAGTTTGTATCCACTTGATGAAATGGAAAATAAACTTCAAATCTCATTAAATTTGATCTTAAAAAAACTAAAGAGGTATAATTATGATCCTAAAAACAATTTAGCAAAAGATAATAAGATCATTAATTTTTATCGTCGACTTACATAACTTATCTGAGTTGGAAGTTTATATAGTAATCCTACACACACAAACACATACACAAGTGTGTGTGTGTGCGCGCGCACACGTGTGGGTATGTATGTGTATGTATATGTGTGTGTGTGTATTGAGCACAGTGTAAAGTTAAATTGTAAATATGCTACTAATCTTATTTGTATAAGTATTATATCCAAATGTACTCATGTGTTCTAATATAGATCATAAAATTAAAATAAATAATAATGTTATAGGGAACATAAAGGAGGACATATATTTTTGGACCTTTATCTTTATTGGTTGTGTAGCCAAATTTTAGAGACTTAAGATAGGAGGCAATGTTGAAAATAACTTGAAACCCATTATGTCGCGTTATGAAACCTAACAGGAAGCCAATATTACTTAGCAGTCAAAAATAACTCAATGCACCATAACGATGTGTTTTTTTACGTTATTTTATGTTACGTTACGTTAAATTACATTATGTTACGTTATTTACAATTATGTTTTAAATAACTTTTATAATGATGTCAATTAATTATTTTAATTGTTAATGAATAACTGCAGTTTTTTCACTTGACTAGTTGTTTGTTTATTTGACTACTTGTAGCATTGTTAACTTACTTGTTTATGATTACATCCTTATTTACTTATTATAGTTCCTTTTCAATTACTGAAATTTCTTACTTGCTAATTAAATTGAATTGTCAACTAAACTAAAATAAACAATTAGAAATAACATAAACTGAGCACTATAAAATATAAATTACAATATTAATAATAATTAAAAATAATTTTAAAATCTTGTTTTCTTGTTTAGATAATGACTAAAATTATGGATGTGAATGTAATTTCATTATGAAATTAAATATAAGAACTATTGTGAAACTTGTTAGAAATTTAGAATTAATACTGCGATATAAAATATTTTTATATTTCCTTTTAGAATTTTTAAATTAATTTCCAATTTATAAAATTTATTTTATATAGTTTTATATTTATTTCTAAATAAATAGAAAATTACGTTACCTATATTATGCGTTATGTTATATGCAATATAACCTAACAGAGACAAAACATTACGTTACCATTATCGTTATTTTAAACATTGGTAGGTGCTTTCGAATAATTACTGAATCACCATCATTCCATTGAGGACTTCGAGCCTGGAGCATGTGCTCGTCTCTGAGTAACCAGCGGTACATACTAGGGCAGCATGGGAATCATGAGTCATGGTCCCATATATGTATATGACACTCCAAAAAAGATGGGCATTCTCATCCCGATAGTGAAAAATTCATGCATTGGGCATTAATGATTAGGAAACTAGTTTTTACATATAAATTGTGTATCCATGATTCAATTGTTTAATTAATATCCATGATTCATATATTACAAATATTATTAATCGCATCTCTTTCATTGTACACAATTTAGTTATTTATATTTTATATGTTATGTATGTACATATCACTCAGTGTGCTTGTGGGCTATCTCATTTTTTATACTCCTTCTAGGTCTTTCTAATGATTCTGATTTGGTAGCCTAAACAACATTGTCCTGTAGATATTAGAGGATATGGAGTCTCAGAATTTGGAATCATACATTGAGGACTTAGTTGATAACTTGTAGGTGCTTCCGTTGTGACAGTTTATGCAAGAACTCTCTCATTATTCACTATTCTATTATCTATAAAGGTAGACAATTGCATTTTAGTCTAGTCTTATTTTTCTTTTAGATTTTTAAATCTCAATCTTGTAATTAGAATTATTTTTTTGAATCCTCTTACATTCATGTCTTAACAATTGTTCTTTTGAAATTAATTATGTCCATAGTATCATGTTGACTTTTCAATGTGTGTCTTTATGATGATGTAGCAATATCACTTTTTTGATTTGTGGTACTTTTAAACTTGGCGTATTCATTTACAATATATTATCGAATATTACTTGTAGCTTAGGATGCAGAGTGTTATAACTATCCAATTTTTTCCTACTATTCTCTTGCAAATTCATTACTCTTCTACCGTTATTCCATTTACAATGCCTTATTTGGCAAAAAAGTGAAAGCGTAGTAATAATGGGGTTTCATGATTTTAATAGGGTGGATTTGCCAAGAATGGGTAACTGCTCTCCCAGAGTTTTTTTTTTTTTTTTTTATTTTTTTATTTTTTTTTTTTTTACTTAGTGTCCTTTATTTTGGAAAACATTTTAAAACCCCTCCTATATAAATTCTCAATTAATAATTCTGTGCCTCCCAAAAATCTTCAATGTTCGTATGTGAAGATATTAATTATGAGAAATGAATAACTTAATGCTTATTTATAAATGATATCTCATTTTTTTGCAGAATAAAATATTTTAAATTTTACTAAGGACTCTAAAAAATAATGATAAAAATCAACCTTTAGGTGTCAATCTCCTTTAAAATCTACACCTTTTATGTTAGAGGCAAGCAGAGTTCAGTTAAAATCAAAACTGACCTAAACCGATCCGAATAAGTAAAATCGAACCGAACTGAAATAATTTCGTGTTTTTTTCTAGCTCAAAATTCGAAGTAGAACTCAACCATCCGAATTACATAAAAATTATATATATACACAAGCATACACACACAAACACTCACACAACACCCCCCCCCCCCCCCCCATATATGCATATAAACTTATACAGATACACACACATATATACATATGTATGATGTCAAACTCTTGAATGTTTTTTCATTCTGCCTTTTTAATATCTGCTCCTGTGAAATCTTCTTCAAGATAATAAATTCAGTAACAACTGCATATCTTGAAAAAGATATGCTTACTTAAACGATTAAAATTATATTTTTTTTTAAAAAGTTTTATTCAAAAAGTTTGAGCCGAATAGCCTAGTCGAACCGAATTGACTTAATTAGACTCGATTTCAGTTCTCATTCCTAACCGATTCTGTTTCATGAAAATTGGTAAGAACTAAAATTATAATGACCCTAATTGTTCGGCCCTTATATCATTTTAGTTTGTATCATTAGTATCAGCTCGGGAGCTTGGTACTAATATGGGTGGATATTAAGTAGAGTTATATCTTTCAATGTAGTTTTCATTTTCAAATTCTACAGCGGAAACAGTTATTTTATTATTTTAGATTTTTCTATATTTTTCTTGAATTATTTTGGATCAGCCTATTTTTGGATAAATAACTAATTAAAATAATCAAATTAAATCATGAATTTCAATTTTAATCTCCTACCAACTTGCAAGTCATCTCAAGAAGCCTAGTAGCCATCCTTGACCAAATCTGAATAGAAATTAATCCAATGGCAAACTTGAAATTAAGATAAACATTAAGAGTATTTAATAAAGAAATATACTTACCTTTCAACAGCTGCTTGATCCCTCAAATAAATTTAAAAAATATTTAAGAAAACTTAATCTTCGTCCTCTAATGTCCTCTCCATTTTCTCTTTAGACTTCTAATCCTAATTCCTTCACCAATTCTTTCAAATAAATTGCCAAATATTCAGCTTGAGAGCGGGCTGAAAATCTATTAAATTGCTATAGGAACATTATTTTGGATTTAGGTTCTTCAAATCAACTCTAAACTTCTCCACCAATATATAAAAATATTTCCAGCACT
The DNA here is from genome assembly GCA_036321105.1 of Dracaena cambodiana. NCBI lineage: Eukaryota > Viridiplantae > Streptophyta > Magnoliopsida > Asparagales > Asparagaceae > Dracaena > Dracaena cambodiana. Next base: position 25,256,691 of record JAYEPQ010000012.1, on the reverse strand, counting down.
CTCCTTTATTCTCTAGTGGATTCTAGGAATATTCGTCCACTTTTTAGGAGTAAATCGCATTAATACCAATTCATTTCAAATTTGGATTCAACCAGAGGCAAAAATGCACTCTCAAATCCATTAAACTTTATAATTTCTTAATTAAATACTCTCAAATATGATATTAGATGTAATATTAATCTAATTTCCTGATTATACATGCTCTAACTTGTATTTATCTTGAGTTTCGTTGCATGTATCACAAAGTACATGTCATATATACACAACTCGTATCACTATCCAGATATATGCAGCAGTCCATCTTAGAAATATGATAACTTTTGTATTTTAACTCCGATTGATCTCATTCTAGTGTCATTAGAAAGATGATTCATCAATGTATAATTCATCCAACTATGGGATCCTAATTTAGCTATTTACCTAACCAAAAATAACCTGGAAGATGCTTACTTACTACTGTCCTAAATAAGTAGCTTAGCAGTAGCAAGCCATGATAAAATGGCTACAACTTTTGCTCTAGAATTCCAATTGAACTCATTTAAATTTATTGGGAAGCTAATATCCACAACAATTATAAATCTTAGGCTCCAATTAAATTCTTACCTTATCAAATCAAATCTGGAAGTTCTCCTTTGCTACTGTACTAGGTTTGTGTAGTAGGTTCATAAAAAAATAACTTTATTTTTTGTTCTAGAACTCCAATATGCTCATTTAAGATTCATTAGAAAGATAACTAAAATTTTTACAACTGTACGATATCTAATTTTATTTTTCGCTAGTCAAACAAGACAGGAAAGTCTGAAATATCCATGAAGTTGCAGCAGTATAAAAACATATATTATGTATGTGCATATACTGCTTGATTAATGATATGATACACATATGCACGTGTTCAATCACTCTTATTATTATCTGTTCATGTTGATTTCAGATCTGTCATAACTCATGCCTTGGCATATATTCCATATTTGTGCACATGCCACTTGATACAAGATATGATATATATGCGCACATGTTTAATAAAGCATTTTATTACTTACAGATATTATTCTTACGTGCAAATGATACTTCACGTATTTAAACATATTATAAAACTCTTGTGCTTGCTAGTATCACCGTGTATATTATTTCATACTCACATAGCTATTGATACATATTTGAAGTGAAACTAAGTGCCACATAAAACTAAGTACTACTCAAAACAAAGTATCACACAAAGAATGGGGGCACCTCTTGAATTCATGGCAGATGCCTCTAGAATCTATGGGGTCCCCTCTAAAATCCGATATCGAAAATGTATAGGACTACATAGAACTAAGTACTACATAAAACAAAGTGCCATATAGAAAGTGAGGGCAACATCTTGAATATGTGGGAGACATCTTTAGAATTTATGGGGTCACCTCTAGAGTCCAACGTCTCTTCATAGCCAAATACAAACCATAAGTGTACAGAACTAAGTGGCACATCGAACTAAGTGATACATGGAACAAAGTGCCACACAAAAAGTGGAGCTACCTCATAAATCTATGTGAGCTACCTCTAGAATCCATGTGGCCACTTCTAGAATCCGACATAAAGATTGTGTGGAACTAAGCGGCACATAGAACTAAGTGCTAAACGAAACAAAATGTCACACAAAAATTAGGGGCTACCTCTTGAATCGTAGGAGACACCTCTAGATTCCAAGAGCATCCCTCTAGAGTCCAACATCTCCTTATAACCAGATATTAGCTTGAAGTGTACGGAACTAAGTGACACATTGAACTAAGTGCTACTCGGAATAAAGTGCCACACAAAGAAGGAGAGCACCTTTTGAATCCGTGCTAGCTACCTCTAGAATTCATAGGGTCATCTCTAGAATTTGATATTGCTTAACGAAGTGTTATATTTGCTTGATCATATTTTCTTATGCATACGATATACCAAATAATTTATATGCATGATCATGTCATATTATAATACCATATATTTTGTGATTCATATTATAATATGCATATCATATTCTTCATATTTCATATGCATACATATTTTACATTATTTCCTACTAGCATGCATATAGACGCTTTTATATGGTTTTTTTAGTATTGCACAAGTTTGGGTTTATATTTTTATTTAAGTTCTGACCCCTGGAATTATCATACCCTAGATCTACTAGCCGAGACTGTGGTAGCAGAGGAAGAGGAGGACCAATCTCTTTAGGATCCCTACTTCTTGTACCAGGTCGAGCCTAATACCCCACTTCTTGTAGGATCTTTATCTCTTTGTGTATATATCATTCTGTTCTATATGTGCATATATATATATATATATATATATATATATATATATATATATATATATATATATATATATATATATATATATATATGTCCTACTTCCTAGTTCTGTCCGTAGTATCTAGATACTCATACATTATATTGCTCTGTTCTTATACTGTACTTGACTCTACCTTAGCAATATTGTGATGTTCATATTGCTTATTATTTTCATATATCTATTTTTGGATATTGCTATATTCTTTCTTGTGATGTATAGCTGATAGATTTAGAATTATAATATATATATTATATTTGCGTGCTATATTTCTTATCTGTGATTGTTTAAAAAAGAAAAAAGTAGCTTCGCGCATTCTAGTATTGAGAGTGTTCGCCAGTGATACCCAACCCATTATTGGGATACACACTCGGGTCAAACAATATGATATGGAGCGTCACAAAAATTGGCAAGAACCATCCGAAAAGGACTGATGCTCACTCCTACTCTTGATGCATGATGCATGTGGATACAATGTATGTGTCTCTTCCTTCTTGGATTGCGATAAGAATATTTATATTAATATTGTGATGTTGTAAATTTATACAAAGAATATTTATATAAATATTGTGATGTTATAAATTTATACATGAGTAGAATCGAAATATGCTGATTTTTTTGGACGGGTCCCCCCAACCTCTAGTAAGGGCGTGTTGCCCCTTGCATCCTAACGAGCCGTCTGAATAGCTCAATTTTCTCTTCAAGAGGAGGTCTAGTACCAGTTGTTTTGATGTAATTTGATGGCCGGTATGAATAAATATTTTATTCCTTTATCTAAAACTTAAATCCAAACACTTCTTATACGTTCCTTGAAGACTAAGTACTCCTCTTAACTCTATTGTCATAAGACTAAATATTCACTCCCTACATTCTCAACAAGTTTTCTGGATAGCTTGTCAATCGACTGGCTCTGCTTCCTCCAAGTTGTCTTAATTGGCCACTGAATGATTAAAATCTAACCCCACCTTGTTTCTCCTCAAGAGAAGGTCTAGAATTAGGTGTTTTGATCTAAATTTAATGGCAAACATGAATAAATATTTTATTCCTAAAGCTAAAACCTATCATTATGCTCAACTTCTAACTCTTCTTGTACGTACGAGCCTTGAAGACTAAATATTATACTCTTGACTCCACCTGCCGAAAGCTGTCCAAGGTTACATAGTTTTCTTGTTTTTTTAATTCCTTTTGAAAAGAAAATTCAAAAATCTCTCGTGACGCTAATGATTCCCGACCAGAAAATCTATGGGCAGGACAAGATCTCCTTCTTCATTCGGTCAGAATAATTATAAAAATAAAGTTATTTTACCACGTCCTAGTAAGTTACAACAACCCACGCCACCCCATGCGTGTGGCCTCTACCTCTTTTAAAGTTTCCCGTACAAATTATTAACTTACCTGCTAATCAATAGATTAATACATACTCCTTTCTCCTTTTGATATTTTTACACGCACCCTCTTTCCTTTCCCTCTCTAGTCTCTCCCCCTCTCTCTCCAGCAAATACTCCTTTCGTAGTTGTTCAGCAAATCGGTTTGGACAGCAAAAAGGTAATTTTTTTTCTGCATGTTAACTGGCAAAAACAATGACAAGATCAGTGTCTAGACAAATAAAAAGTAGTTAAAGGAAAAATTTTTTTGCTTGTTGAATATGTTTTTGCTTGTTGAATATGTTGTACGAACGTTGTTCGACAAGCAGTGTCAGTGCGGTGCAGGGCCGGAATTTTCTTATGCATGGTCAGAAAAATTCAAACGAAATAGATGTAAAATATATAAAGTGTCCATACTGTTATCCATACATATTGGGCTAGTTTAAGCATGAGGAATAATGAATTTAATTCTTGAACATTTTTGTTTTAAATGTCCAACTCTAATCTTAACTATTTTATAATGGAGGGTATGGATTAACACATCATATGATAGTTTCCTAAGCACTGTTTATGTTAAAATTTGTCCGACTAGATTATCTGGAAAAAATCTCGACACAAACTTGAAAGTAATTAATGAAGTTAAAAAAAAAAAAAGAATAGAAACATATAGAGAATATAAAGAAGTAGATTCAGTCGAGAAAAATCTCAGCCAACGTTCTCAAAGAAAATGGCAATTCGCTAATATTATAGTGATGAATAATAGATTACTATCACACCAAATAACTATCCCTCTCTAGTTTCTTCTCCCTCCGACCTCCCCTCTAGTGGAGAGAGGAGGTTATTTATAGGTTAAGATTCTTCAATAATTAGCAGAACTTTAGAAACTGTCATAGTTATTATGGAATATTTGGTAAGCGTTTAATTATATTTGACATTTATTTGTTTTCAACATAGTTCTCATTCCAGTAGACTCTTGTCCAGTAGGCCTTCTCATTGGATATAAAATGCAAGAATTTATGTCAACAAGTTCAAGAAAAATATTATACCTAAAATTATACCTTTCGATTCTAAAGTTAAAAATGCTTAAGTTTTCTTAAAAGAAGACGGTCACTCTTTCCCTATTTTTCTTTTTTAATTTATACATTTCCTTTTTAGCTAATAAAAGAAACCAATAATTTACATGTTATCAATGTTCTAAAAAGCATTTTCATTATGTTGCGGTTGGAATTTACGTGGCATTATGTGGAATATTAATATTTATATAATAATATTAAAAATCAATTTTAAGTACTATAAAATTCTAAAATATTAGAAAAAAACAATAAAAAATGATAAATATTAATTGGCTCTACATAAAAAAGTAGTGGGAGGACGTATCACTTCATTCATCATGCAATAAATTAAATGGTACATTAACAAATGATTCAAATTGATACTCACCTACAAATAGAAAAGTAAGAAAACAGTTAGAAATAAAGTATTAGCAAACTACATGACATAGTAACTTAGTTTTAGCAAATTACATAAAGTATTAGTAAACAACATACATAACAATCCACACACATATTAACACTACATAAGTCATTAGTTTTACTCGTTCAAAATATTAATACAAGTTTCCGACAAAAATAGTTCATCTCAATTATCATCTACTCTATTCAGCCTCATCATCATCTTTATAACGAACATTACTATTTAACTCCTCCTTGAAACTATTCTCATAGCCCTAGTTGACAACATCACCACCCTCTTCTACTCTCTATTGGGACCTTGTTCAGGAAGATCATCAGCAGCCGCACTAGATGAACCCTCTTCTACCTTCCTTCTCTCCCAAGCTTTTCTTCTTAATATTCTTTTGCTTCTACTAAGTCTGTCTTCGTTAGCCTACTAATTGCAGCGACAAAATCCCATTTCAAGTGGAACCGAGAAAATCTCATCTTCGTTATAATTCTTTTTCTCTCTAATAAATGGGTTCTTCTAGTACAAAGCTCCAAAATTATCAGAGGTTATAAGTACATCCTTACCATTCCTATTTTTATCTCTGTGTTTCTCTTTTGTGCCATTTTTTGTTGAACTGTAAAGATAAGATCATTCAATTTTTTCGTATCTAGCCTATTTCTCTTTTTAATATGTATCTGTAAATTTTAATATTTTGCACAATAGAAGAGAGAAGTTTAGAGCGTTAATTTAAAAAACAAGTTTAGAGCGTTAATTGTAAAAAACTAAAAATGTAAATGAAACTTATGAATTATATAAAAATCTTAGTAGTATTTACCCCTTCAAATACACTGAAATTTCTCTCATATCCCAAAAAACTACTAGTCATGTATAAAATCTTGATTACCATCTGTTGAAAGTAGGGAGCTCCTTCTCTATAGAAATATTACCAATGTGCTATTAAAGTAATTATATTTAACACTACTTTAATAATTAAGGAAATTAAAACTTAATATTTAAAATTTTAAATTATTAAACATAAAGATTACTTGGATTTAAATTATCCATGCTATTAAAACTCATTCAATACCTTTATGTCATTCCACTTTCTATAAGTCCCTCTTTCTTCCTATACATGAGTAATTCAAGCGATCCAATTTGTTCTTAAATATCATGATCGGGAAAAATTATACAAATGCAATACATAACTATAGTCCTAACAAATGTGTTGTCTTAGATGGTCCTATTTCTATAGTATTAATAAAGATTCAAATAGTAGGCTTCCAAATGCAGTGTGCTATCGAATCTATCCCTAAATTCGTTCTCTATTATATCAATTATTGGTCAAAATGCAGTCTCCTTTCAATTGCATGTTGCTTTGATATCAATTTTTGCAAGCATGCCATAAACAAAACCTATTGACAGTTTTCGACCAGTATCGACAATCCTTAGCAATTTAAAGAGATGAGTATATCTTCATAAGCTCTCTTATATCTCTCCAAATTATATTTTAGTAGATTGTAGCTTTAGTGTACTTGTCTTTCTCTATTTTTGACCATATGATCTCATCATACTTCCTTGAAGAGACCATAGTAGCTAATTGTTATTTTATCTATAAGAGAACTTAAGTTATGGAAGATGGTGACAAATCTGGTAATTCTCAGCTGAACAAGCTCCCTCCTACTTGTAAATGAAAGCACCAAAGCATAAGTGTTGTGATATGCATAGAGAAAAACTGTAATTGCTATCGCCTTCTCAATCACCGCTTTGTACTTTGGTAGATTTTCGGTACCCTCCAATATAAGATCAATTGTGTAGACTACATAACTACTCTAAAATATATTAGGGCACTTTCCTTTTAACATGTTTTTTGCTACTATGTTAGGTGGATGGTTATCTATGACCACTTGCAATACACGCTTCTCTCCACCCCTTTAATGCAGTTTTTCACCCAATTGAATAGATATTCGCTAATACGTGCATTAGCCGAGTTCTCAATAGACTTAATAAAATTCATTCCTTCTTTGTAGTACACATATAAATCCATATCATTTCTATACTTCCTATTAGTCCATCCATCCGTGAGAATACTGCACATATACTCATTCCTACTTTTTTAGTTTTCTCCAAACTATCATTAATTTTCTTGTATACTTTATTTAAGAGAGACACTGTTAACTAATACCGGATCGTGTTGATGAATTTTTTGTGAAAAGAGAGTTGATCTGCGAAAAGACTAAAGGGAACTCCTTATAAAAAAAAACTTAAACACTAACCTCCTGAGGTCACATTTTTGTTTCTACAATATCGAGATAAAACTCCCTCTAAATATAAGGAAACGCGAGCCTCAAAGACTTTGAAAATGGCTAAAAGCCAAAATGTAGATCCTCATTTAGAAACATTCGCATTCCAGACTAAGTAAAGTGAAGGCCAAGTAAGGGACAAATGTAAACCCCTCTAATTCGCATTTTGCTCTCAAAACCTAAAAAAGTTAAGGTTATTTCTTTCTATCTCCAAGCGCAGATCGAAACAAATAATATTAATTGCTAAGAGTCGAATCACATATTACAAGTGTAGATCCGAATTCCATAAAATAATTAAAATGTGAGCCTAATAAGGTAGCATTTTGACTTTAAAGGATGAAAAACATCCTTACTTGAATGCAAATCTAATCTACGTTACAAAAGTTTCAAATGCGACCTCAAATCTTATAGGATTAAGATTATCCTCATTTCAGTACAAACACGGGTCTAATCAACTAAGAAATATTGCTAAAAGCGGAAACGGGAATCATTAATCATAGAGATATTCTTGTTCAAAACTAAATAAAGCTATCTTATAAATACTATCAAAACTCTATATTTGGTTCTAAGTATAGCTAAAATGCAAACATTGTTGGGTCACATTTTTATTCCACAACTTCAAAGAATAAATCCTATCTTTACTTACACCCAAATGCAGGTCTGAGCATGACACATGAGGTATGAAAAGCTAAAATGCTAATCTAAATGCTGAGATCCGCATTTTAGTTACGAATCCAGATGATTAAAAATTTGCAGCTACGAATCCACTAGATTAAAGACAACAAAATAATCCTCCATTAAGGTGCTATTAATTAGATAGTTATACCAATTCAAAAGTCTCTAAACACCTATAAATGCCAAAATCTGGGTTGAATAAGGGGTTGGATTATCTTCACTTTGAAAACTTGTGCTAAGAACAAGAGTTCTTCTTGTTCAAGAGCATTTCAAAGGCTACTGCTTCAAAGTACACTTTCGGATCGTCAACAGAGAGTGGGATCATACTCCATGGCTACAAGAGAACCCTAGATTAAACAAAGAGGAAATTAGATTCCTTATCTTTTATAAATGGAAAGTCGTTATTATTGTAACTTTCTTTTCAAGTTCAATAAAAAACAAATTTCATGGCCAACAAAAGATTGGTGACTCCGCTTGGGAGCTCTATCATCTCCGACGATATGGTTATAGCCCAATCCGACAAGATCTTTGTTGGCACTATGATCGCTCATCACTGAGTTCGACTAAAAAAAGTATGAAGAATTTCTCTTTTCTGGCTTTGCGAGCCTAAAATCTTCGCAGAAATACTGCAAGATCTCAACAAACTTGGCCTCTAATGAGGCTCAAAAGACTACAATCCAAGGTAACTTGCCTAAGAACTCTCTAGACCTTTATGATCTCAAAGGAGCAATTTTCTCCCCTTCATTACAAGGCTTAGGATCTGTTTCATCTAAGACCTATACTAATCTCAAAGAGATAGATCGAAATCCTAGCAATAACAAAGGAAAACAACCATTCTCTGATCTGCAAGGAGATGATTCTAAAGAAAAGATCTCTCTAACCCGCACCATGAAGAGGAACCTTAGAAGAAGTAAGGCCTGTACCTTCCGTAGGGCCATGAAAGAAACACCTACTATTGAACAACCATGCAAATTTCCAAGTCGCGTATGAAGGCCGAAGAGAAAAGTGACAGTCCCCAACAAGAAGTAGAGCTAAGACGTTCAAGGGTTCATTCGCATTTCTTACAAGAAATGCCATTCACCCACCAAGTTCATTTTTTTTTATTCCAAACGTGGATCTTACATCCGCGTTTCATAGGTCAAACGCGGACCCAAGGATCGCATTTTGAAGTCAAATGTGGGCTTCAGACCCACATTTCAGAGACTAAATATGGACCTCAAGGTTACATTTCTAAAAGCAAATGCAGGTCTCACACCTGCGTTTCTAAACCTAGACGCGGATCTCAAATCCATGTCTCAAGTGAAAAAACGCGATCCTCACACTCGCGTTTTTGCAAAAAACTTAGCCATAAGGCTCATGGACTTTCAGTCACAACTTTATCAGAAGCTCATTCTCCAGCTGCAATGGCTAAAGTCAAGTTTGCTCCAGCAATCATCAAGGGAGTAGATACTTGTGCCTCAAAAATACTATTTGGAAGGGATATTGCCTCTACTAGCAATGCCACAAGTTCCAATGCAGGGGATCTAGGAAATTTCTCAATTAGAAAAAATAAAAATCTCAAGTTTCCCACTATCGTTATGAATAGTTAATCAATACGGTGCTCTCTCATTGCCACTATATGACTCCAACAAGGCCATCTATATTTAACAGACACACATCGTCTCCAGCCCTAACTTCAAAGAGAAGACAATGCAATGAAAAATAAGAATTTTCAGAGCCAGAATACTCTAAAGTATCATCCAATATGATAACTTTGGGGAAAGAAGAGAAAGAAAATGAATAAAGTTCCTCGGTCGGATTCTTCGGATTCATAATACTCTTTCGGTTTTAAGAGTGTGTTATGTGATATTCATGGTATTTTCCGAAGCACCTGACTTCAGAAAGGAGTTGCAGTGCCTTTGGACTACTGAAAATTAGCCGGAATCTCCTCCGATGAAGAAGAAGAAGGAACAAATTCAGCTATGGCTGAGTCACAGACTTCTGACTCACTCCTAGAAGATACTGCCTTTGCATAATGGTGCAAGAAAATGCAGAGGAGTTCACGAAGAGAATGAATGAGTATGAAAAGATCATCCATAAACAACAAGAGTTTATAAGTGAGATCAGGAAGAAAAAAGCTCCAATTCTGGTCAAGGAACATATGAAGAAAAAGGAGATTCTTCTTTTAGAAGTTCCTGCATCATGAGGAAGGATAAAGGGAAAAAAAAAGGAAAATAAACCTCACACTCCTACTGGGAGCACCAGTGATGAAAAACATGAAGAAGAAGACAACTGTTCTGAACACTCATGTCATCAATCCGAGAGTTCAGAATAAGAAGGTAACCCACATATTGCCCTCATAGAGAGTTTTTAGAACAAGCTCAATGCTCTTTTACACAAGAATGAATTGTAAGAGCTGGGAGTCATAAGGCCATATCCAATGGAATGAGAAAACATACTATTCTCGGATAATTACAAGCCATTGAAACTCAATTATTTTGATGGTAAAGGATCGCCGAATTAGCATGTTTACTATTTCAAGTCATAGACAGGACACTTGACTGGGAATGATCCTATCATCACACGATTTTTGTTAGTACCCTTACGGGTTTAGCATCTGAATGATTCTGTAGACTGAAGTTGGGAACCAGTAACTCATGGAACGACATAGCAAAGGCTTTCTTAACGAAATTCTATGAAGATGACATGGAAATCCCGATACCAGCACTCTTCGCTACAGAACAAAAGAAGGGGGAGTCAGCTCGAGATTTCATAGATTTCATAATGTTTCTTTGATATGTCCACATAGGATGCCACAGAAGTCCCTGGTGGAAACTTGCGGACATAATCTTTCGGTTAAAGTTCTTATTTGGATGAGAGCAGTAAAGTCTACTACTTGGAAATAAATAACAATACAAGCTGAAGAAGCCAAAGAAATCATATAACATCTAGAAGCTAAGCACGGAGGAAAACCAAGAAAAAACAATTCTAGAACATCTCAATCATCTCGACCCAAAGGGAAAAAGAAAATGACAGTAAATGCTTCAGATCTAGCCAAACCTCCTCCAAACAAGAATTTCTCCATCAATGGTCTTTCAGAAACAATATTCCTTCAAGGATGAGTATACCATCACTATCTTCAACTTACTCATGAAAAGGAATATGTTGAAGTTGCCAAAAGTAAAATGCTCTAAAGAAATAGGAAAGATTGATGATCCCAACTACTGTCTATACCATAGGATCATTAACCATCCTATCAAGAATTGCTACATCTTGAAGGATAAAATGCAAGCACTGGCGGATGCAAATGCCATCAAACTATTACCAGAGCAAAAGAAAGTGACAGCGAACATGGTCTCTTTCAAATTTGAAAAAGTTCTAGATTGGATAGAGTAAACCATTTGAGATGGTGTGAAGCCGATTCCCAAAGATACTATGAGGATTGTAAACTATGATCCTCATCAACAACAAAAGAAATGATTATCTCCTTCGAAATAATGAAATGGAAGATAATGTGGGTGCATCCAGATCGTCCAAAAAGAAGTCTAAGGGGAAGGCACGCACCTCCAATTCTATTACTACAATTCCTGAAGATGAAGCAATTGTTCGTCCTCTTATTGATTTAGAGGAGGAAGTGAAAGAATCAATGGAAGTCAGTGAAGACCAACAATAGCTACCTACTGGAACTCACTTAGGAAGAAACTACTTGAAAGACTATGATCAAGTGGCTGAACTTCAACTTCCAGAAAAAAAAAACAAGAAAAAAAAGCGTAAGTTTGAAAATGTTCTTAAAAGCGAACATAGAGAAGTCACGGAAAGCTCCCAAAAGCTTGCCAATTTGATGTGTTGGCGCAATTGGCTAACATCCCTGCAAGGATCACCTTGTATAGCTCCATATGCTATCGAAGCAAACTAGGGAAGTCTAGAGAGAGGCTCTGCAAGATTCAGAAGTACTTCTAATTTAGATCCCAAAAATAACAGAAGAAGAAGAAAAAGTTTGTGCAGTATGTCATCAAGCTTCTAAGAAAATATCTTGCATAACTTTTACTTAAGAATATATGCAAGTGAAGAACAACAAGCATCATTGGCCTCTATATTACAAAGGCTACATAGGATCAACAGACATTGACCAAATCCAAGTAAATTCTGGATCCACTTTAAGCATAATGCTAAGAAGGATATTGCGGTATTTTGGGGTCCCCAAAAATAGGCTAGCATCAACAAATACAGCCATTTTTTTTTTTCAAAGCAAATGGTTGTAAACCATTGGGGAAAGTTGAAATGTCAGATCGGTGATATAAAGACAATAGTCACATGCCATGTAATAGATGCTAAAACATCTTGCAATCTGCTACTTGAAAGGTCGTGGATCCATCTCAATCTCATTGTCCCTTTTACATTTCATCAATGTATGAATACATAGACAAAGAAGAGAATGTGAAGATATTGATAGCAGAGAAGCAACCCTTCAAATGAGTCAGATAGTGACAATGAAGCTTACTCTGAATTAGGAATCGAAGATTCGAGATCCGAAGATAAAGAAGATTAGGATATAGAACCAATTGTAATAAGTCTTGTAGGCTTAATGTAAATAATACTGCCAATCTTCATGGCGAGTGAGTTATTAATGAAAATATAGAGTTTGCTTATTCTTCTGGTGTTGATTATGAACCTTCAAGTATTAGTACTGATGCGGTTAGTAATCAACTACATAAAATATATTCCTTTGCATCATTCCAAGCACCCAATCACTTATCCTTTAATATACAATGTGATGGCGATAGAGATGTGGGTAAAGTGATCTTTGAAGTCTCTCCTAAATATAAAGGTCAAAAACCTATCTTATTTGGAAAGGCAAATAACAATAATAAAGAAAAATATCTTGATTATGAAAAAGAGTAGAAAATCCTGAGTTCTTCCATTATAATAAAATACCCATAAGATGATAAAAAAATATGGGATATAACCTAGCCGAAGGTAGGGATTAAATTTTGGAAAAGAAAGAATAACAATGCTTCAATCTTTTGTTCCAAAAGGAAAAATGCTAGATTATTATGATAAGACTGGAAGGGGGTTGGGATATATTATAATTCCTGAAATCCTTTCAAAAACAAATTCTAAAGAAATTCAATATAGTCATTCATCTGAATCATTATGTTGGGATTCAGATATAAGCATTAGAGTAATTTTTTAAGAAGTTTTTATAAATATGGTCTCTACAGACTAAAAAGAAGTGGTTGATAAATTGCCACCAATAAAAAATGATTCTTGGGCAAAACTATGAAATTGACAGTTCAATTTGAATAACGTGAACATCCAACAGAAGATAAAGTGATCCAAATAAATATGCGTAATGAAACCAATCCTAAACCTACATTTATGAGAGAAAATTTATCTTCTAAGGAAAAAGAATTGATTACTCTTATTCGAGAATACATCAATATTTTTGCCTGTAATTATGAAGACGTGTAAGAATTATATCCAAAATTGGCAATTAATAGTTTGAATATTCGACCAGACGAGAAAACTATTAAACAACAGCAACGAAGGTTCCGTCCTAAAATAATGGAGGCCATCAAAACTAAAATTAAAAAGTTAATTAATTCATGTTTCATTTGCAAAGACCAACACCCTGATTGGATGGCAATATAGTCCCTGTAACTAAAAAGAATGGACAAATTAGAATCTTGCTCGATTTCAGAGACCTGAATGAAGAATGCTCGAAATATGAATTTTTATTACCTATCACAGATGTCATGATCGATAATACTTGCGGCTTCGAAATGATATCTTTCATGGATTGATTTTCGAGGAACAATCAAATTTAAATTTATTCCGGTGACGAAAAGAATACGTCTTTTCAAATACCACTGAGAGTGTACTGTTACACAGTTATGCCTTTTGGTCTAAAGAATACTGATGCCACATACCAATGTGTTATGAACACCATATTCCAAGAGCATCTCTGAAAGACCATGAAATGCTATGTGAATGATTTAGCTATCAAGTTCATGAGCATTGATAATCATCTTCAGGATTTGAGAATGGTGGTCGATCCCATACAGAAACACCAACTTCAGATGAATCCAACCAAATATTCCTTGGGGTCTTCAGTAGAAAATTTCTTGGATTTGTGGTTACATCTCAAGGAATTCATTTAGATCCAGACAAGATTAAAGCAATTCAAGATATGCAATCACTAAGAAATCTCAAGGAATTGAGAGGACTGAGGGGGAGGTTAGGATATATGTGCAGATTCATATCAAACTTGTTTGGAAGATATCAACCATTCACAGGACTGATGAAGAAAGGAGTATCGTTCAATGATGATGCTTGCCAACAAGTTTTTGAAGAAATCTAAAAATATCTTATGAAGTCACCAATCCTTGTAGCTCTAATTTTAAGTATCCCCTTCCTGTTATATGTGAGAACCATGGAGCATTCTTTAAGAGCCTTATTAGCCCAAAAGAATGAACTGGGAAATGAACAAACCATCTACTATTTGAGTAGAATGATGGTTGAAGTTAAACATTTCTATAATCCAGTAGAAAATGATTGTCTAACCTTGTTGTTCGCAGTACAAAAAAGGCGACACTGTCCTGTGGGATGAACCATCCATGTTATATCGAGAATTAATCCATTAAGAATATTAATGACTAAAGCAGGATCATTAAATTTGAGACAATGTAATTGGGTTATCTTCCTATCGCAATACGATATGCATTTCATCCTGCAAAAATCAATTTAGGGTTAGGCTATAGCTATTTTTAGCTGAGCACTCAATTTTGAAATCTTCAAAACTGAATGAAGGAATCCCAGATGAAACAGTTGAAGAAAGTATAATTCCAAAAGATGTTGTTCACATGAAACTGCTGAGACAAATGCCACCACAGAAGAAGTCTGCCAATTTTTTTTTATGGTGACTCCAGAATGGGATCTAAAAGAAAGATAGTAGCAGGAGTGGAGAGTGTCTTTGTCTCTTCTCGAAACCATATTATCCCTTGAGCTTATTCATTAACAGAATTATGCTCTTACAATGTCACCGAATATAATGCCTTGATGATTGGCTTAAAAATTGCCAAGCAGTTGGGGATGAAATATTTAGAAACATATAGAAATTCTGAGCTAATCGTTAACCAAGTTAACGGAAAATACGACGTAAAAAATGATGACTTCTTGCCCTATTACCAAGTAGTCATGAAAATGACTGACAATTTTAGCGGCTTCTACATCAGTCATGTACCATGCCATAAAAACAACTATGCAAATTCATTATCTTCTTTGGTCGCTACCTTAGCTTTGCCTAAAAATTTTAACAAATGCATAACAGTGGGTAGTAAAAAATTATTGTGCCCAAAGTATGAACACGAAGTTGAGTTAAACTTAAGCAATTAGCAAGAAGCACATGAAATACATGCTGTTGAATCAGATTTTGAACCAAGCGATCAGCGACCTCCTTTATCGATGATGCTCTTTATGGAATATTGCTGGAAGATCCCAAAAAAGTAGCAATGATTTGAAGAAAAGCTATTCGGTTCTATTGTAATGTTGAAATCCAAATATTATAAAGAAAATCTTATGATGGAATTCTGCTTCATTACCTCTCTAAGAAAGAAGCCCAAGAAGCACTGGAAGAAGCTCATAGCAGTGTTCATGGAGCACATCAACCAGGACTGAAAATTTGGGACATACTCTAAGGAATAGGATATTATTAGCCCAAAATGATGATAGATATGGTTGTTTATGATAGAAAATGCAGAGTCTGTCAAATACACGTCGACTTCATATATCAACGACCGGAGTATCTCTATCCAACGACTTCATCATGACCCTTCGAAATATGGGGAATGGATATTATTTGGATGATTTTGCCACCATCAATAAGAGGTCACAAGTTCATATTGGCCATAACGGACTACTATTCAAAATGGACTGAAGTTATTCCCCTAACCAAAGTAAAGACATCATATTTGATCAAATTCATCAAGTATCATGTCATATACTGCTTCAGAGTACCTAGGAGAATGTTCATGACAACGGACCTCAATTTGTGAGTCAATTGTTCTCAAGGTTTTGCAATAAATATCGGATTGAAAGTGTATCATCATCTCCATACTATCCTACAACCAATGATTTAGTAGAAGCCTTCAACAAGACCATTTTGAAGCTCCTTAAAAGTTTGTTTTATCCAAATAACGTGATTGAGATGAAAAGTTTGGAGAATGCCTCTGGGCGTACCAAACTACTGCCAAACCACATACAAATGCTACATATTTCTCCTTAGTATATGGATCTGAGGCAGTACTTCCTTAGGAGATCCAAATTTTATCATTACAAGTTGCATTGGCAACTAGAATAACACAAGAAGAAATACATCGACAAAAACTTTTGGAGTTAGAAGCTCTCGGTGACAAGCGTCTTGAAGCACAACTGAGCATTGAATTTTATTAGGCTTGAATTTCCAAAGCTTTTAATAAAAAGGTCAAGCGGAGAACTTTGAAAAAAGGTGATTTGGTCCTTTTAATAAGAGGACCAATTATAACCACTCAAAAAGCCAATGGAAAGTTCCAGTTAAAATGGGAAGGACCCCTGTCATCGACACAATTTATTCAAATGGTGCATATCGATTGGTGAAACCAAACAACGACAAAATTATGATGCCAATTATGGAAAATTTCAAAAGAAATATTATTCTTAATGTAATATTCAAGAAGTCAATCATAGAAGTGCCCAACGGTGGCAATAATAACAAAAGCTAGAAGCATAATGATACTTTTGATCTTAATCAATTGTCATCATTCTTCTCTTCTTGTAGTTCGCCTTAAAACACATTGGCTTGAATCTCTAGGTCTTCTCTTCGCTGTTGCATATCCTGATTCCCTTTTTGGCACAAAACATACCAATGGTAATATTAGAAAATTCAACTACTAATTTATCCAATGGGGAAATGTACTTAACTCAAAGTGATCATAGCCAAGCTAGTTATCTGATCTCTAACAACTGCTGAAAGAGAGAAAAATGGCTCCAATGGGTAATATAAGAATCTTTAACCGCTAAAAAGGAGATTTTGTACAAACATAAATCAAATCGTTCTATGTTCAAACAACTTATGTAACAGTATGAAGTAATTAAGCTAAATATTGAGCAGTTTGAAATACATATCCTCTTTAATAATTCTCTATTGCGTCGTCGACCAAATCGGTGAATTTGTAACTGCTGTCCGAAAATGTGATAATAAGAAGATTTTATAAAAAAAATTTCTTGTAGTACTCCTTCCGAAGAACGCGACAAAGAATGATGCATTTTCCCGAGTGATCCACTAGCTTACCTGGTGATTCCCTAACTGTTGTCCAGAAATATGGTAATAAGAAAATTTAATAGGAAAACTTCTTGTAGTACTCTTTCCAAAGAACCTGGCAAAGAATGATGCATTTTTCCCAGTTATCCATAAATCATCCAGCATATTCCCGATTGATACCTCTGAAAGGTGATAACAAGATTGTTAAATTATTTGATATACGTACTTGAATTCTTCCTCCAACTAAAGAATTCAACATTATGTCTGGATCCTCGGTGCCAAAATTCTGCCTCAATGCCGAAGTGCATCAAGAAATACCAAATCACCAGGTGTATCCCCGATCGATTCCTTGGAAAGGTGATAATATACTTAAATTGTTCCTTTAATAAAAGAAATCAACACTATGTCTTGATCATCGATACTAAAGATCTGCCTCGACGTCGAAGTGTATAAGTACTTTGGTGAACTATATATTCTTTCCCCAAAGTGTATAATGTTTCAACACTTTGAATGAAAATCGAACAAACCACAAGGAGAAAACATGAAGAAGACATACAACAATTCTTATGTTACTCCTAATGTGACTAATAAATGTGTCTAATTCTTGACACTATTATCTCCAAAACAGAACCAATTTGTCCACCAATTAAATGGAGTTCCTCTACAGCAAAGACGTTCATCCATTGAGCACATTTCCTCCCAACCTTGGCAAAACCTTATAAAATCTGGTTCCTTTCTGGAGATTTTGCAACAAGATAAATTCTGCACATATAGTCTTCCCGACACTGATTAGCGTTGTAGTCAACATGTTATTTTATAACAACAATTTCCCCAATGCAGTGAATAAAGAGAGAACTCAACTCTCACAAAATTCTCATTCCTCCAAATTTGTCAAGTTAAAAATTACTTCTGACAAAATCAAAATCTCATTTTCTCCAAATTTGTAAAATTAAAAATTATCTCTGACAAAATCAAAATTTCATTTCCTCCAAATTTATCAAGTTAAAATTAATCTCTAACAAAATCAAAATCTCATTTCCTCTGACAAATTCAAAATCTCATTTATACCAAATTAGCCAAGTTAAAAATTATCTCTGCCAATTTAAAAAGTTGTTATACTACATGTCACTAAACAACTAAACAACAATATGCTCAGGAAAGTTAACAATTATTTCTATCCTACACATGAAAAATATTCATTCGTTACAGATATACTTGGACATTTTAATACACTCGGATTGTCAAGCTAATAATTATATCCAAATAATATATAAAAGAGTCAATGATGTATCAAGTTAACAGATATATCTAATCATCAACATCAAATACATTCATCAACATAACAATCACCTCTAAATGAATGACAACAAAAAAATTTGGTTTTCCAAAATACATCATAAAATTGGATTATCGATTTAACACTATAAAAGAGTTTCAACAAAATGTTCAAAATCATACAATCTAAAAAATACAAATCATCATGACATAAGAGATTTGATCCTTTCTTAAATGTTTCTTATTTCCAATTAGATAATTTTATAGGCTTGAACAGTAGCCTATCTCTGCAACTCTTCTTCACTAACAGTCATGTTGCTCGACAAATCAGACTTAAGAGCCATCGATTCTGCTTACTTAGCCAAGAATGCCTTATTGTGATCATCACACTGTCTGGATAAATCAGTGATGGTCTTCATACATTCTTCACAGGGTCTTTTCGAGATAAACTTGAGACTTAGCAATATTTTCCCGAGTTCTAATAATGGCTTGATCTTGACCCTTAGCTGAAGTAACAACACTCTCCATCTAAGCACGTAGAGAGTTTCTAGAAGATTGGATCTCATTATGTAGGACCTAATGAGTATCCACTCTTTTCTAATCCTCTTCTCGAAGTCGAAGTTGCTCCTCCAACAACCTTCTGAAGGTGACTTTAATTATGTTAAACTTGACAGTGCTGCGAGTCTTCGATAAAACTTCAGCGTCACTTTTCAATTTGTCCATTATGACTCTATATGGGGCTTCTTTCTCCTCCCCACCAATGCTTGCTATGCCGACAATATAATGATTTAAGAGATAGGTAATAGAAGCAAAGGATCATCCGTTTAAAATCACGTTCATGCAGTGTTCCAGAAAAGAGAAGAAATCATTGATGGCATACTGAAATAAGTCATCTACAAAAGTATCAACTTTGGTGTCCTCTACCGACGACATTGAAGAAGTAATTGGCCCTATTGGAGGAACAATGGAAGTAGACATTGTAGCAGATGTCTCAGTAACAGAGAGCAAGTGAAGAAGCTAATTTGACAGAAGTGTAGAAATTTGTGATGCATCCCACGTTGAAAAAGGAACAGCTTCAGTAGGAGGAACTTTGGTTGTCGTTACTGAAAACGATACTAGTGTTGAAGAGGTTGTAGGTGCAAGTTCAAAAGCTGGAGTATGAGATGACAATCCTACATAAAGATGGAAACTATGTCTGAAAACAATAAAGAAATTTGAAATAAAGAAGTAAGAAGAACTTGAGGGTTGAGCACTTAGTTCTCCAGGGCCGTACACCTTAGCTCTTTCCTCAGCCGTTAAGTAAATATGCTTGCTGTGATCAAGTGGTGGCATTGAAGAACGAAAATCATCATCGTAATCATAATCATCGTCATCTCCACCTAAATAATCAAGTTTCTCAGATGAAACAGAAGAAGTGACCATAAACCCCTCTACAAGTTCATTAAAGTCAAGTCATGAATTTGATTTAAAAATGAATGAATGAAATAAAAAGGGGAAGGGGAGAAGATGCCTTACGATTTTGAAGAGGTCCAGTGGTACGACTGGCAGGAGGAACTGTGGTAGTTGACATCATAACTGATGGAGAACTCAATTTTCGAGTTTCTCCAACAATTTGTACTTCATCATCATCAGTTATTTGTGTTGCTGGCTGAGTTGCAGTCTTCATCTCTACGGCAACACTTGCAAGAGCAACATCAGCTTGTATAGAAGTTCCTGTGGAAATAACAATTGCCAGTTGAGTTTCCTCAACAACTCCTTGAATAGTGCTTAAACTGTGTTCGCCGCAAAAGTTGCTTTGCTTCCTTCCATTGAATAAGCTTGAATTACAACGGAAGTGAACAAGATTAAAAAGACCAAACGAGAGGATTTATTTTTATCGCTCTCTTTTACAATAAGTTGTGGGATCTGTGGCGATGGGATCTGTCGAGCAGCTCCTTTAGACGATCGGTACGTTGAAATCTTCTCTTTTAAAGATATCGGCCGACTATAGACGATCTTCTCTGGTTTTGATTTGTTCAAGGCTCTCTCGCATAACTCGAACTTCTCAAGAACTCCAGAAAGAAGATCCTGATTTTCTCTGATCTTCACGAACTCAAGGCTCTGTGCGTAACTCGAATTCTCCAAGATTTCAGAAAAATATCTCAATTGCCGAAAAAAAGATCCCTAGGGTTTCACCAGGAAGGTATTTATAGCCCCAGGTTAATGCAAGAGTTTCTATCTAAATAGAACTCGTCATTATCAGGGATTCCAATCAAATATCTTAGTTTTGATGGAATTTTGATTAGACTTGATTTGGGTATTTGGATAGGCCCAGAATCATAATCTCAATCAATTTGAGATTCTGGTTATCTGCTTACGCGGAGCTTTTAATCGCATCAAAACGCGGTGCTAAATAACCAGTGCGCGGAGCTAATGCGGAGCTATTGATCATCTCCGCGTTTCACTCAAACGCGAGGCTAATACAAGCCAGACTGCGAAATCAACGCGGAGCTATTAAACATCTCCGCGTTTTATTCAAACGCAGGGTTAATATTACCAAACGCGGGGCTACTGAATTGGCTCCGTGTTCTGTTGTGGAAAATCATTTTAACTTAGAAATTTTCACTGCCAACAGAACCCCCTCCAAAGTTTTCAAAATGGCTTAGACTTCAGCAGATTTTGAAATACTTTGGATATCTAAACTGAAACGCGAAGTTAGAATACCAAGTCTATCTCGCGTTATGCTCACTTACGTGGAGCTAATCAGCTTCACTTCGTCTTCAGTGAAATGAGTAATTATGTCATTAATTACCCTAAATTTCTACGCCGAATACCAAGCGACGAAAATTCTGCTTAAATAGAGCTCCCGGCTCATCTTCTTCTTCATCTCATCCGAAGAATCTTAGGGCTTCAGAGCAGGCGACTCAGGCTTCTTATTTTGAAAGAATGATCTCCAGCCGAACTTCTTTTTCCTTTCCATAGATCTTCATCACTAGGATGCCATCTAGGAAGAGTGTGACATCGCGCAAGTTGGCCGGCGTTAATGGCAGCAGCCGTGAAGGTAGACGCGACGGCGAACCAGTCTATGCAGCGTCTTCCAAAGGTAAAAATCTTAACTCTTGGGCTTCTAAGAACCATTCTTGAGATGTTTCGACTTGGTTTAATCCAGCCAACTGTTTATTTTACCGGTGAGATCACCGTTCTCCGCAAAGTTATCGCGTCATCCCCTGCATTTGAAACGCGGGGCTTATCTGACTAGTGGTCTCGATGAATCTGCGAGGCTATCTTTGATTAGCAGTCGCGATGAATTGCGAGGCTATCTTTGATTAGCAGTCGCTATGAATTGCGAGGCTATCTTTGATTAGTAGTCGCGATGAATTGCGAGGCTATCTTTGATTAGCAGTCGCGATGAATTGCGAGGCTATATTGATTAGCAGTCGCGATGAATTGCGAGGCTATCTTTGATTAGCAGTCGCTATGAATTGCGAGGCTATCTTTGATTAGCAGTCGCTATGAATCTGAAAGAGAAGGAAAGAGCAGAAAGAAATCTTGTCCCCCTTTACGCGAAGTTATCGCATCATCCTCTGCGTTTAAAGCGCGAGGCTATTTCTTCAACTGTGCGTGGAGTTAGCTTAGCTCCGCGTTTTCACTCTTTTGGAAACTCTGTTCCTTTTGCAGTAAGTCTAATCCTTTCTGAAGAGGAATGTATGCGGGTCCATCGATCTTCATCAGTAAAAGTAACTCTAAGGAAGTCAGACGCATATGCTTTACAACATAGTTGCAGGTTTCAAGCTCTGGCTCCGAGAGATAAACTCCTGAAGGAGCTGTAAATAGGGAGCTGCAGTACTTGCAGTTCAGAATTGTGCTTCAATGCAGCACTTCCCTTTCCTCTCGTGTTTCATTTCGGATGACAGATCCTAGTTGACATTTGCAGAGGAGATCTTTTGCATGTGAACCAGAGAACTGAGCTTCAACACCCCGTAGAGAAATCTTACTGTTTATTTATTGATGAGTCGATGTATTGATGATCATGTAGAAGCTTTTGGGAGAGCTATAACTCCTTCTTTGTAATCTCTTGCTTCATGAATAAAGGCAAATTATTTTCCTCTCTATCTGTTGGCTTCAATGATTTTGCTTGCACAACAAACAGATGGTCAATAATTTTGGTAAAATAATCTAAGACTCTTTTGCGTAATTTAGATCATTAATACCGATTTGATCGGATACTGATCATCTTTAACTTTAGCCAAAAATCCAAGTTTTTTTATGAGAACGCGAAGCTAAAATACCAAGTTATCTTCGCGTTTCTCGGAGTTGCGTGGAGTTAATATCTTCACTTTTTTTTTTTCTCACGCGAGGCTAATAGCTCCGCGTTTTGGAGAGTAACTGACTAGTCATTTTCTCCGAAATCCGCGCCGAATTCTAAGAGGCGGTTTCCCTCTTTTAAATAAAATCTCTATTCTTTTTCTTCTCACTTTACTTGAGAATTTTTCAGAAACTTATAGATTCAGGCGATCACAGTTCAGGCGACCCGAGCTTCTTCCGACCGAGTTTCCTCCCGATTTTCAGTCGATTTTCCTCAGCAATGACACCCAAAACTCGTGCTACTTCTCGCGCGGCTCCATCATCGGCAACTGGCGCAAGCAGTGGTGGCGGCGGCCATGGCAGCGACGCGCCAGCCCACATTTCGCCTATCGGAGGTAAGAATCTCTCCATCGAGACTTTTTAGAACATCTCTAGAGTGATTTGGCTCGATCTTAACTGATCAATCAACTCTTTTACCGGCGAGACCGCCGTACTCCTGCTGTAAGGCTTGGAGAAGAAGAAAAGTCTCTGACTTTCTTCTTTACGCGAAGTTATCGCGTCATCCTCGCGTTTTGAAGTGCGGGGCTATTTTAAGTAGTAGTCGCGTGGAAACGCGAGGCTATTTTAAGTAGCAGTCGCGGGGAAACGCGAGGCTATTTTAAGTAGCAGTCACGTGGAAACGCGAGGCTATTTTAAGTAGCAGTCGCGTGGAAACGCGAGGCTATTTTGACTTCTGCGCGGTCTAATTTTTAGCTACGCGCGGTGCTATTTTTAGCTTCGCTCGTTCTAATTTTTAGCTTCGCGCGTCCATACTTAGAGAAATTTTCTGTCTTATAGAAACTTCTCTAACTCTGCTTTCTTTTTGCAGTAGGGTATTCGATGGAATCTCTTCCCCACAAGAACTACTTCGGCTTTGCTGGGGGTTCTGATCCCTCCGGCCAATTTCGCTTCACCACTATCTTGGCTTCATATAAGCCAGACCCAAAGGAGCGCAAGGAGAAGTTGATCAAGTATCACCCCACTACTATGCAAGAAATCATAACCGATGCAGCCTTCGAAACTTTGAATAGAGAAGCGATAGAGAAACCCGCCTTCCTCTTTGGAGACCAGATGGATCAATCAGATGAGATCCTTTCTGAAGAGGAGTGTGTTTGGTTATATAACTCAGGCGAAATGCTGATGTTTCTGCCTAGAATGGCTCGTAGCTATCCTCTGGTCTATCTTCAGAGGCTAGCGATGCCTCGGGAATTAAAGTGGGGACTAATTCAAGAGCAAGATGGCTTCCCAACAGGCAAATTTGGTGCAAAAGGGGTTTATCAAGATGGTCCCCTCCAGATGCATTACTGGCTTGCTTCCAGGCCGATTTGGCAAGGAGCTTCCAGTGGGAGAAGTCCCATCTCGTGCCCGAACTTTCTTAAGTGAGTTCCTGGCGAAGGATGGTCAGTACCCGGCTAGCGACTTCAGGATGCCTGGCTGGGTTCATTCTTCTAACAATATGTGGTGGGCCCGCCTTGTTCAGTACATGCTGGATTCCCACGAGCCCATTTTAAAGGATATTGGCTTGTATAAAGCTATCAGGAATGTCCAATTCGGGTTTTCCCAGAGTGCTTATCATTTTTACTGCCTCTTGGAGATGTATAACCCTGAGACTTGTACTCTCTTTACACCAGTGGGTGAGCTAGGATTCGCTCTTCACGAGATGTTCGAGGTTTCCGGGCTTTCCATGGGTAAAATCCCCTATGAAGAGTATATCCCCACCACCAATGAGCTGAATATGCTACTGACGAGGGATGAGCGCATCTATGCCACATACTGGGAGATGATGTGCCATTATAATATTTGCGCTGACTTGACGGGTGCGCGTAACCACGGTATCGGCCATAAGAAATGGGCCGAGTATCTCTTTGCCAATTTAAACTCTAAGGATAGCTAGGCCACTATCCATGGTCATTCTCCTGTCCCCATCCCAGAGATTGACCAACGTGTAGCCAGGGGCCATTACCGTCTGTATCATACTACAGACTCCAATGAGAACGGATATGATCCCGGCACTTCATTCAAGAGCCACCATTATCAAGCCCAGTTCCCGATCTCCAACAGAGGTCTCATTGCCGGGTTTCTGATGTTGTGGCTGAAGAGATGTGTCGTACCGTCGTTGCCCAAAGAAGCAATTGCGGTGACCGTGGTATATCCAGCGGTTCTTCTAGCATATGGCCGACCCCTTGGACTTCTTCCCGCCATGGTATGCAATTTGCAGTATGGACTGAGGGTGCTCTGTCGTGATTTCCTCCCCACTATTAAGGTCAAGGGGAAAGGAAAGGGCAAGTCGAAAGAGACTGCCCAGCCGAAAACTCCAAATCCTAGGGTGGAGATGCCCTACACCTATTTGATGGCGTGGCTCGTCTTGCACTGTCCTTCTTTAATGAGTGCACCAGAGCGTCGTTCGGGCGAAAAGTGCTTATTTGTAGAACTGTATGAATGCTCTTCATGGAAGCAGAATTATATGTCTCAAATTCGAAAGACTCTTCATAGTTTTCAGAATTATGAGATCTTCCGGTGCTTCCCTGACTTTCCCGGTGGAGGATATGGGATGAGGTTGAAGGATGCCGTGGGAGTAGATAGGTTCACTACTTTATCTGCAGGAGCGTTCTGGTGGCTTCTCAACATCCGTCCCGGACACTTGGTGTATCGTCAAGATCTCGGGTGTCGGATCGAGCCATACACTCCGAGTCGCTTTACTCGTCAGTTTGGATACTCCGAACTTTATGTGGGCAATCAAAATAAAGATCTCGCTCACGAGGGGAATTTATACGAAGGCGCTCGTGGCTGGTTCCATTTTGCAGCAGGCAGAACCGAGGCTGAATTCTCCTTGCCCCAGAAGGCGCCAGAATTGGCCATGACCCTCAGCTTCTGTAATTGGTTCAGTATTGCGAATGCTGACGTGCCCAACTTCTCTCTCAATCGCAATTGTTGCAAAGAGATTGAAGCCCTCTACATTAGTCGTCAGGGTGCTTCTAGAGTGAGGATAAAAGGAATGGAAGAATTCCTTGGCACCGCGGCTGAGCCTTCAGACGCCAGCGAGTCCGACGACGATGCCGGTGATGACGATGACAATACTGGTGCTGGTGGAGCTCCCCAGCCTATTGTCAGTCGTCCCTTGAGTCCAGCTCTCAAACGCCGCGGCACTTTAAAGAGAAGACCGGGTAAGAAGCAAAAAGTGGCTATCAAACTTGCTTCAGACTTGTTGGCTTCGGCTCTACCCCCAGCATCGGCAAGGGAAGACGAACCTGCTAAAGCTCCAAGTGTTGTTAAGGTTTCGGCCCCTTTGGCCATAGGACCTGTGGCAGAACCCGGGGCGCAACTAACGGGTAGCGAGATGGGTCTATTGCTAGAAACGACAATAGCTCCCCCTTCAAGTCCGACAACTGGACTTGTACCGCCTGGTATGGCCCTTAGCATTTTATCTTTTGCCCGTTATTATTTTATCGTAACACTGCTTTTCTGGTCTTCCGAAATGCAGGTGATCAACTTCTCTCGCCAATGCATTCGACTACCCAAGTAGAATCTGATGATAGGATGGACCATTCCGGCTCCGTTGGTGGTGTGTGTAGCTCTGCTGGCGAGTTTGCGGCTGATTATTCCACACCGGCTCCTGCCTCTGTTCCCTCTTCAATTCCCCCAATTGACGAACTGGGAAGTGATGAGAGAACTGAGGTCATTATTGCAGCTGCTGCTAGGGAGGCGATGCCTTCTCCTAGCATGCCATCTCCAACGCCAGTCTGTTCCACTGAGACATTTCTCACGGTCTTTGGCGTATCTTCTGTTTCTCAGTCAGTGATTCTAACGCCTTCTACTATAATGGCTGTTGAGACACCTGTAATTCCTCCAGCTTCTAATCTTTCAGTCGGGGATGAGGAGAACTTAAAGTTCTCATTTGAAGCTTCTTCTACCATCGGAGGAACTTCTGGTGGAGATACCCTCTCATCTTCTCCTGTTGGTGGCGCTACCCGGGCGACTTGTACTAGCAGCCCTCCTTCTCCGATTCTTGATTCCACCAGATCTGCATTTGCTTTACTGGCCCCGCATGTCATGAACCTGATACAAGGATGGGCTTCTTCTTCGACACCGGTAGCCACCGTTCCCCTGCCCGTGACATCTTCCATAGCATTACCTGTTTTGTCCGTTGACACTTCAAATCCTCTTGAAGAACTTTTCAACTTGAGTGTTGTTGATTTTATGCATTTATTAAGGAGATGTATCGAGATGGTCCTTGCCGACCATGATTTCTTCAACTTCGCACGTCCAATATTATTCTGCTATCTGGAAAACATCGAAGAAGTTGGGGGACAAGACCGAGCAGCTCCTTACCGGGCCCGTTTTAGAATTTTGGAAGAGAAAATGAACATACTCAACACAGTTCGTCAAGCGAATGTTGAGTCTATTACTGGGATTGAATGGGCTCGTCTTCAGGTGGAGTTGGTTGCTCGTCGAGAAGAATTGAGGCGCCAAGAAGAAGAGTGGTCTCGAGCGTTAGCAGGGTTCTAGGCTAGTCGGGAGTCTATTCTTAGAGGTTTGGAGTTGGTGAACTCTGAAATTGAGGGGAGCCAGGCTGCCATTCTCAGCGCCCAGGAGGCCATTGCTAATACTCGGGCGATCTTAGTAGAGAGTGAGCTTCAATTAGGGGAAGCCGTTAAGAAGCGGGAAGCGCTGATCCTTCAACGGGAGCAAGTTGATCAGGAGGAGACAACAAGAGGCCGTACTATGGAAGAGTCTCGCCAGCATCTCATCCAGCAAGTTGGAATGAATGATGATGATCTGCTCCGGCAGGCTCAACACTCTATAGAGGCAACTCGTCGTCGAGTGGTTGACGAAGTGATGAGTAAGTTAAAGCATCTCGGAGATCCATAGTTTTCTTTTATTCTTCATTCCTTTTTTGTAATGAGAACTTGTAATAAAAGAAAGGTCTTTATTGGTTCTCAGACTTCTTTTGTAACCCCATTCTTTTTAAATGATGAATAAGGATAACTACTTTTTGATTCTTTTATTAGTTGGCTAGCAAAGCTTCTTGCACAACAAATAACTTGCCATCAAGAAGTAGCTTTCTCTGCGAAGCGTTCCAAGTCGTACTGTCAAAGGTAAGAATTTAACATGACAGGTTTTATGGGATTTTTAGCAAATCCCCAGCTATCAACGGGTTTGATTGGACTTTACCAACTACCGTTTGAGTTGGGCTAGACATGTTATTCCCCTCAACATGGTGAGTTGTCGAGGAATTAATCTCCTCTCCCCCTTTTGCCTTTAATCAGCATTGGGTAGTTAATCTCATACTTTTACCCCCAGTATGATAGGGTTGGCGAGAAATTTGTTCTCTTCCCAATGCCTAGTCGGCGTTGGGCAATTCATACTTTTACCCCAGTATGATGGGTTGGCGAGAAACTTGTTCTCTTTCCATTGCCTAGTCGGCGTTGGGCATTTCATACTCTTACCCCCAGTATGATAGGATTGGCGAGAAATTGTTCTCTTCCCATTGCCTAGTCGGCGTTAGGCAATTCATACTTTTACCACAGTATGATGGATTGGCGAGAAACCGGTTCTCTTCCCATTGCCTAGTCGGCGTTGGGCAATTCATACTTTTACCCCAGTATGATGGGTTGGCGCGAAACTGGTTCTCTTCCCATTGCCTAGTCGGCGTTGGGCAATTCATACTTTTACCCCAGTATGATGGGTTGGTGAGAAACTGGTTCTCTTCCCATTGCCTAGTCGGTGTTAGGCAATTCATACTTTTACCCCAGTATGATGGGTTGGCGAGAAACTGGTTCTCTTCCTATTGCCTAGTCGGCGTTGGGCAATTCATACTTTTACCCCAGTATGATGGGTTGGCGAGAAACTGGTTCTCTTCCCATTGCCTAGTCGGCGTTGGGCAATTCATACTTTTACCCCAGTATGATGGGTTGGCGAGAAACTGGTTCTCCTCCCATTGCCTAGTCGGCATTGGGCAATTCATATCTTTTAGGTCAGAGGCGCTTAATTACACATGCCTAAAAGAAAGATTGGGGGCTGTTCAAACTTGAGAACTGAGCACACCAGGTTTGGGTCAGAGGCGCCAAACTGCGCATGCTCAAGAAAAGACTGATGGTGGTTCAAACTTGAGAACCAAACTGAAGGCGGTTCAAGACTCTCTCGCGTAACTTGAACTTGGCACTCCAAACACACCAGGTTTAGGTCAGAGGCGCCAAACTGCGCATGCCTAAGAAAAGACTGGAGGTGGTTCAAACTTGAGAACCAAATACACCAGGGTTTAGGTCAGAGGCGCCAAACTGCGCATGCCTAAGAAAAGAAGACTCGTATCTCCAGGGATACTAAGAATAGTATTTCTTCAGAAATTTGCCATTGATCGGCGTCATCATCCTGTCGCCATCTTGATTCATTAAGCGATAGGCTCCACTGGAGTATACTGTCTCCACAATAAACGGTCCTTCCCACTTGGGTTCAAATTTATCCTTAGTCTTATTGGTTAGCACCATTGGCCTTTTAACAGCCAAAACCAAGTCTCCTTGCTTAAAGGTCCTTGGCTTAACGCTCTTATTGAACGTTCGAGATATTCGGGCTTGATACAACTCAATTTGTTGTTGAGCCCTGAGACGTTTTTCATCTAACGCCTCTAGTTCTTGCGATCTTTGCTGATGGCGCTCTTCTGTCGTCATCCTTGTGGCTAAAGCCACTCTTAATGATGGTATCTGGATTTCAAGAGGCAAAACAGCCTCACTTCTATAAACCAAAGAGAACGGGGTTGCCTTGGTCGGGGTGCGAACGGTGGTGCGATAAGCCCATAAACATTCTCCCAACTTTTCATCCCAATCTTGTTTATTGGAAGAGACGAACTTCCGAAGGAGTTTGATGATCATCTTGTTAAAAGCTTCAGCTAACCCATTAGCCGCAGGGTTATATGGTGTAGAAGCGATATCTTTGATTCTGAACTTATTGCAGAATCTGGAGAATCCCTGACTAATGAACTGCGGACCGTTATCATGAATGATCCGTCGAGGGACGCCAAATCGGTAAATGACTTGATGCTTGATAAACTTGATCACATCTGTCGTTTTCACCTCTTTCATGGGCACGGCTTCGGCCCATTTTGAAAAATAATCGGTTATTGCAAGAATAAACCGATGTCCTCTGGATGACGGGGGAGTTATTGGCCCCACAATGTCCATCCCCCATGCTTCAAATGGCCAACTTGCAACAGTATTGTGCAAGTATTCTTGGGGTTGATGAATAAAATTAGCATGAACTTGGCATGCATGACATCGTTTAGCGTATGCATTGCTTCCGTGATCATGTTTGGCCAGTAGTATCATAGCCTTCTTATACGGTCTCCAAGTTTAGGGTCGGGCTGATGAGCTCCACATACTCCGTCGTGTGTTTCTCTCAGCACTTCTTCTACTTCCGCTTTTGATATGCAGCGTAGTAGCAGACCATCTTTTGACTTTCTATATAAAGTCTGAAGTTTATGGTCATAATAAAATCTTTGGGCCTTCTTCTTTATAGAGGTGGCTTCCTTAGGATCTTCTAGTAATATTCCATGTAAAGCGTAATCCACAAACGGAAATTGCCAATCACGGGGCTCCAGGGTTAGGCCTACTTGGCACACTTCTTTATTTTGAAGAAGAGTATCTGGATGAAGGAGATCTCTGCTTTCAATGGTGATGCTTTTAACTTCACCCGGCGGGATTGCCAGTGTTGCGGCTAATGCGGCAAGAGCATCTGCATAAACGTTCTCATTTCGAGATACGTGAGAGATGTAAAATTGCTCAAAATATCCTGCTAGCTCAATAGCTAACTGATGATAGGGGATGAGGGCTTCATGTCTGACTTCATACTCGCCCGTCATCTGATTGACGATGAGTTTAGAGTCTCCATATGCCTCTAAATAGTTCACCCCCGGTTGTAAAGCCATTTTTAAGCCGATAATGAGCGCGTTGTACTCCGCTACATTATTCGTGCACGGTTCCGTCAATGAATAACAAATTGGAAGTATATGTTTATGTGGGGAGATTAGCACAACCCCCACTCCAGCAGCAGATCGTCTGGCAGTACCATCAAAGAACATTTGCCATGCTTGCTCTTTGCTAACTGTGTTGACCCCTGACATCTGTTTGGCCTTAGACCGAATTGGGTGGTCTGCAAGAAAATCGGCAATTGCCTGTCCCTTCATCGCCTTTTGAGGAACAAAGTGTATGTCATAGGGCGACAGTAGCAGCGCCCATTTTGCCAGTCGGCCATTTAAAGCCCCTGGTTTTGTCATCAGAATCTTCAGGGGGTTAACTCGTGATATGACATGAATTGTTTGCCCCGAAAGGTAGTGTCGCATTTTCTGAACAGCGAACACTAGGGCTAAACATTCCTTTTCAATCGGGGTATACCGCTGTTCGGCCCCAATCATTGTTCTGCTTAAATAATAAAGGGCATGTTCATGGCCGTGCTCATTATATTGAGCCAGTAATGCGCCTAAGGCATTATCCATGGCCCTCACATATATGAGGAAGGGCTGCCCGGGGATCGGTGCCATAAGAACAGGAGGTTTGGTGAGGTATTCTTTAAGGTCGTCAAAGCCCTGTTGACATGCCTCATCCCATATGAAAGACACTCCCTTTTTCATAAGTTTTGAGAATGGCTGGCATCGTCCAGATAGGTTGGAAATGAAGCGTCGAATATAGGCGAGCTTTCCCTGAAATCCCCTTAATTCCTTAAGATTGCGGGGAGGCGGCATTTCGCTAATCGCTTTTACCTTTTCA
This sequence comes from Dracaena cambodiana, assembly GCA_036321105.1. Taxonomy (NCBI): domain Eukaryota; kingdom Viridiplantae; phylum Streptophyta; class Magnoliopsida; order Asparagales; family Asparagaceae; genus Dracaena; species Dracaena cambodiana. Next base: position 25,224,965 of record JAYEPQ010000012.1, on the reverse strand, counting down.
GGGTCGAGAAAAATTCCTTTTGAGGTGATTATGAACCCAAGAAATTTCCCGCTGGATACCCCCATGAACGACTTAGTAGGATTCATCTTCAGACGATGTTTCCTCATAAGATCGAAGACCACTCTTAAATCATGAAGATGATCTTCTTTGTCTTTGCTTTTGACTGCTAAGTCATCCACATAGCACTCCACTGTTCTGCGCAGGTGTTCTTTGAATATGACACTCATTACGCGTTGGTAGGTGGCACCTGCATTCTTTAATCCGAATGGCATCACCGTATAACAGTATACCCCCAGCGGTGTTCTAAAAGCTGTATGATTTTCATCATCCGGGTGCATTTTAATTTGGTTATAACCTGAGAAGCCATCCATAAAGAACATCCTCTCATAACTGCAAGTATTATCAATTATCACATCGGTGAAGGGGAGTGGAAATTCATCCTTGGGACATGCAGTGTTCAGATCTCAAAAATCGATGCATATCCGGATTTTGCCATTCTTTTTGCGGACTGGCACTATGTTAGCCACCCAGTCAGGATGCTGCTCTTCTCGGATAAATCCGGATTTAATAAGCTTATTGACCTTGGCAACTATTGCCTCCATCAACTCCAGTCGAAAACGCCTCTGTTGTTGTTTAACAGGTTTGACATCTTTTTTTATATTTAACCGGTGTGTGACAATTTGAGGGTCAAGCCCAGGCATATCTTCATAACTCCACGCGAACACATCTATATACTCTTTGATAAGAGATATAAGTTCCTCCTTTTCTAAAGGAGTTAGTGTGTCGGTTGTGAAAATGGGTTTCGGATTTTCTTCCGTTCCCATGTTAACTTGTATTAATTTGTCTTCTGTGGGCGGGTCACGCTGTTCAAAGCGGACATCCCAAAGAGTATCCATATGCCTCGCCCAAGCGTCATCTTGAACGTCAATTGGTTCCTCGTCGCTTTCTGGCGCGGATGAAACCATATTGACTGTCAAAGATTGAGACCAAGCACCGGTACTTACATCCGAATCATGATCGGGTGAAGATGTTTCTTCTTTGGCCGAAAAACTCTCTTCATCTTTCAATGGTGAAGAAGGTGGGGTAGATACATAACCCAACCCCCTGCGGGTCTTCTGATAATAATCAGGACTCTTTTCTCTTGGTCTAAATGAGGGTATGAGATTCCGTCGTCCTTTTCCAAAGTTTAATCCCGGCTTCTGGGTAAAATTATATCCCATCTTTTCCATCATCTGTCGGGATCTTTGTTCATACATATGAAATTGGGGTGATGTTTGTTTATCACTTTCACTGCTTTGTTTTCGCCGAGGTGACGTGACCACTTTGCCGAACATAATCGGCTTTTGGGATCCTCTCCGAGGAGGCACTTCAAAGTAGTGACCTTTTTCTTCAGCTATTTTAGACTGGGAGAGGAGGGATGACCTAAGTGGCAAATGATATGCTGCCAGAACTTCAAGTTCGGATAGGCCATCCACTTCAGTGGAAGTACAAGAGGGTTCAGACTCAGTAGCTACAGCATGCTCGTAGACTGACTTTACATTTTCATTAATAATCCATTCACTCTCTATTACATCCACTATATTATCAAAGCTAAGAGTAAAATCTAGGTTGGGGTTAATTTCATAATCACCCCCATCATCCTCTTCAAAAGGTTCATACTCCGTGTCTGCCTCGTTACCACCTTCATCAGGGTTTTGAGGCTTGCCAGGATCATCATTGGAGATTTCATGAGCTGGTTTGTAGAGTGAAGCATCTATGAAGTAATTCTCCAGTCCTTTGAAAGGTTGCTAATCTGCTATTAGTGTCCGGACTTCTCCTTCCTCATTGCAATATTTCATGCATTGGTGAAGAGTCGACGGGACGATCATGTAAGCATGGATCCAAGGTCGTCCTAGTAGAATATTGTAGGAGGTATCTGCATCAATAACATAACATGTAACCTCCGTCCTTAGATCTCCAATTTGGCATCGGAGTCGAATTTTCCCGAGGGGGCTGCTATTATTGGCGTTGAACCCATATATTGACGTGTTGGTTGGTGCCAGACGATGGAGGGAGATCCCTAGCAGCTGCATCAACCTTCTGGGTACGACACTTAGTGCAGAGCCCGGATCAATTTAAATTCGGTCCACTTTTGTGGATCCGACATATCCGGTGAAATATAAAGGCCTGTTGTGCTTTATATTCCCTACCTGCATGTCTTCTGGAGAGAAAACTATCTATGGGACCTGCCTCCTCACTTGATGACAGCGGGTGCAAGAATCCTGTTCTTCATTAGCTGGCTCGACAATCTGAGCTAGGAATGACTCAGAGTCTGCCAAAGCTTCCCTTAACGCCTCACGAGTTGATTTTGACAATCGTAACAACTCGTATAGCGTTACTCGAGCTGGAATATTTTCCAGCTGAGTTATGATATCAAATTGGAAGGAGGTATTCTTAACTCCTTCGTCTCTTCGCGGATTCTTCTAGAAACGAACACCTTTTTGCTTTGCAGGATTAGTAGTTTCCGCATATATATCCTTCGGATTTACTCTGGTGTAGTCTCTAAGATATGTTTTTCCAGACCGAGTGCCGGAAGGGCCTGCCCCATCTTGATGAGTGGCCATGGCTTCGGGCTCCTCTTCAGAGTCTTTGGGTATTCCTGCAATATATTCATCCTTTATTTCCGCGGAGATAGCATTGCTAGTCTGCTTTTTCTTGTGACCCCCTGTGTTTGTCCACTGCTCGTCTTCTATCAAATCGGGGTGAACCCACATAACTTCCCCTCTTTGGGTCGTTACAGGGACAAGTCCTTCTTGGGCTTTATTGTAAGGATCAAGATTCTTTGTAACTGCCTCACCCTTTGGGATTGGGGTCACTCCTGCGGGCAACTCGTGGGTTCCAACCACTATGGTTGCCATATTGGCAGTGACCTTCTTCTGCTCTTCCTTAAGCGTCAGAACCCCGGCTTCTATTAGTGCTTGGATTCTATTCTTAAGGGGAAAACAATCTCGGGTAGGGTGCCCAACATTCCAGTGATAGAGACAGTAGTTGGGATCTTTAGTCTTACCAGCGTCTTTTGGTTTCTTATTCTCTGGAAGTTTTAGCATTCCCTTTTTCTGGAGCAAGTGAAAGAGGACAGGTGTCTATTCAGCTTTGAAAGTGTAATTCCTTTCTTGCTGCGGTCTAATTTGCCTTGACCCTCGCCGACCTTGAGACTTCGGCTCTGGCGGAGGACTGGTTTTCTGAGGAGCAGCTTCTGACGACATCGCTGCTTTCTCTTTATTCTTATTGCTGTTGTTTTGGGTATATGACTTATTACCCCCAGCATTTCTTGTTCCACGGGACTCTTCAACTCGGCGAATCAAGTCTTCATCTTGCTCTCCTTGTTTGAGCAGGTCCCTCCACGTTTTAGACTCTACGGCCCCCATTTTGAGGAGCACATTGGTCTTAAGGTTGTGTCGACAAGTTTCGACAAGAGTTTCCTGGATCATTCCGTGTTTGCAATGCACGGACTTCTCCCGGAACCTTTCTATGAAATCTTTGACCGTCTCTTGTTCCCCTTGTCTAGTTGCAAGGAGGGAATGAACCGTAATCTCGGTATCGTCCTCGAAGAAACGCGAGAGAAATAATTTCTCTACATCTAGCCAGGTATTAATAGTACGTGGGGGCAACTGCATGAACCAGGTAAAGGCAGGCCCTCGCAAAGTACTTGCAAAAATTTTGGTCATAATGAGGTCATTACCCAACAGATGCCCTGCTTGGGACAAGAAATAATAGATGTGCTGACTGGGCGATCCCTTCCCGTCATAAGGCTCTAACTTGAGCGGTTTATACTTCTGTGGGTATGGTATCGTATCCCATTCAGGAGGATACGGTCTTGAGACCCCTGATTCTTTCAACTTCCTTTTACGCATTAAAGCTTCGAGTTGATTCTGTAATTTTTCAAGCTTTTCTTCATGCGGATCATGGAAAGAAAATCTATCTTCTTCCTCATGCATCGAGTGGGCTTTCTCCTCATGTTCTTCTTCATTTGGATTTTCCTTGCCCTTTTTGGCATTATCTTCAACAAATCTCGATAGCATGACTTTAAGACCTTCAATCATCTTTTGCTGCTCGCGAATCATTCTTTCTTGAGCTTCAAATCTCTGATTGATATCATCAGATTTAACTTCCATGTGAGATGCTGACTTCTGTAGTCGAGACGATGCAGAGGAACGAGGTGAGGCTATGGCTGAATTATCGCTGTCCTCATCGTAAAAACCCCCTGCGAGCCTCTTATAATTTCGAGGCGGGACGGCTCCTGATTTAGTCGAGTAACATGATGAGGTTCTTCATCGCTCGATTCTGAATTATCATTCGTCTCTATAATTTTCTTCCCTTTTCCTACCATGTTGGAGGTTACAGCTCTCCCTTGCTTCAGGGAAGTGGTTCTTGTCTTCTTAGCAGGATTCTGGTTTGACTCGTTTAATCGGTCGAACACAGATATCCTATTCTTGCTGCAGCTACAGTTGTCCATCACGGCTGATACCGCCATCACAAGTTGCTGGCAATGATAGACAGGCTCAACCTGAAGTTGGTCTATGCCTCTCTTCTTAGAGAGATATTCCCTAAGATCAGTGCCTTTAGTGATAGAGTCAAGAGATCCATTCAACTCTTGAGAAGACCTGGGAACCCACTGAAGCTTATTTGTCTGATCAACCCTGACTCTGGGGTTGGACCGATCCTCGCGTGGCTTAGGAATAGCCTCGCGTTTCACATTGCGGGCCTGAAGAATAGTTCCGCGCTTATCCACACTAGCCTCGCGTCTCTCGCTGGCTTGGTATGTCTTTAGAAGTTTAGCTTCTGGAATAATAGCCCCGCGTGAAGGGAAGGTCTTACACGCTGGCTTATCTTTGCGATTAACGCAGATCATAGCTTTTCGCCTAGCACGATTTTTACGACTGACAACTATTTGCCAGTCATCCTCGCGTTCCTCACGGGTATCAGAAGTCTTGCGTTTATTGCAAGTATTACTGGCTTCGCGTCTCTTTCTATGCTCAGTAATAGCCTTGCGTGGAGAATCACACGCTGGCTTTGAAGGATTTTTATACTCGCGTAACTCGCGAGTGTTGGGTATTTTGCGACTAGCGCAACCCTTACTGGCTTCACGTCTCTCGCTAGGCTCAGTAATAGCCTCGCGTGGAAAATCACATGCTGGCTTTGAAGAATTTTTATACTCGTGTCTCTCGCGAGTGTTGGGTATTCTGCGACTAGCGCAATCCTTACTGGTTTCACGTCTCTCGCTAGGCTCAGTAATAGCCTCGCGTGGAAAATCACACGCTGGCTTTGAAGAATTTTTATACTCACGTCTCTCGCGAGTGTTGGGTATTCTGCGACTAGCGCAACCCTTACTGGCTTCGCGTCTCTTGCTAGGCTCAGTAATAGCCTCGCGTGGAAAATCACACGCTGGCTTTGAAGAATTTTTATACTCGCGTCTCTCGCGAGTGTTGGGTATTCTGCGACTAGCGCAATCCTTACTGGCTTCGCGTCTCTCGCTAGGCTCAGTAATAGCCTCGCGTGGAAAATCACACGCTGGCTTTGAAGAATTTTTATACTCACGTCTCTCGCGAGTGTTGGGTATTCTGCGACTAGCGCAACCCTTACTGGCTTCGCGTCTCTTGCTAGGCTCAGTAATAGCCTCGCGTGGAAAATCACACGCTGGCTTTGAAGAATTTTTATACTCGCGTCTCTCGCGAGTGTTGGGTATTCTGCGACTAGCGCAACCCTTACTGGCTTCGCGTCTCTCGCTAGGCTCAGTAATAGCCTCGCGTGGAAAATCACACGCTGGCTTTGAAGAATTTTTATACTCGCGTCTCTCGCGAGTGTTGGGTATTCTGCGACTAGCGCAACCCTTACTGGTTTCGCGTCTCTCGCTAGGCTCAGTAATAGCCTTGCATAGAAAATCACACGCTGGCTTTTCCTTGCTTTTAAGGCAAGTTGTATCTTCGCGTTTAACGCGGTAGAGACTGGTCTCGCGGTTAGCGCGAGCCAGTTTGCGAGGGACCATAGCCTCGCGTCCTCTAGAGTTAGCTCAGCGTCCAAGGCGGGCTTTGAGGGCTCTACGCCTCGCTCTCCGGTTCCTGTTCCGGAGTTGGGTCCGGGTCAGTCCAGTCCCTAGATCTTCTTCGGCAATCGGAAGCTCATCCTCGGCTAGGATTTCTTATGTGAACTCCGGCTCTATAGCCGTAGTCTCCAAGGATCCCCGTCTCTCGGTGGATCCTTTCTACCCGTCACTAGGGCATTGGAGTACATGCGACGATAGTGCCATGTCTCATCCAAGTCACCTGATCCGGAGGAGAGGAATTCCTCGTACTTCTGCTGGTCGATTTCAACGACCAGTGTGTCTACTTCGGATCTGATCAAGTCACCGTCCGATTGCGCCACTATCTCTTCATCAGTGAAAGAGATGGCTCCCACTGTGGTCGTCAGTTTGTTCGCCGCAAAAGTTGATTTGCTTCCTTCCATTGAATAAGCTTGAATTACAACGGAAGTGAACAAGATTAAAAAGAACAAACGAGAGGATTTATTTTTGTCGCTCTCTTTTACAATAAGTTGTGGGATCTGTGGTGATGGGATCTGTCGAGTAGCTCCTTTAGATGATCGGTACGTTGAAATCTTCTCTTTTAAAGATATCGGCCGACTATAGACGATCTTCTCTGGTTTTGATTTGATCAAGGCTCTCTCTCGTAACTCGAACTTCTCAAAAACTCCAGAAAGAAGATGGTGATTTTCTCTGATCTTCACGAACTCAAGGCTCTGTGCGTAACTCGAATTCTCCAAGATTTCAGAAAAATATCTCAATTGCCGAAAAAAAGATCCCTAGGGTTTCACCAGGAAGGTATTTATAGCCCCAGGTTAATGCAAGAGTTTCTATCTAAATAGAACTCGTCATTATCAGGGATTCCAATCAAATATCTTAGTTTTGATGGAATTCTGATTAGACTTGATTTGGGTATTTGGATAGGCCCAGAATCATAATCTCAATCAATTTGAGATTCTGGTTATCTGCTTACGCGGAGCTTTTAATCGCATCAAAACGCGATGCTAAATAACTAGTGCGCGGAGCTAACACGGAGCTATTGATCATCTCCGCGTTTCACTCAAACGCGAGGCTAATACAAACTAGACTGCGGAATCAACGCGGAGCTATTAAACATCTCCACGTTTTATTCAAACGCAGGGTTAATATTACCAAACGCGGGGCTACTGAATTGGCTCCGCGTTCTGTTGTGGAAAATCCTTTTAACTTAGAAATTTTCACTGCCAACAAACTGGGCCCAGCTTAGTTGCAGCAGGTACAAGAGTGACCCCAACAGTCTGATCCCTACTAAGAACCTCAATTATGAAAGCAGGTCTGATACCCCTACCAAGCTTAATGGTGCAAGGATGTAGCCGAGAAAACTGTTCCTCGAGATCATTATCTTCAACTACACTTATCCCCTCATCTTGGACGGTAGTAGTTTCAAGGATTATTTCAGAAGAAAATCCCTTACGACTCTTCTTCTTACCCTTTCACCTACAACTGGCGAAGTTCTAGTGTGCTTTGATGTTCTCCTCCTCGGTGAAGAAATGCTAATACTAGGAGCTGGCTCATGAGTAGAAGCATCAGTTATTTCTATCTCAAATGCTCCAACCTCAGTGTCAGGAGTATCATCATGTTCTAATTCGATAACTTGAAGTTCATCCAAACCTGGTATTTTGTTGGGTCCTAATTTTCTCTTCTGGGCATACCAAGATTTAATGTCCTTGAGACATGTACTGTTCACATTATAATTCCAAGGTTTTGAATTTACAATAAAATACCAGTCATAGAAACCAAAAGACGTATAAAGATCCAGATACTTCTTTAGGTAGATTGAAGCGAGCCAAAGTGCATCCACCAACAAAATGATACCATGCTCATGCTCCTTCAAATAAATTGCCTATAGCCTTGATGCTGGGATATGGATGCCCCACATATAATTGATCATATCCAAACTGTCTAGCAAAACGACTTGGGTAATATGACTCTAAGTGGCAAGTATTATCTTGGTGGAATACAAGATGTCTTGGCTTGATATTTATCAACCAATGGAAACTTTCAGCATTCAGAGAAGTAAACTAATTCCAGCCCGGCAGATCTGTAAATTCTTCACCATAAATCGCATTTGGAAATAAGGAAAACATCTATACAAGTAGTAATTTCCATGATATTGAAGATATTTCTGAATCATCGCCATATAATGTCCTTGCCACTATGACTTTTCATAAAGCAAGACTATAGGGTTAGAAAGATCAACAGAATGATGGATAGGCATCATCAAAGAAGTGCAATATAAGACGAACCAAGCCATAAGATATGTATATAGGAGTTCAACTCTTGGATTAGAAGTTTGTATTTGTCATTGCCTTCCTTGTCCTAAAACTTCTCTACCTTAAGAAATCTGGTTATTAGAGCTCTGAGGCTGCTTAGAATATCGCAGGCCATAGCTAGTAGAAGGCCTAATGGATGGTCGTATGCTAAAAGCACTGCTGGGTTGATAACACTAGTTGATAAAGTTTCCTGCAGAGCAGAACGAACTACACAGTGTTTAACCATAACATTAAGAATCCCGTAAATAGGACCATGTCAGACAAGGAATACTTAGCCTGGTGATGGAAGCTCTTGAATGAAGTACTAGCTTTAAATATATCTTCATCCGATTCAGTGACGTAAGCTTGAGTCCAAAAATGAGCTATGCTCACTTCTACCTCATCATCAATACAAACTGAAAGAGTAGAGAGATCTTCACCATCTGTATACAAATTAGGAAATAAGTATTAAACCCATACCTTCTGCTTAACACCTTGATTTCTTAGTTTAGTCATCTGTCCACAAATATTAAAATGGCACATTAATTCCCAGTAAGTTTCATAAACTACCATATTTTGAGTCTTCAATAGATGCAATTCTTCCCTTATCGGGACATATTCTTCGTAAGGGACTTCACCCATGGGCATTCCAGAAATTTCACATAATTCATGGAGAGCTAGACCCATCTCATTAATAGGAGTAAAAAAAATATTCCTGTCTCTGGATTGTAAAGTCCTAAAATGCTAAAGAAATGGAAGCGACTGAACGGTAACTCGTACTGTACAGCTCGAACGCCCTATCTTCATTAACTGGTTCTCAAATCTCTTCAATATAAAAACAGTTAGAATAGAGCACCATCCCTTTGCTGAAAAATGGACCCATCCTAATGGTCGGATGTCCTGACAAAGAAAATTGGCATGAACAGAAGCAAAACAATTCAAGAAAGTGCTTGAAATTCTGGGAGTCTCTCCGACAGGGTATTCCTTTTTCAATGAGCCAGACAATAAACCAGTCACATATTTGCTGGTATTGGTAGAAAATGCTGAGGTTGCTCCAAAACCTCCAAGAAGTACGCTATCTTGAGGTTTCCAAGTGCTAATCCATCTTCTGAGAGATGGAACTTGCCTGAAGATACGAGAGGGGATATGAGCATTCCATGTTCGACAAATATGTAGCATCCTCGAATCTGCTTCAACCACTTTTAGTTACCATAAAAAAAGCAGTCCTCAGGCAATTCCATTTTATCTCCTAAGTGAAAGTTGGGCTTTTTCATTTTCTTTCTATCCTTCCCTTCAAAAACTGCATCTGTTATGAATTCCCTCATTATGTTAGAACTTGGATTGAGTACTTTCTTACGACATTCCTTTCTAGTACCCTGATGACACAGAAGAAATTCTTCCCTAAGCCTGATCTGAACTGTGCTATCATATCCACCTATGTGCTCAAAATATTGGAGCTTGGAAGTGAGATTTAGATAATAGTTCACTACAAAAAAAATGAACATTTCAGAAAAAAAAAATGAGAGAGGAGGATAATTCAACAAAAATCCTTGACATGCAAGATCATAAGTGATCTATTTACTTAGTATCAAACACGGATCATAAGTGGAAATCCACATTTCAAGCTAAATTCAAACATCATAAAATGATCTATTGACTAAGTGATAAACACGGATCACAAGTAGAGATCCACATTTCATTGACTAAGTATCAAACATGGATTACAAGTGGAGATCTGTATTTCAAGCTAAAATCAAAGATCACAAAATGATCTATTAACCAAGTGTCAAACACGGATGACAAGTGGAAATCTACATTTCAAGCTAAAGTCAAATATCGTAAGATGATCTATTAATTAAGTGTCAAATGTGGATCATAAGTGGAGATCCGCATTTCATTAACTAAGTATCAAATGCAAATCACAAGTGGAGATCTGCATTTCAAGCTAAAATCAAAGATCATAAGACGATCTATTAACTAAGTGTCAAATGCAGATTGCAACTAGAGATCCGCATTTCATTGACTAAGTGTCAAATGTGCATCACAAGTGGAGATTCACGTTTCAAGTTAAAATCAAAGATCACAAAATGATCTATTGACTAAGTGTCAAATGTGGATCAGAAGTGAAGATCTGCATTTCAAGATCACAAAGTGATCTAATGACTAAGTGTCAAATGCACATTGCAAGTGGAGATCCGCATTTCAAAGCTTAAAAACAAAGAACTGCATTTTGTGACATCTAAAATCTCTTAGAGATTATGACTTCCTTCAATCATTTTAATTATTTAAGTTAAAATTAGAGTCAATAGCAATGAATCACCTCTTCTAAACATGTTTAACTCGTTAAACCCACCTGAAATCGGGGGCTCCTCTAGGGCCGATGTCGGAAAAAACCAAAATGGCTGAAGGTTGATTTGAGTCTCTGGTGGCTTGAAAGGAGGAAGATTATCACTTTGCTATCTTTTCTTGTGAATAAGAAAGCTCAAAAGCTCATATTATAAGAAGCTTGGAAGCTATAAGATGAGAGCTCGAAAGCTAAATCAAAATAGCAAAGAGTTACTATAAGCGTAACTCTTAAAAAGACCTCGGGTCTATATAGAAAAATTGACGGCCGAGATTTTCGGCCTAGATCTTGAAGAGAAAATTTTCATCATTACAAGCGCAGCAACGCTTTGATTTCTATGTTGAAAAGGCAAAAAAAATAGTAGTGACACTTCATTTGAACTGCTGAAAATGCAAAATTGATCCGCATTTTGAAATTTCAAATGTAGGGTCACGTTTATGCAAATCTACGAATCAAATGCAAGGTCGTGTTCATGCAAATCTACGAATCAAATGCAGGGTTATGTTCCCGCAAATCCGCGGATCAAACACAAAGTCACTATTTAAAATCTAAATCAGTCGTATTTCATATCCATAGTGTTTCAAAACACCTTCAAAGTTATGAAATTTTTAAAACTTCAGAGGAAGTTTTGTTGACAAAATCTTATGAAAAGAGAGTTGACCCACGAAAATACTAAAGGGAACTCCTTATAAAAAAACTTAAACACAAACCTCCTAGGGTCGCGTTTTTGTTTTTACAGCATCAAGAGATAAAATTCCCTCTAAATACAAGCAAACATGAGCATCAAAGTATTTAAAAATGGTTAAAAAGCCAAAACGGGGATCCTCATTCAAAAAGATCCATGTTCCAAGCTAAGTAAAGTGAAGGCCAAGTAAGGGACAAACACAAACCACTCTAGTTCGTGTTTTGTCCTCAAAACCTTAAAAAAATAATGTTATTTCTTTTTGTCCCTAAGCACTAATCGAAACAAGTAATATTAATTGCTAAAAGTCAAAATGTAGATTGCAAGTGGAGATCCACATTTGATAAAATAATTAAAATACGAGCCTATTAAGGTTGCGCTATGACTTTAAAGGATGAAAACTATCCTTACTTGAAGGCAAATCTAACCCGCATTTCAATAGTTTCAAACATAGGGTCGTGTTTCAACCTTAAAATTTTGTAAGATTAAGAATATCCCCATTTCAGTACAAATGCGGGTCTAATCAAGTAAGACATATTGCTAAAACCTAAAACACAGATCATCATTCATAGAAAGATTCTCGCTCAAAACTATATAAACCTATCTTATCGACACTATCAAAGGATAAAAACTATCCTTATACCTAAACACGGGTCTGAGCATGACACATAGCTGCAAAAAACTAAAATGCAAATCTAAAGGCTGAGATCTGCATTTCAGTTACGAATCAAGAGGATTAAAAATTGCAGGTACGGATCCAATGGATTAAAAACAATAACTTAATCCTCCATTAAGGGGCTATTAATTGGACAGTTATACCAATTCAAAAGATTTTAAACTCCTATAAAAAACAAAAATCCGTGCTAAAGAAGTGGCTGGATTATCTCCACTTTAAGCACTTGTACTAAGAAGCAGAGTTTCTTCTTGCTCAAGAGCTTTTCAAAGGCTACCACTTCAAAGTTCATGTTCGAATCGTCAATGAAGAGTAGGATCATCCTCAACTGCTACAAGACAACCCCAAATTATACAAACATGAAATTAGACTCCTCATCTTCTATAAATGGAAAACCGTAATTATTATATCTTTCTTATATGTTCAATAAAAAAAAATCAAATTTCATGGCAAACAAATCAGCCCCTTATTTATTAATGGCATTGAAAGATAGGATTTGAATTTTTGATTAAAATGATAAGTGTATTTAATATGATGTTTGACTTGGAAAATCAATAATTTAAATATGTTTTTGATTTTGTAGATTAGTAAAATTAATTGCAGAAAATACAAAAAAGATTTTTTTTCTTTTTTGTATATTAAATTATATTTGTCTTGATTTTTTATTATCCTTATTTTTATGTTCTTTATTCTTTATCTCCCTTCTTCACCAATTTTGTGGGTATATTCACTGCAAACCTTGACAAGACGTAACTCATCTACTAGAATAACCTAGGTGTTAAATAGTTTGGCTTGCTACACATGTCAAGTACAGTCGCGATTCCTATAAAAGTGAGTAGGATTTTATTTTTCTTTTTACATTTAGGTTTTGCTCGAGAACTAGCAAAAGATACGTACAGGGATGTGATAAGTGCAATATATTGGATTTTTATATCCCTTATATTATTTATTTTTATATATAGATAATGATACTTAGGTTTTTTTTAGTGTGCATTTTTGGTAAAGACTAAACTACAAGAATATAACATGGAATCACAAGCAGATCAGGAAAACCGAGTCGAAAAAAAGTGTAAGAGAAGAAAGCTACATAAAGATAAAGTTAGGAACTATTAAAGTTTAATCTAGCTATGGAAAAGAGAAGAAAAGAACCAGAGAATCAAACTCCAGAAGCCAGAAGTTTTGAAGACCGACTTCTGCTGCTATTTTGTGACAACTGTTGAGAATTGGTGGTAAAGTGGGGCCCATAAAAGTCGCGGTTTATTCTATTGACTCATACATGAAATATGACTTTTTTGACCAAACTTGACCACTGCTATTTGTCGTTCAACGCTACTATTTGGCGACAAAACTAATGAGTCTATATCAAGAAATTTTATGAGGGGTATGTTATAATTTTGTGGTTTTTCTGTTTTAACTTGATTAAGATTTTATAATCCCGAGGCCTGTTTATTGACTATATCCTTGTAAATTAGTGTTATCAATACTTAATTGAGATAAATAAAATTAGTAGATTAAACTCTAGGAGCGACGACCACAAAACCAGAGCTCCAAAGGTTGTTCTTTGCTGTTCATTGTGTTCTTCATAGGTAAAGTAGTTTATTTGCTTGTAGATTAATTTTTATTGCTTTCTATTTGAGGATTTTTACTTGATTTCTAGGATAAATTATATTTTTATTGCATATCATGAATAAAAATAGTATTTTGTTATCTAAGATCATACATATTTAATGACGTTGATCCTAAGATGTAGATGAATTTAGGTTAACAATTTTAACATGAGATTTTCTTATTATTTTCCTAGAAAAAGAATTAAAGATAAGATTTTTCTATAAATAAATTGAAGAGAATAACTTGTAGATCCATGATCATTGATAGGTTATGCTTAAATTCAGTTTTATAATAATCTATGCTTAGATTACGGTTTGAAATTTATTTCTTTACTTTTATTTATATAATTATATATAAATATTATTTGGTTTTAAGAAAGTAGTCATGTTTTATGGTTTATACTTGCACACTATTTGATATATCATACTTAGAGACACTTAATTAAAAATCAAATTAAAAGATCAACTTTTGATGTGTTCTTAGTTAAGCATATTAAAAGATAAAAAAGAAGAAAGGACATTAATTGTTAAGTTATTAGTATAATGGATTTGACATCTTAGGCTTAATTTAGAATAAACTAAAAAACCATCTAAAACTTATTAGTTAGCTTGGTAGAATAATAGAGAAAGCAAGATTGCAAAACACTAAAAATCCCTACGGGAACAACATTTTAAGTGCTACAACTATGATTGTAATCTAAATCGTACACTTTAAAGTACAAGAGATCGACTTGTACTAACCCAAAATCGTTCTCTCGATGATTGTTTTATATTGTGCGACTCTAAAAATACAACTCTAAGAATAAATTACGAAACTAAAAAGACAGAAAGATTGGATTTTTATTCACTAGAAACTAAAACTAGATTGACAAGGATATATATTTACTTTAATTAAAATTGTTATTAAGATGAATGTAACTCTCCCATAGGATAATTTACTTGATGTATTTATACTTTTTATATCTCTGTTGCATAGATCACGTAATCTTCCTACAACCAAAAATAAATCAATGAAGTACAAAATATATAAAGAAGCAAACTTGATACTTTGAATAACTTCTCCAAGTTAATCCTATATGAATTTTGAGTTTATCTAAGTATACAATATGAATAATAAAAATAAACGTTCAAAATCTAAGCATACACCGTGTCTAAAGAGTCTATGGTATATCAAAAACTAAGTAACGAATATATCATCAAACAATAAAACATCAAAAACTCAAAATCATATATAATCCTTTCAAAAATGGAGAATTAAAGATATCAATTTCATATAAATCAATTAAAATCAAGAAGGATAGAAAATCACATGCCAGTAAATCACCTAGAATTTGTTATTCAATCTGAACCAACTCAAGAATTTAGCCACTCATACTCATCATAGCTATGAATAAAAAGAAAAATTCTATGAACGAGTACAAAATTAAATCTTGAATCTAAATAAAATCTCTCCAAAAATTGGTTCTCTCCAAAAATGTTACAAAATCTTAGTTATATTGGCTATTTATGAACTTATAAAATCTGAATAGGAATTCTATTTATAAGAAAACTCTAAATTCTCTCAAACATTCTGAAGAACGTGCAACAACTTGCTAAACTTCTAGATTACCCTAGTGGACGAGGATTATTTTTTAAGGGTTTTCAATGATGTTACCCACAAATATCAAGAAATGTTTGAGTTCAAGAAATAAATAAAAGTGAAAAATAAGGATAAGTGTAAATAAAGAAAATAAAAAATGTTTGTATCCTATTATTAACTTTCAATACTATTATTAAATTTTTTGTTTTTCATTTCTCTTCCATATCAAGCTCAATTAGATATACATACACAGATATTTATGAAAATGTCAATCTTAAAAAATCACTTATAATCTAATACCCTTATTAAAAATCAAATTCATTTAAATCATATCATAGATATACTTTTACTTTTAACTGTCCTCCCCTATATACTCTTATGAGCATGTATATAAGTTTTGTCAAGTTTCAAACTCCAATGAAACTTATAGGAACCTTTTTTCATATATATTTTTTATTTTTTATATTTGTTTCATAGACTCTTACCTTTCATATGATTATTAATGCTTACTGAAGCACAAATGTCTAGTTACTTAGGTCATATCTATAATAAAAGTCCATAAGTATCATTCGTATGAATACACACTCTTATCGAGGCACACGAACCCAACTACTTAGCAATTACTTTCTCTTATTCATTTACCATATATTCTCTTATTTATTTACTATATATATATATATATATATATATATATATATATATATATATATATATATATATAATATCCAAAATATTGTTTTAATACCAGGCTCACTTATTTTTTTAATATATATCTTTATATATATATATATATATATATATATATATATATATATATATATATATATATATATATATGATAGGCCATCCTTTTAAGTTTTCTTTTTGTCATTAATGCATTATGACTCATTGTATAAGTGTTTAAAGTACATACTTGATTCTAATCTTAAGTATTCATATATTTCATTGTTGGATATAAAATCTCAATTAAAACTACATAAGAACTACTATCATATATGCATCAAAATTAAGATATGAATCTCATAAATATGCAAAGTAAAATACTTCTAATCTTACTTTCTACTTCAAAAAACCAAAAAAATTGAATTGTTTTTACTATGTAAGTTAGTTATGATATAGTAGAGTATAGTGTATCTATCTCACGCCAAACTTAAATTATGTAATATTCTCAGTGCATTAAGAATATAACTATGAAAACAATACACTAAAAAGTAATGTAAGAGGTTAAGATTAGAATACTGGTTTTGTCGGTTCTCTAAAAAACTCACTCCCTTTAATTGTCGATATTAATATGCCTCTGATGAAGACCTTTTTGTCACTTGCGTCTTTAATACCGGTGGAACACTGTGATCCCATAGCTCGACCCTTCATCTTTATCTGAAGAAATAGGGGCATCCTTACCAGCCATTTGTCTAAATACTTTGGTGAAAAACTAATAGTGATGTTGTTGATGACGCTCGATTCGGGCTTGCAATTCTTCGATTACTTGCAACCTTGCAGTGAACATGTCTGTCATCCTTATAATTGACTCATTTAGTGTTTAGAGTGTTATTTCTTCTGGTCATGCCAACATAGCTATTGCATCTCCTTAGTTCCTGCCCTTGCCTCCACGTTCCTGATTTTGTTCTCCATGATCGGCAGGTAGGGAAGCAGCATATTGTTGCTCTTGTTGTACCTGCTGTTCCTGTTGGGCTTGTTTCTTTGCATGGCTATATCCGTAAATAGTTGCATGGGACTCTCAAATGTGTCATCTTCTAACAGATGGGCTCCATTGTTCATGCAAATTTTTGAGATAAGAGATAACAAAACTGAGTGAGGCATTGCCATTCTTAGATGTTGGATACACTCATGGGCTTGACCCATGCATTGAACTATAGCGAGTACATGATAGATGTGACATCAAATGAGCGTCTTTACAAAGTCATATTCAATAACACCTCGTCCCTTGAATATAGTTTTGTTATTGTGGAGGACGGTAGAATGTTATGTTTAATAAACAGGCTTGCCAAGATGTGCTCCTTTCTAACGAAGCCTACTTTCAAGAAACTCTCATTAAATTCAATATCGCACAAGTTTTAGCAGAGCTCTTTGAACCGACGGAAGCTGCTTGGTATATTATTCACAATATCCACAAAGGATATGTACTCCTCAGGCACATCAGGTACTGGAATTGCAGTCAAAATTTTTTGTCTTGTGAATGGTACTTCGCTGTCCTTCACGCACGATCTCATTACATGCTAGCATGCGTGTATATCTCGTATATGCTTCTAATTTTGCAGTCTGCATCTGTGCTCTGAAGGCAATGTAATCGTGTATCTTTGAATAATCAACTGCAAATTCAGGCCAAAGCTTAAAGTCTTTATACTTCTCCAAAATTTTCTTATTTATTTTTGCAGCTCTTGTCCTCTGTGGAGAAGATGGGCTGGAGAATTCCACTCTTGGCCTTTTAAAGCGGTCTGTTTTCTTGGTTCCATTCTGCAAAATTAATCACAAAAATATAACTTACCATGATATTATTATTTCTCCAAAAATTATGCATGAATATATTATATATGATTATTCTATTTTTATTTAATTTCTCATCCTTTTTTAATTACATAATTCCATATTTTTCCAATTCCTCTTATAGAAATTATCAAACTCCACTTTAATTTTTACTATTAGCACATGAATTTGATATATGACAATTATTCAAGCTATCCATGAAATATTATGCTAAAAAGTTAATATTCTTATTTCTTTTACCCTTGATTTTAGCATGTAATTTCAATTATTCCATGAAACTCACCAAAAATACTTATAAATTTGCCAAACTATCCCAAATCTACTATGAAGTAAGAATTTAACTTCAATTTATTCAAATTTCCATATAAATAGTAGATCTAGGATTTTGAGACAAAAATCTATTTTTTACGAATAACGAATCAAAGAGAAATCAAAGAGAAGAAAACTTACTTGCTTGAAGATTGATGAAAAACTGAAAGAAATTATGCGAGGATGGATTTGGCTGTCGAAAGGAAGAATTGTGCCTCTAGGGTATTGTAGAAAGGAGGCTAGGGTTTGGTTGTGGAGAAAAAAAACTCAAAAATCTGTTTATAAATTGGGGCTCTCTTTCGACGGCCGTCAACAACCGCTTCGACAGCGGTTTCGATAGCCACTCTCTAGCAGAGCAAAATTTTGCTTTACATGAGATAACTGTTGACAGCCACTTCGACAGCGGTTTTAACAGCCACTCTCTGTTGAGAACTACATCAAACCAAAATTTTTTTATATTTATTTTTTTCTAATTGTTAGTTCCTAAACTGATGTTATTCCTAATATCTAGTTATAAATTCCTAGTTCTAAAATTAATTCTAAACTAAAAGTTAGTTCCATATTCTAAAGTTAATAACTATGAAAGATTTTTAGTTTGAAAATTCGAAATATTTTGAAGAAAAAAGAAAAAAATTTTAAACAAAATCATTGAAATCATCATGGGTATCAAAACTAAGTTATATTTATAAGCAATCTTCCAAATTTAAAATACACATTGTTCTCAATGAATTAATATATCTATTTAACTAATCATGATCAAGTAAAATTTAAGAAAGGGTGCTTATAAATTACCTCGATTTGGCACTAATGACGTAACAACTGCAAAATAAAATTGTTAGTACATAATATATAGTAATATACATTGCGTCTCTATTTAACTCTTATCAATGAGATGTCAAAGGATCCACAAGATCATGAGATTCCTCTGAGTGTTTTGAAAATTCCAAGTAGTACTTCAATCGTTTTTCATTTACTTTGAATATATTACCATTCTTTGGATTTTTGATATTGATTGAGCCATGCAGATACACAGTTTTAACTATGAAAGGTCATGTCTACCGTGAATACAATTTTTTCAAAAATAGATGAAGGCATGAATTGTATAAGTGCACTTTATCAGAAAGATGAAAAACACGGCATATGATATGGTGATTATGCCATATTCTCATTTTCTCCATTAAATGCATGAATTGTCATATGCATCACGTCTTATTGTTGACAAAAAAAAGAATCATGCATGAACACCAATTAAACTGAGAATTATATCCCACTTTTATTAAATTAATGAGTGATTTAAATTCTCATTCAATTGAGAATTAAAGTGGGAGGTTATATCCCCAATTTCTTTAAATTAATGAGATTTGAATCCTCATTCAAATTGATAGTTAAAATAGGAGTTACACCCCCATTATCTCCAGATGAATAAGGGTTTAAATCCCATTAAAAAGGGGATATTAATATGGTTAATTTAACCAGTATTAAATCCCCAAACTCCTATAAAAAGCCAAGAAGGCTAAAGGAGAGGTGGGAACTCTAGAAGAGGATCCACCTCTAGTACAAGAGGAATGGAGAGTTTCATCATATAAAGAGTTCTACACTTTCTTAATCCAAAGATTTCTATCTTTCAGAGAGTTCTAACTCTTTCTTAATCTAGAAATTTCTATTTCTTAAAGAGTTTTACTGTTTCATACTTATCATCCAGAGATTTCTATCTCTTAAAGAGTTTTAATTCTTTCTTAATCTAGAGAATTTTACCTCTTAAAAAGTTTGGCTCTTTCATTTCCAAAACCAAGCAAGGCTACTTCAACTCCAAGAGTTCGGTGTTAAAATCATTAATAAAAATTATGATCCTTTCCCACTGCTACATTGGAGAACCTTAGCCTAAAATAGCTAACATATGAATCATCAAAGAGAGATCCGTATTTCAAGCCTAAAATGACTAATACATGGATCATCAAAAAGAGATTTATATTTCAAACCAAAAATTTCTAACATGCAGATCATCAACTAGAGAGATTCACATTCTGAGCCAAGAAAAAGCTAAATTGCTACCCTCATAGTGTTATATTTTGCTTATACGATACTAAGAGGATCTCTCCAAAAATAAACAAATGCGAACCTCAAAAACTTTAAAAAAGGTTAAGGAATAAAAATGCAAATTCTCATCCAAAAAAATCTGCAAGGAACTTCTCAGAATCACGTTCTATGTTCAAAATCTTAAAAATATAATGTTACTCTTTTTTATACTCAAACGCGGGTCTAAGTAAGCAAAAATGATTGTTAAAAAAGCAAAATGCAGATCCTCGTTTAGAGAGATCCATGGGGACCCTTAAGGTCACGTTTTAACTAAAACGCGATTCTAACCGGCATTTTGAAAGTTTAAACGTAGGGTCACATTTTGATCCCAAAACCTTGTAAGGTTAAAGCTAATCCCGTTTTAATACAAATACGGGTCTAACTGAGAAGCTAACATGCAGATCATAATTTATAGAGAGATCCACATTCTAAAATATCTTCTGAGCTCATGATTAAAGTTAAATATAATTAAAATGTAAACCCTAGAGGGTCATATTTTCACTCTAAAATCTCAAAGGATAAAAATTATCCTCATTTGTACCCAAACGCGGATCTAATCAAGCAAAATATATTGTTGGGAGCTAAAATACAGATCATCAATTACAGAGATATCCATGTTCTAATTCCATATTTGGAGATAAGTATAGCCAAAATGCAAACCACAAAAGGTCGCATTTTCATTACAAAGCCTCAAGAGGTGAAAATTATCTTCATTGACACCCAAATGCCGATCTGAGCATACCATGCAAGCTGTAAAGAGCCAAAACACGGATATCAAGGATGAGATCTGCATTTCAGTTACAAATATAAAGGATTAAAGATTTTAGTTACAAATCCTTGAGATTTAATATAATCCAATGGATTAAAAACAGGAAATCAATCCTTACTTAAAAGATGCTATCAATTGGACAGTTACTCCAATTCAAAAGGCTCTAAACTTCTATAAATAGCCAAAGGTTGGGCTAAGAAAAGAGTTAGATTATCTCTACTTGAGCACATGTGCTAAAAATCCAGAGTCTTTTGCATGCAGAAGCTTTGCAAAAGCCACCAACTATAGCATTTGTGTTCGGATCGTCAACAGAGAGCATGATCATCCTCCACAGTTACAACAGAACCCAACCTTAAACAAAGAGGAATTTAGATTAATTCCGCATCTTTTGTAAACGGGCAACCGTTCTTATTATAATCTCTCTATGAATTTTCAATAAAATCAATTTTATAGCAAACAGAAGATTAGTGACTCCGCTGGGGAGCCCTATCATCTTCGATGATATGGATGTATCCCAATCTTACAAAGTCTAAGTTGGCACCATAGTCGAGTCACTCATCATCAGTTTGACCAAGAGAAGTATTAGGAATCACTCTCCTCTGGCCCCATGAGCTCAAGATCCTTGCGGAAATGCTGCAAGGTCTCAACAAACTTAGCATCAAATTAGATTCTAAAAATTACAGTCATGTCGAAGGGCTCTCTAGACCAATCTGGTCTCAAAGAATAAATTTCTCTTCCTTCAGCACAAGACTTCAGATCTGTCCAACTCAAAACCCGCATTGATCCTAAGGGGATGGATCAGGATCCCGGCAACCACAATAGGAAACGACTATTCTCCGATCTCCAAGGAGATAATTTTGAAGAGAAGGATGCTCTTATCTGCACCATGAAGAGGAACCTGAGAAGAAGTAAGGCCCGTGCTTTTGCAGAGCCATAAAAGAGAGAACTACCATTGAACCACAACCACGTGGACACCAATTCGCGTATGTTGACCAAAGAGTGAAGTGGTGGTCCCTAACAAGAAGTTGGACCAAAATGCGAATGGGTTCATTCACGTTTCTTATAAGAAACGCCGTTCACCCAACAAGTATATATTTGACTATAAATGCGGAGTTTACATTTGCATTTCACAAGCCAAACACAAACCTTAGGGTCATGTTTTTAAGATTGACTTGAAGCAAAATGTGGGTATCAGGGTCGCGTTTCTGAAGCTAAACGCAGGTCTCATACCTGCATTTTAGAGCTTAGATGCGGATCTCAAATCCGCATCTCAACAAAAAAATGAGAGGCTCAGGATCGCATTCCCGAAGAAAATTTAACCTCTAAACCTCAAGGACTTTCACTTCTAGTTATACCAGCTTCATCAGAAGCTCATTCTCCAGCCACAAAGGCTAAAGTTAAATTTGCTTCAGGAATTTTAAAGGGGATAGATCCCCCTATGCCAAAAATATTATTTGGATGGGATGTTGCCTCTATCAATAATCCCATGAGTTCCAATACAAGAGGCTATAGGAAATTTTTTGACAAGAAAAAAGAAAAATCCCAAGTGTCTTACTATCATTGTGTAACAACCACTTTTACTTATTATGCATTTATTTTTAACTTTCTTTTAAAAATAATATTTGGCTAAATTTTTTTTTATATGATTCATATCAAATGGGATGCGGATTTAAAAAAAAATGGTTGAATCTAAACCAAATTTTTAGATTTACTCTTATTTAGGAATTAGTTATTTAAATCCCAAACTAATAGAACTCTGTCCTAAGTATCTAATCTCCTATAATTAAATAAAAACAAAATCCTCTCCTCCCTTCTCAAATGCAGAGAAATACAAAACATACGTGGGGAAGGGAGAAAGGAAGAAAGGGATAAAAAGGAAAGAAAAATTTTTTCCAGGCAAAGGTGAGTTCTTTTGACTCACTTTAATATGCTATTATTTATGTTTATTTTTGTATACTTCATGTTTTATTTAATTGAAGTTATGCATTTGAATAGAAATCCAAATAGATATGCATTTACCTGGCCATTAACTACTATTTTTTGGTGAAAAACATAAGTAAAATATGATAAATTTCTTAGTATTTCCAAGCATATATTCTACTGTTGAAAAATATAAGTAAAATATGATAAATTTCTTAGTATTTCCATGCGTGTACTCTACTGTTAAATCCTTAACAGCCATCATCATAATAATCATTATGTTTTCATTGATAAAATTAGTTGAAAAGGACATGCAAGTACCCAGGAAAATGACATGGTTACAGTTTGAAGCCCTAGAAATTTGTAGCGATCTCAAATTCCAGTGCCGATGGCTGTGGCGACCTCCTCTCCTCTTGGACAACAGTTTCAGCCACCGTAAATGTTTATTCTTTTTTGGTGATAATTGCACTTAGATTAATCCTTCCTGCTTATTACAGTACCATGATTGTTACTGCCAGATGCTTAACTCCCCATACATTCATTTCCTACACCAGAAAGTGCTGTTACAATCTCAGCTTTTATCTATTTAGGATGTTACATTTTCTACTGTCTATTCTCATGGTTTAGGCAATATTTCTTTGAGCTATAGTGGGGAAACCTGGGGCTTTTAGTTTATGAGTATCTACTGTCTTCATGAATGCCAACTTAATATGGACATCATGACGCAATATTAAATTATTCTGAGGTGGCAGCAAACTACTGGCATCTTGTGATCTAATAATTACATAAGCCAAACATAACCTTTCCTTTTCCTAACCTTATATGTTCACTAATGGATGGATATCTAGACACAACTAGTAAGAACAGGCAACACCTGCAAGAATTTGTTCCTGAATTTACGTCCACTAAATAGAGAGTTATGATTGCAAGGGGTTCTCTGTGTCTATGGGCTGAAAAACTTCAGCGTAATTCAATTATTTAAAGATGTATAGTTTTGGATAGTCATGATAAGAACGTTTTTCATATTTAAAAGAATGTTATTTTTTTCATTTTTATAAGAACAAACTTCTCAAAGTCATTCTTTTAAAACCCAACCTACTTTTAATTGGTATACCTCTACCTATATAGTTGAGGACACCTACTGAATACAAATTGTTATAATATGTGATTAGTAATGGATTACTAACTACTGTATTGTATATTACTCTTTTAATGTTATCGTTACTGCTACTGAATACTGAAAATTAATAAAGATTACCAATCTATTGAAGTAAACTTGAACAATTGATATTGAATTGATACACACCGGGTTTTTCGGGAAACATTTGGGGTTCATATAGATTGGATGGCTAGATTTATCTGTGCCACTGTTTCCCATTTTGGGAGGGTTGGGATAGGTTCCGATCACAATTGCCATTGTTTCCTATTTTTGAATGAACGAGATAGGCTCCGATCACAACTACTACTATTTTCCTTTTTGAGAGGATCGGGATAGGCTCCAATCAATATTACTGTTCCGTTTTTCTAGGAGTAGTCAAGATGCATTCAGATCAGCCAAATTCATATTTTTTTTAAATTTTCAAATACCATAATTAAAAGGTTTTAGCTGAAAAAGAGAAAAAAATAATGATAACCACATAAAACGTTCAAATATGAGATTTTCCACCATTTATTTGCATGGCTTTTTCATGATACTGAGACATTATTGTTTTTATGTTTTTACTATTTATCACTGGATCACTTTACTGATGATCTTAGTTATGCATGACCAGATGTAAATATTTATCAAGAGATAGATCCACTAGAAACAGAGCATGATATGTCATACTTTAAGGAACTTGCAAATCTATAGGAGTGATGAACTCTTTTTAGTTGACTACTTTTATATTAGAAAAATGTAATAAGTGCATATGGCACATCACCTACTTTTATTTGAGATATTTCATTTTTTTAGAGACAATTTTATTGTAGTTACATTTTGTTGGAATAATTTAAAGAAATTTATTATTACTTTGATTAGAAAAGAAAAATTCGCTTATTGTTATTTGCTATTTATATTTTGTTGGAATGTGACTATAATGCTATTGAGGCTTGTAGAGTTATCATTCGATGCCGAATGTCCCAGCTATCCACACTACGAAAAGTGAAGCATTACAGGTGGTATCAGAGCCCAAGCTATTTAAGTCGGTTCAAATAATTTGAACAGACTTGGATATCATTACAGTCAACAAAAAAAATGAAATCAACTTAATTTTGTTAGACCAGTTAAGGTTCATTACTGCTATATATATACATAAATATGATTTTTCTATTTATATGTATTTGCTTTTATTATTATTATTATTATTATTATTTAAATGATGTTTATTTTATGCTATTTCCTCAGAAAGATGGTTCGTCGGGCTAATAAGAATGCAGCAAATTCCAGTTCGACCTTGAATACCATTGATGCCAATGAAATGTTGGGATTTCTTGGCAAGATGGCCGATGCACAACAACAACAGGCCGAAGCGTTTCAAGCAGGTGTGATGGTGGCCTTAGATCGTGTGGCAGAACCGAGGGTCCAGCGTCCTGGAGAAGTATCTGACTTCAGTTGCCTTCATCCATATACTTTCTCGGGGACTATAGGAGCATTGAAAGCTGAGCAGTGGCTCATACAGATAGAAGATTTATTAAGAGCAGCTATGATTCCAGATGCTGACAAAGTAGATGTTGTTAAAATTTAACTGACAAATATAGCAAGGACTTGGTGGCAATCAGAGGAGAACAGACTACCCCAACCAATCTCATGGGATGCTTTCACAATGAGTTTCCTTGCAAGATTCTTATTTAGAGCAGCCAGAAGAGAGATGGAGCAACAATTCATTAACTTGAGGCAGGCCAGAATGACAGTAGAAGAGTATGCTTCAAAGTTCGTTCGTCTGAGTTGATTTGCGCCATA
Organism: Dracaena cambodiana; assembly: GCA_036321105.1. Taxonomy (NCBI): domain Eukaryota; kingdom Viridiplantae; phylum Streptophyta; class Magnoliopsida; order Asparagales; family Asparagaceae; genus Dracaena; species Dracaena cambodiana. The sequence continues at coordinate 25,199,211 of JAYEPQ010000012.1, read as the reverse complement.
CATAGTATCAGATGAGGCAGACTGTGCGCATCGCTTCCAACAGGGATCGAGATTAGATATCCAGAAGTATTTGGTAATCTCCAGAGTGGAGGCCTATGCTAAAGTCATTGATGCAGCTCGGAATGTAGTAGTGAATAAGGAAAGGAGAGTTCAGTCTTCTACACCTAAGAGGGCAGCCAGTCAAATGTTGGGAGAAACTTCATCTAGGAATGCTGAAAAGCGTCTAGTCATTTCTTCGCAACAGAAGATCACTTGCACACATCTTCAAAAGCTAGGACATACTATTAAGGAGTTTCAGTATGCCAACAATTTATGCCTAGCATGTAGATTAAGTGAACACAGGATTGGAGATTGTCTACAAAGGAGAAACATGGGACCAATGCCTCGCCTTCCAGTATCTCAAACAACAAAAATCACAAAAAATCAGAATGGAAATCTGAGTAGGCAACCACTTCCACCTCAAAATAGAGCTTATGAGCAGGCTAAGAAGAGTAAGGAAGTGGACAAGGGAAGTGGAAAAGCATATAATCTAACCGCAGAGCAAGCAGAGAAGTCAGATGATGTGGTGGCAGTTATGATACTAGTCAATCATATACTCGCATCAATTTTATTTGACTCTAGAGCATCACTTTGCTTTATTTCTTCTACATTTGTAACACTACATGTGTAACAACCTAATTTCATCATAACTTATATTCTTGATATCAGATTAATCCCAAAATGAATGTGTTGTGTTTGTCTCATTTTTCTATATTTTTATGGTTTTCTTAAAAATTTTAAGATAGTCACTTAAAATAATATTATTTTAATCACCGGTGGGTCCTACACATATTTTTACTAGTCTTTCTTCTTTTGACTTGTAAAGATGAAGTTTGACATTATTTGGGTTAGTTTAATTTGAAATTATAGTTTTAAACAACTTTAATAACCTATTATTATTAATCATTTGTCATATTCCTATTTTGTTTTTATTCACCCATATCTCCTTCAGCATACTTGTCCTTTGGCCAACATGACAAACCATCATATTACCTCCATATCTCTCTTTTGTTTATATCTTTTTTCCCTTCCTTTTATTTGTTTTCTCTCCTTTATTTTTCATTTATCTCTTCCTTTTATTTTTTTTACTCCAATTCAAGAGAAGAAGAAATGAGAAGAATAAGAATAGAGAAGAAGAAGAAAATGAGAAAAAGTTCTTTAGTCTCAAAATAGGTTTATCTTCCTACCCATCAAGGCAAGTAAAATCACATCCACTATTATGTTTTATTTTTAACTCTAATTATTTATGGTTAACTTAGAATCTTAATTTGTTAAAACTTAAAAATATAATATCTCTATACAAAGATCTCTATGATTATTTTAGAAAAACAAAAATATAATTTTTACACTTTACTCTATGTTTATGTCAAATTTATCATTTTATTTATAATTTCTCATTCTTAAACTACAAGTTGTAAAGTTAAACTATATGCTTTATTTTTAAATTATAAAAATGCTGCCTTTGTGAATGTTCATCATATTTGGATATACATTTGAATTTTCCATATATGTTCTTCATGTATAATGCAATGATTTTAAATCACTTTCCACTTGCCTTTAGAATATAGGTGTGTGTATATATATATATATATATATATATATATATATATATATATATATATATATATATATATATATATATATATATATATATATATATATATATATATATATATATATATATATAATCATGTTTTTAAAGAGAAGGTTTCAAATAAGTTTTTACATTAAATTGTTAAAATATTTCTTTTATATGAGATATTATGTCAGCTCATAATTCTTTCTATGCTAATCCATATTTACTTGAAAAATACATACATTAGTAAAATTTAATAAATTTGCTATTCCATACCATGAAATCATGCTAGAATTTGAAAAATTCATATATTATTAATGTATTGGTTATAATAGTATTGAACCTATTTGATTTTTCTCCTTACACATTTATACCCACCTATCTAATATGTGTTTATATACATAATTGTATTGCGTGGTTTACATACGTGATCATTATTTTCATAACACATTCTAGTATTCTATACTATAATGTTTGCCTTGACATATATATACTAATTACTTGTACAACATATATATGAAACTATATATGTGTTTATATGCATAATTGTATATGCATGATTCACATACATGATCATCCTAGGTATTTTTACATCCTAATATTCACTTATATACATATTTATATGTATACTTGTATTTATGTGTAGTTTACATACATGATCATTTCCATAACATTCATTCTAACATTCTATACTCATCATACTTGGCTTGACATATACATACTAGTCACTTGTGCAACATACATGAAATTATGCCAGATTTTTCTTATTAATACATACATATGTTTTGATAATATCATGAATCCTGACTTGCCTGTTAACTTGATTTTGACACTCCATCAAACTTACCTTGACATATACATACTAATTATTTGTACAAGATACATAAAAATATGCTGAATTTTTCTTGTTAGTACATACACATGTCTTGATAGTGCCATGGATCCTGACTTGTCTGTTAACTTGATTTTGATATGGACCACATCTTGCTTGTTACTAGACATGTGTATGTAGAAATCTTAACATGATTGGTTCATCATATTCCGAATTGATTTTCATATAATATAACTTGAAACCTTAGGTTATGGGAGAACCAAAGGGTGGACAAATATTGTATCGTGAAAGATTTAGGATAGCTTGCGCAACCGAAATAGGGGCCCATCCGCGGGGGCGCCCGGATGGTACTGAGCCATCATCTCTTGTTTAGTCCATGTTGATGGGATGATCGAATACTCAGTATCGGTATTTGCTTGAGTGCTTAGCGGCACGGCTGGTTCAGTGTCAGCATCTTGGCTGGGTTCTGGGTATGCACGGGTACTTTCACGATACAAACATATTTCTTCACCACTTAGTTCAAAAAATAAAATAAAATATGATATTAAATTAGACTTGATAGACATGTTTATTCCTTCTTGATATTGTTACTCTTTCCCATATATGTGCATATACTTTTTACATCAATTCATATTTTACTTGTTAGTACATATTGCACACTCTCTACGATAAGAGTCTATTTCTTCACCGTTCAGTTTAAAATATAAACTAAAATAAGATATTAAATTAGACTTGATATGCATGTACATTCTTCCTTGATATCATTACTTGATCATTTAATATTTTCCACACATGTACATACTTTCATATCCACACTCATATCTAACATATTTATTTATATTTCACGCTCCGTACTTCTTATTATTTTACTTGTCGGGTTTGACCCTGAGCCCCCAACATGCTCATGTACTAAAGATGTGAGCGAGGATCCGCCATTACACGATCCGTACTTTCTAGAGCAAGCTGAGCAGCAGTAATTTTATGGGCCTCCGCTTTTGTATTTTTGGTTTGGTATGTATCACCCCTTTGGGATTTTATTTCCAACTTTTGTATCAGTATTTTACTTGTTGCTTCTTATTTTAGACATGTATATCTTCTCTTTTATATGACAGTAGACTAGCTTCCAAGATCCTGGTAGATGACTAATATTCAGTTCCATTCATTTCTTCTTTTACATACTTATAGGCCTCGTGCACGTCGACTTATATGTGCCCGCCAGTAACGCACTCCATTTTCGTATCCCTCCAGAAAAAGGAGCGTTACAACATGCCATACCCTTTGAGAATCTGAACATTAGATGGAAGATAAGTACAAGTAACAGGGATATCATTTCTAGTCAAATGTGTAGATTGTGTCCTGTAATAATTTGCAAGAGGGAATTTTATGCTAATTTTCTGATTATCAATACTCACGAACTTGACGTGATATTGGGAATGGATTGGTTAAGTACCTTTCATTCAATTATCGATTGCCGAAGGAGAAGCGTTGTCTTCAAGATATTGAATCATCCGGAGTTCGAGTTCATTGGGAGCAACAGTACCAAGGAACTTGTAGAATTTAGAGCTTGACCTACGGAGGGAGAAATCGTCCAATTGGATGCTATTCCAGCTGGTATTCTAGTGGTGTCGGAGTTTTTGGACATTTTCGAGGATTTCTTGGGATTACCAGCATACAGGGTAGTGAATTCGCTATTGGCCTTCTTTCTGGCACTACACCAGTCTCTCAAGCACCGTATAGCTAAAAGAAGTCAATGTACAATTAAACAAATTGGAAGTTAAAGGCTTTATTAGACCAAGTACTTTCCCTTGGGGTGTCCCAGTACTTTTGACTGATAAGAAAGATGAAGGCAAAAAATTATGTATTGATTATAGGGGATTAAATAGGGTCACTATCAAAAATTGATACCCACTACCGAGGATCGATAATTTGTTTGATCAGCTTGAAGGTGTTAGGGTATTTTCCAAGCTTGACCTTAAGTCTGGGTATCACCAAGTGAAAGTGAAGGAGTCGGACATTCCCAAAATAGCATTCCGAACTCGATATGGGTATTTTAAATTCGTAGTGATGCCATTTGGAGTGACGAATACTTTTGCAATTTTTATGAACTTAATGAATCGAATTTTTCTTTCATATTTGGATAAATTCATTATGGTGTTCATAGATAACATATTGGTGTATTTTAGGATCGAAGAGGATCACACTAAGCACTTAAGGATAGTTTTATAGACACAAAAGAAGGAGACACTATATGGGAAGTTTAACAAATATGAATTTTGGCTGAAGAATGTTTCATTTTTGGGACACATTGTTTCCCAAGATGGAATCTCAGTTGATCCTGGCAAGATCTCAGCAGTGAAGGATTGGTCGATCCCAAAAAATATTTTAGAGGTTAGGAGCTTTCTTAGATTAGTAGGTTATTATCGAAAGTTTGTCCATGACTTTTCTAAGATTTCAGGACCTCTGACCAAGCTCCTATGGAAAGGAGAGAGGTATGACTGGACAATTGAATATGATACAGTTTTCAATGAGTTGAAAAAGAGGCTCACAACAGTACCAATGTTAGCCATAATGGAAGGAACTGAAGGAATGATTGTATACAGTGATGTGTCCGGCAGAGGGCTAGGTTGTGTGTTAATGCAATTAGGTCGAGTAATAGCTTATGCTTCTCGACATTGAGACTGCATGAGAAAAACTATCTCACACATGATTTGGAGCTTGTAGCTATAATTTTTGTATTAAAAATTTGGAGGTATTATTTATTGGATAGCAGAATGGAGGTTTATATGGACCATAAGAGTCTTAAGTATATCTTTATATAGAAGGAACTCATTATGAGACAGAGAAGATGACTTAAATTGATAGCAGATTATGATATCAATCTACAATATCATCCTGGTCAGATCAATGTAGTTTCAGATACCTTGAGCAGGAAGCCTATGGTAATGTTTTTAACTCAGCAGAAGGAGCTACTTGAGAATGATAGTGAGGTCTAAAACAGAGTATATGGAGTGTAAATTTAGTAAACGACGGACCATAAACTATAATGCTGTAAAACTAGATAGGCAAGAGATACAATGAGCAGTCAGTTTAGATATTTGGGTTCTATTATTCAGAATGATGGAGAGATCAATAATGATGTTAACTATATGATACAAGCTGGCTAGACCATAGACTATAGACTATACAAGTTAGAGTTATGGAGGCATACATTAGAATCTAGAGGTTTTAGATTGAGTAGGTCTAAAACAGAGTATATGGAGTGTAAATTTAGTAAATGACGGACCATAAACTATAATGCTGTAAAACTAAATAGGCAAGAGATACAAATGAGCAGTCAGTTTAGATATTTGAGTTCTATTATTTAGAATGATGGAGAGATCGATAATGATGTTAACCATAGGATACAAGCTGGTTGGTTGAAATGGAGGAAGGCAACGGGAGTTTTATGTGACCGTAACATTCCGTTAAGATTGAAAGGAAAATTTTATAGAACTGCTATTAGGCCCTTTATTATATGGCACGGAATGTTGGGCCATAAAGAAACGTCATTCACAAAAGATAAGTATAGCAGAGATGCGCATGCTCTGTTGGATGTGCGGCAGCACTAGAAGAGATAGAGTGAGAAATGAACATATTCATGCTAAGGTAGGTATAGCTCCCATCGATGAGAAGATGCGAGAAAATCGCTTACGATGGTTTGGTCATGTGCAACGTAGGCCTACAAGTGCACCAGTTCGAAGAGGGGAGTTTATCAATGTAGGACAAGTTAAAAGAACGAAGGGAAGACCGAAAAAAACATGGATGGAGGTGATACACAAAGATATAGAGTCTAGAGGTTTAAATAAGGAGATATTACTTGATAGAAATGAATGGAGAAGGAATATCAAAGTGATCGATCCGGCGTGATTCTTTTTTGTTCATATAGCCTACCCCAAATACTTGGAATAAAAGGCTTAGTTGTTGTTGTTGTAGAAGGAGCTACTTCAGAAAATCATATGGTTAGAATTAGAGATTATCTTACCCAGTGTTGAGATACAAATGCTAGCCTTGCAACTGCAACCCCCATTGATACAGAAGATTAAAAAAGCCTAAAAAAATAATCCTAAGTTGCAAAGGTTCAGAAGGCAAGTAGAGGAAGGACAGAGGACAGATTTAAGTATCTGCACAAATGAATCTCTTCTATTTGGCAATAGGCTATGTGTGCCCAAAGGAGAAATTCGACAGGAAATACTATCAGAGGCTCATAGTTCAGTCTATTCTATTCATCCTGGAGGAACGAAGATGTATCAGAATTTGAAGTAATATTTCTGGTGACATAGAATGAAGTGTGAAATTACCAAGTTTGTATCCAAGTGCTTGATTTGTCAACAAGTTAAAACAGAATATCAAAAATGCCAGGACTTCTTAAACCTTTACCCATATCCGATTGGAAATGGAAAAGAGTTACTATAGATTTTGTTACCGTATTACCACACAATCCCAAGGGTAATAATGCAATTTGGGTAATTGTGGACTGCTTCACTAAAATAGCGCATTTCATACCATTTTGTATGGGATAATCTACCAAAATTTTGGCAGAGAAATATATGCATGAAGTAGTGAAATTACATGGTGTGCTGGTTAGTATTGTATCACATCAAAAAGCACTTTTCACATCCCAGTTTTGGAAGAAACTTCAAAATAGTTTATGATCAAAATTAGAGTTCAGCACAGCATATCACTCAGAAATAGATGGCCAATCAGAAAGAATATCCAGATATTGGAGAATATGTTGAGGGCTTATATGCTTGACTTTGGAGAATCGTGGGAGGATTACCTACATCCAGTAGTATTCGCCTACAATAATAGCTACCAAGCAAGCATTAAGATGGCACCATTCGAGACACTATATGGGAGAAAATGTAGATCACCATTATATTGGGATGACATTGGAGAAAAAAAGTTACTTGGGCCAAAGATGATTACTCAAACAGTAGAAAAGGTTAACTTAATATGGCAATACTTGAAAGCAACTCAAGATTAATAGAAGAAATAGGTAGACAACCGACGGCGATTTTTAGAATTTCAAGTAAAACACTCCGTTTTCTTGAAGGTTTTGCTTACGCGTGGAGTCATTCATTTTGGCAACCACGGAAAGTTCAGCTCAAGATTTATTAGACCATTCAAAATCTTAGAGCAAAAAGGTAAGGTCTCCTATCACGTAGCATTACCACCTACATTGGAACAAGCACGTCACATTTTTCATATTTCACAATTAAAATGATATGTACATGATTAGAAGCACATTGTGGACTATTTCGAATAGGAGATCGGAGCAGACTTCTCCTATCCAGAAGAGTCGGTCGCCATAGTTGATCACATAGAGAAGACTTTGAAGAACAGAGTAATTATGCTTGTATTGGTTTCTTGGAATAGACATTTGAGCTAGGAGACAACTTGGGAGCGAGAGGAAAATATTCAGGAATGATTTACATACTTATTTGAGTAAAGGTATAACTATTTTACATTACTTGAGTTTAAAAAAAATTGAGAACGAAAGTAGAATGTAATAACCACTTTTTTTTATTATGCATTTAGTTTTAACTTTCTTCTAAAAATAATATTTAGTTAAAAAAAGATTTTTATATGATTCATATCTAATGGGATGAGGATTTTAAAAAAAAGTGGTTTATCTAAATCAAATTTTTAGATTTACTCTTATCTATGAATTAGTTATTTAAATCCCCAACTAATAGAACTCTCTCCTAAGTATCTAATCTCCTACAATTAAATAAAAACAAAATCCTCTCCTCCCTTCTCAAATGCAAAGAAATGCAAAACATACGTGAGGAAGGGAGAAATGAAGGAGGGGGAAAAAGAGGAAAGAAATTTTTTTTCCAGGTAAAGGTGAGTTTTTTTTTTTACTCACTTTAACATGCTATTATTTATGTTTATTTTTTTTATACTCCATGTTTTATTTAATTGAAGTTATGCATTTGAATAGAAATCCAAAAAGAAATGCATTTATCTGGCCATTAACTACTGTATTTGGTGAAAAATATAAGTAAAATATGATAAATTTCTTAGTATTTCCATGCGTATACTCTACTGTTAAATCCTTAATAGCAATCTCAAAACAATCATTATGTTTTCATCGACAAAATTAGTTGAAAAGGACATGCAAGTACCCGGGAAAATGACATGGTTGCAGCTTGAAGCCCTAGAAAGTAGAAGCCATCTCACGTTCCAGTGCCAATGGCTGTGGCGACCGCCTCTCCTCTCGGACAGCGGTTTCAGCCATCGTGAATGTTTATTCTTTTTTTGGTGATAATTGCACTTAGATTAAACCTTTTTACTTATTATCCTTTCTACTTATTACAGTACCATCATTGTTACTGCCAGATGCTTAACTCTTCATACATTCATTTCCTACACCAGAAAGTGTTGTTACAATCTCAGCTTTTATCTATTTAGGATGCTACATTTTCTACTGTCTATTCTCGTGGTTTAGGCAATATTTCTTTGAGCTATGGTGAGGAAACCTGGGGCTTTTAGTTTATGAGTCTCTACTGTCTTCATGAATGCCAACTTAATATGGACACCATGACCCAATATTAAATTATTCTAAGGTGGTAGCAAACTATTAGCACCTTGTGATCTAATAATTACATAAGCCAAACAGAACCTTTCCTTTTCCTAGCTTTATATGTTCACTGATTGATGGATATCTAGACACAAATAGTAAGAACATGCAACACCTGCAAGAATCTGTTCTTGAATTTACGTCCATTAAATAGAGAAATATGATTGCAAGGGGTTCTCTGTGTCTATGGCCTGAAAACTTCAGCGCAATTCAATTATTTAATGATGTATAGTTTTGGATGGTCTTGATAAGAATGTTTTTCATATTTAAAAAAATGTTATTTTTTTTCATGTTTATAAGAACAAACTTCCCTAAGTCATTACTTTAAAACCCAAACTACTTTTAATTGGCCTACCTCTACTATATAGTTGAGGACACCGACTAAATACAAATTGTTATCATATATGATTAGTAATGGATTACTAACTACTATATTGTATATTGCTTTTTTAATGTTACCGGTACTACTACTAAATACTGGAAGTTAATAACGATTACCAATCTATTGAACTAAACTTGAACAACTAATATTGAATTTATACACACCAGATTTTTGAAAAAACATTTAGGGTTCATATAGATTGAATGGCTAGATCTAACTGTACCACTGTTTTCCATTTTTGGAGGGTCGAGATAGACTCCGATTATAATTGCCATTGTTTTCCATTTTGGAAGGATTGGGATAGGCTCCGATCACAACTACCACTGTTTTCCTTCTTGGGAATATCGGGATAAACTCCAATCAATATTACTATTCTGTTTTTCCGAGGGTAGTCGAGGATGCACTCAGACCGGCAAAATTCATATTTTTCTAAATTTTTAAATAACATAATTAAAAGACGTTGGCTAAAAAAGAGAAAAAAATAATGATAACCACATAAAGTGTTCAAATATGAGATTTTCCACCATTTATTCGCATGTGACTTTTTCATGATATCGAGACATTATCGTTTTTATATGTTTACTATTTATCACTAGATCACTTTACTGATGATCCTGATTATGCATGATCAGATATAGATATTTATCAATAGGTAAATCACTAGAACCATAGCAGGATATGACATACTTTAAGGAATTTGCAAATCTACATGAGTGATCAACTCTTTTTAGTTGACTATTTTTATATTAGGAAAATATAATAAGTGCATATGGTGCATCACCTAGTTTTATTTGTGATATTTGCTTTGTTTAGAGACAATTTTATCATAGTTATATTTTATCGGATTTATTTAAAGAAACTTATTATTACTTTGATTGGAAAAGAAAATTTTGCTTATTGTTATTTGCTATTTATTTTTTTGTTGGAATGTGACTATAATGCTATTGAGTCTTTTTGAGTTATCATTCGACACTGAACGTCCCAGCTATCTATACTACGGAAAGTGGGGCATTACACATTACGAACAGTTGATCAATGCAGTGTTATCTCATTATTGATGTATTACAGTTCAGCAAAGCTGTCTGTCTTCAACAGTCTCGCGTCACCTCTAACTCAACACTCAAAAAAAAGACGATGCAACATCAAATAAGAATTCTCTAAACTAGAGTACCCCAAAGTATCATCTAACATGATAGCTTTGGGAAGGAAAAAGAAGAAGACGAGGAGTGTTCCTAAATCAGACCCATCAGACTCTGAACACTCTTCTGGTCTAAAGAGTGCATTCAGTGATATTCGGGGCGTCTTTCGAAACACTCGACTTCAAAGGGGGTGACAGTACCTTTGGATTATTGGAAGATGGTTAGAATCTCCTCTGACGAAGAAGTAATAAACTCTGCCGTCGCAGAATCTCAAACTTCTGACTAGTTTCTTGAAGATTCTGCCTCTACGCATATAGCGCAGGGAAATCCTGAAGAATTTATGAAGAGAATAGATGAGCAGGAGAAGATCATCCACAAATAACAGGAGTCCATAAGCGAGATCAGGTGAATGCTCCAATTCCTAACCAAAGAGCAAACAAAGATAGAGGGAGAATCTTCTTTCAAAAGTTTCCACATCCCTAGGAAAGACAAAGGAAAGAGAAAAGAGAATGAACCTCGTACTCCTCATGGGATCACTGGTAGCAAAGAACATGAAGAAGAAGACAATCATTCTGAACACTCTCGCTATAAATCAGAGAATTCAGAGTATGAAGGCAATCCACATGCTGCCCTTGTGGAGTTCTTCCAAAACCAGGTCAATATTCTGGTTCATAAGAGCGATCTACAAGATCTGGGGATCATGAGACCATTCCCAATAGAATGGGATAACATATCATTCCTAAAAAATTATAAGTATTTGAAGCTCAAATCTTTTAATGGCAAAGGGTCGCCAAACCAGCACCTTTACTATTTCAAGTCACAGATAGGCCATTTGGCCGGAAATGATCCGATCATCACACAAGTTTTTTGTTAGTACCCTCACGGGTCTAGTATTTGAATGGTTCTGAAGACTGGAGCCAGAAACTAACAACTCATGAAATGATATGGAAAAATCTTTATTTACAAGCCTTATTGACTAAGATGATATGGAGATATCAATGCCAGCACTCCTTGCTACCAAGCAAAAGAAGGGGAAGTTGGCTCGAGATTTCATAAAAAGATTTAAAAATGATTCTTTGAGATGTTCGCATGAGATGCCACAAAATATTTTAGTGAAAACCTATAGGCATAATCTCTCTACCAAAGTTCTCACCAAAATAGGGGTTGTGAAGTCTACTACTTGGAAAGAACTATTAGTGCAAGCCGAAGAACCCGAGGAAATTGTACAACGGCTTGAGGCTGAAGAAGGAGGAAGACCAAGAAGAAATAATCCTGAAACACCTCAATCGTCTCAATCTAAAGGGAAAGAGACGATGGCAATAGATGCTCTGAGCCTTGCTAAATCTCCTCCCACAAGGACTCCTCCACCAAGGGCTCCTCAAAAACAATAATCCTTCAAGGATGAATATAATATCACTATTTTCAATCTGCTCATGAAGAGGAATATATTGAAATTGTCGGAGGCTAAGGCCCTGAAGAAGTAGTAAAGGTTGATGACCCCAATTACTATACATATCATAGAATCATTAACCATCCTACCAAGAACTATTACGTTTTAAAGGACAAAATTCAAGTCTTAGTGGACACCAATATCATCAACTTATAGCCAGCAGAAGAAAGTGATAGGAAATATGGTATCTTTCAAATTTGAAAAAGCTCCAGATTGGATAGAATCAACCATTCAAGATGGAGTTCAGCCAATTTCTAAAGGCATTATGAGGATTGTAAATTACAATCCTCATCAACAGCAAAAAAAGGATTCTCTCTCTTTAAGATGTCAAAAGGAGAGATAATGTGGGTACATCCAGACCTTTTCAAGGATGAACAATGGACTTCAAGTTCATCCAAAAAGAAGTGTAAGGAAAAATCACGCACCTCAAGCATTGACTCTGCAGTTCCTAAAGATGACACAACAGTTTATCCTCTTTCAGACTCAGAAGATGAACTCAAAGAATCATTATTGGTCAATGAAAACCAACAACAATCTTCTGGAATGCATTCTGGAAGAGATTAATTGAAAAATTATGATCATGTGGTTGAACCTCAGCTTCCGAAGAAGAACAAGTAGAAAGAGCTTAAGTTTTGATAAAGCTCTTAAAAGCAAAGAAAAGGAGGCAACGGAAAGATCCAAGAAGCCTTTCCGATTTGATGTGTTAGTATAATTGCTAACATTTCTGCAAGAATAACCTTGTATGAGCTCCTAAGGCTGTCCAAGAGAACTAGGAAAGCCTTAAGGGAAGCTCTGCAAGATTCTGAAGTGTTTCTAGCTCAGATCTTAGAAACAACAGAAGAATAAGATGTTTGTACAGCATGCCAATAAGTTTATAAGAAGATACTTTGCATAATCTTTTCCCCAGAGGATATGTAAGTGAAGAATAACAAGAATCACCAGTCTTTGTGCTATAAAGGCTACGTAAGGTCAATGGAGATTGACCGAATTCAAGTCGACTCTAGATCCACTTTGAGCATAATGTCAAGGAGGGTACTTCGGTATATTGGAGTCCCAATGAATAGACTGGCATCAACAAATATAAGCTTTTTTGGATTCAACACTAATGATTGTGAACCCTTAGGCAAGGTGAAATTGAAATGATAGATCAGTAATCTGGAAACGGAAGTCAGATGCTATGTAATATATATTAACACGTCTTACAATCTACTACTTCGAAGGCCATAGATACACCTTAACCTTATTGTCCCTTCTACACTTCACCAGTGTATGAAATATGTGGACAAAGAAGGGAATATGAAAACTCTGGTGGTGAAAAAGCAACCCTTCAAAGGAGCTAAAAACTACTTTACTGATATGTTGTTATGTCAAGAAATATTTGAAGATGCTGAATAATGAGTGTCATATATTGCATATTTATTGTCTCCATATTATTTATTTTTATATATAAATAATTACAACTAGGAATATTTAGTATGTTATTATAGGTAATAAAGGATTTGAAAGGAAGAGAAGAAGATAAAACAAATTTGCTAAGAATATAAGCAAAAACAGTCAATCATGGTAAAGACAGAAACTCAAGTGCAGTAGTAGTAGATTCAAGAGCATATTTGGGCAAGATAAAGCTTAAACTTGAAAATTTTGTGCAGAAAAAATTTATAGATCTCAGAATTATCTTCAAAACAAATCTAAGAACAGCTCAATCCAAGTTCATATGCAAAATTTATGGTCATTTTACTAAAACACTGCAGAATGAAAAATTCGATCCAGCAAGCTACAGGTGTGTTGAACTTAATTTCGCGTTTTGGAACCGAAAATCAGTATTTTATGCTATCTAATCTCAACCATTGGTTTTTAATACCTATGAATTGAATTAGAATTATATATCTTAAGATTAATTTATGTTGGATTAGAATTATATTTTTAGTATTGAGTTTGAGTAGGAGCAGGTTATGTTTGGGTTATAAATACCCCATGAATCATTGTAAATTGAAGAGCTTTTTAGATATAATTTTATACTCTTTTTAATTAATAAAGATTAGGATTTTGCCGAAGGGGTGATAGTCGCCATACCGAACTTCAGAGGTAATTTCATTGCTCTTCATTACTTTTTAGATAGATTTAATCGCTTTCTAGTTTAGATCTTTAATTGTTTTCTAGGGAAAATAGGATTTTTAATTGCTTTCATAAATAAAAATAGGATTTCGTTAATTAGAACCATGAGTAGCTAAATTAGTTTAGCTCTAGAATCTAGATGAAACTAGAAATCAATCATGTGATTGCTTATTATTATTTTCTTCCTAAATAAAATAATAAAGATATATTTTTTAATGAAAAGATTAAATACAACAACTCGTAGATTAATACTTTGATAGGTTATACTTGAATTAGATTTCTTGATAGCTTATACTTAGTTAGGGTTTGAGCTTGTTACTTTCATTTTTGTTGTAAAGTTATTTAATAATTTAGTTTATTTTTATAAAAAGTTGTATTTTTGATGTATTATGTTTGCACACCACTTAATAACACATACTTAGAACACTTAAAGTAAAGATTAAAACTAAAAGATCAATTCTTTATTATAGGAAGAAGATAATAGAAGTAATACTTGGTTGTGAATTAGGAGATTATATATCCTAGGCTAATTAGAATAACTCTCATTTATCTTAGAACCCTTAGTTAATTTGTTAGGACTAAAGAATTAGTAAGAACACAAAAATACTTTAGAGCCCTGTGGGAACAACATGTAAAGCACTACAACTGACACTGTACGTTTGCAGTAAATTATCACTTCAAGTTTGGCATCATTACTGGGATTTTTTGTTTCTTCATAATGACTTGACTGATGATATGTCTACTAGTATGGCATTTTCTTTTGAGAATTTTGATAATAGGATTAAAGAAAATTTTCATGGCAAGCCCATAAAACTAGAAAGATGGAAGGAACCACAGAAAGAAGAGCTCATGGTACCTGATGATTTGAAAGAGTGATCTAAAATCGAACTCATGATTCTGCCACTTCAAAGTGAGTATGTTATTTCACACACTGATAAGACCAAAGTACTTATTGACATGAAAGATACTCGTGAATAGAATATGGACGATGATAAAGGTATAATTTTCAACTTAAAAATATTACTATTGAATAAAAGAAAGAAGGGTAAGTATAAATTGAGTAAAACCAAGAATAAGATGGAGAGATTAAATGCAAAATTAGCAAAAAAACTAAGTTCATCCATATCAAAATATAAAAGGACACATTGTGAAATTGAAAAGTGATCAAGAGGTCGTAACCACTTTCCATGCGTTAATAGAATGACAATATTGAGATCTTGACTTTTCACGACTCTCATTATTTGTATAGTATTTGTGCAATAGTTTTTCATATTTATTTTACCACCCTTGGGTCGTGTATGAGGGCATACACGAGTTTAGGTGTGGGAGAGTGGGTTAGGAGATTTTTTGTATTTCTCTAAGATCTTTCGTTTTTTTCTTTTTCTAGGATTTTTATTTTTAGATTTTTGAATTTTTTTAATTTTACACTTTGGGTAGTTTTTAGGGTAACTAAAAAAATCTGATAAAAAGTAAAAAAATACAAAAATATTTTCTTCAATAAATCAATCTAATTACAAATAAAAGAATAAATTTAGATTTGAAGTTTAACAGGAGAGTAGATTGGATAATACACTTAGAGTTTTATGAAAAAGTAAAAAATCTGAAAAATAAATACCACTAATAGTAATTTTGAGGTAAGTATACATGTATTTTTCACTTCACAATAGTTTATTCGGTTAAGAACAAAAAAAAAGGATGAACCTAGTATTTAAGGTAATAATCCTAAAAAAAGAAAAAAAGGATGAGCCTGGTATTTAAGGGAATAATTCTAAAAAAAGGAAAAAAGAAAGTGAGTCTGGTATTTAAGATAATAATCCTTTAGAAAAAAAAAGAAAAAAGAAAAGTATGATCCAAGTAATCAGATACTTTGCACCTAAGCAGGCGTGAATATTTGCATGAAAGGTAAAATATTTACAAAAAGAAAAAAAATGTTTAGAGGGAAGAGATGAATCATGAGTTAGACTTTGAGTCTAAACCCGAAATAGACTATCACACGTGCACGTAGATATATATGAGCCAATGAATTATCTATTAGTAGGTATTGAAAGATAAGATTTGAATTTTTGATTAAAATGATAGGTGTATTTAATATGATGTTTGACTTGAAAACTGATAATCTAAATGCGTTCTTAAGTTTGTATATTAGTGAGATTAATTGAAGAAAATATCAAAAAAAAATTCCTTCTTTAGTATAAAACTTTTTATTTTCATTTTTTTCTGATTTTTTATTATTCTTATTTTTCTTTTCTTTATTCCTTAATCTACCTTCTTCGTGAATATTGTGAGTATATTCACTGTAAACCCTCACGAGACTAGGGTAACGTAGGAGTTTAACGGCTTATTGAACATACTAAGTGCAACGCAATTCCTATGAAAGTGAGTTAGGATTTTTCTTTTTTATTTTAGCTTCATGTTTTTCTCGAGGACTAGCAATAATAGGTGTGGGAGCGTGATGAGTGTCATATATTGCATATTTATTACCTCCATATTATCTATTTTTATATATAAATGTTACTACTACGGTATATTTAGTGTATTTTTATAGGTAATAAAATACTTGTAAGGAAGAGAAGAAGATAAAGCAAATTTGTTAAGAATATGAGCAAAGAAAATCAATCATGGTGAAGACAGAAACTCAAGTGCAGCACTAGAAGATTCAAGAGCATATTTGTCCAAGATAAACCTTAAACTGGAAAATATTGTGTAGGAGAAATTTTTAGATCTCAGAATTATTTTTGAAACGAGTCTAAGAATAGCTCAATCCGAGTTCATATGCAAAAGTTATGGCTATTTTACTAAAATACTATAGAATGGAAAATCCGATCCAACGGGCTACAGGTGCGCTGAACTTAATTTTGGGTGGATTTTGGACCTGAAAATTAGTATTTATACCATCTAATCTCAACTATTGATTTCTAATACCTATGGATCGAATTAGAATTATATATCATAAGATGAGTTTGTGTTGGATTAGGATTATATCTATTGTATTGAGTTTGAGTAGGAGCAGGATTGTGTTTGAGTTTTAAATACCCTATGAATCATTGTAAATTGGAGAGATTTTAGATGTAATTTTATACTCTTTTTAATTAATAACGATTAGGGTTTTGCCGAAGGGGTGACGACCGCCATACCGAGCTTCAGAATTAATTCCATTACTTTTTAGATAGATTTAATCACTTTTTAGTGTAGATCGTTAATTGTTTTCAACGAAAAATAGGATTTTTAATCACTTTTATAAATAAAAATAGGATTTTATTAATTAAAATCATGAGTAGCTAAATTAGTTTAACTCTAGGATGCAGATGAAATTAGGAATCAACCATATAATTACTTATTATTATTTTCTTCCTAAATAAAATAATAAAGCTATGATTTTTCATATAAAAAGATTAAAATATAACTCGTAGATTAATGTTTTTGACAGGTTATACTTGAATTAGATTTCTTGATAGTCCACACTTAATTAGGATTTGGGATTGTTACTTTTCATCTTTGTCATAGAGTTATCTAATAATTTAGTTTATTTTTATGAAAAGTTGTATCTTTGATACGTTATACTTGTACACCACTTGATAACACATACTTGAACACTTAAAGTAAACATTAAAACTAAAAAATTATTTTTTTATGATAGGAAGAATATAATAGAAGTAATACTTGGTTGTGAACTAGTGGATTATATATCTTAGGCTAATTAGAACAACTCTCATTCATCTTAGAATGCTTAGTTAATTTGTTAGGACTAAAGAATTAGTAAGAATGCAAAAATACTTTAGATCCATGTGAGAATGACCTGTGAAGCACTACAACTGACATTGTATGCTTGTAGTAAATTATCACATCACTGAACAACCTGCCCCAGAAGAGTCATATAGCAGCAATGAGACCGATACTAAATCAGGATCCAAAGATTCGAGATTCGATGATAAAAATAGGCATGTGGAACCCATTGTAATAAGCCTTTAAGGTCCCGATGTAAATGACACCGCCAATCTTGATGGCGAGTGGATAATAAATGAAAATGTAGAATTTTCCTATTCATGTAGTGTTGATTTTGAACCCTCAAGTACTATTACAGATACGGTTAGTAATTAACTAGATAAAAATACTCCTTAGTATCATTCCAAACACCCATTCGTTCATCCTTTAATATATAAAGTGATGACGAAAGAGATGCGAGTGAAGCGATCTATGAAATTCCTCCCAAATATAAAGGTCAAAGACCTATTTTATTTGGAAAAAGAAATGATAATAATAAGGAAAAATACCTTCACTCTGAAGAAGAATAGAAAAATCCCGAGTTTTTCCATTATAATAAAAATACCCATAAAATGATGAAATAGATGGGATATAACCTAGCCAAAGGCAAAGGGTTGAATTTTGAAAAAGGAAGAAGAACTATGGTTCAACGTTTTGTTCCAAAAAGAAAAATGCAAGATTATTATGATAAAACTGGCAAAGAGTTGAGATATATTACCATTCCTAAAATCCTTTTAGAAAGAAATTATGCAGAATTCCGACATAGTCATTTATCTTAATCATTATGTTGGGATTCAGATGTAAGTATTGGAGCCATTTTCAGGAAGTCTCCATTAACATGGTCTCCGTGGACCAAAAAGAAGAAGATGAAGATTTTCCCCCATCAAGGATGATTCCTAGACAAAATATTTAAACATGAAATGGGAAGTTCAATTTGAATAATGTAAACCTCCAACAGAAGATAATGTGATCCAAATAAATATGGGTGATGAAAATAATTCTAAACCCATATTTATAAGCAAAAATTTATCTTCTGAAGTAAAAAGGAATTAATTTCTCTTATTTGAGAAGACATCGATATTTTTTCCTAGAAATATGAATGCATGTCATGCACAAGTTGAACATCCGACCAGACGCAAAACCCGTTAAACAACAATAATAAATGTTCTATCCTAAAATCATGGAAGCCATTGAAGCCAAAATAAAAAAGCTAATTGAATTAGGTTTCATTCGCGAAGAGCAACATCCTGACTAGGTTACAAATATAGTCTATGTGACTAAGAAGAATGGAAAATCAGAGTCAGCATCGATTTCAGAGACGTGAATGAAGCATACCCGAAAGATGAATTTCCATTGCCAATCACAGACGTCATGATCGACAATACTTATGGCTATGAAAGAATGTCATTCATGTATGGATTTTTACGATACAATCGAATTAAGATGTATCCCAACAACGAGAAATATACATCTTTTTGAACACCACTATAGGGTGTACTGTTATACAGTTATGCCGTTTGGCCTAAAGAATGTTGGCGCCACATATCAACGCACCATGAACACCATATTCAAAGAGCATCTCCTAACAATAGTGGAATGCTACTTGGATGATTTGGCTATCAAAAGCAAAAGTAAAGACAATCATCTTCATGATTTGAGAATAGTGTTTAATCTCATATAGAAACACCAGTTTAAAATGAATCCAACTAAGTCTTTTATGGGAGTTTTTAGTGCAAAGTTCCTTGAATTTGTAGTCACTTCCTAGGAAATTCATCTTGATCCATATAAGATTAAAGCAATTCAAGACATGCTGCCACCTAGAAATCTCAAAAAGTTGAGAGGACTACAGGGAATGTTGATATACATATGCAGGCTTATATCAAACCTATCCGAGAGATGTCAACCATTCATATGATTAATGAAGAAAGGAGTATCGGTCATCTGGGATGATGCTTGTCAGAAAACGTTTGAAGAGATTAAGTAATATCTCATGAAGTCATTCATCCTTGTAGCTCCAATGTCAAGAATACCTTTCTTGGTATATGTGAGAGCCATGGACCATTGTTTGGGAGCCTTGTTAGACCAAAAGAATGAATTCAGACATGAACAAGTCATCTACTATTTAAGTAGAATAATGGTTAGAGCTGAATATCGATATAATCCAGTGGAAAAAGAATACCTAGTTATGGTGTTTGCAGTATAGAAAATGCTATACTACCTGGTAGGGAAAATAATCCACGTTATATCGATAGTTAATCCATTGAGAATATTAATGACCAAATCAGGATCATTAAATTCAAGATTATCTAATTGGGCTATCTTGCTATATATGATATGCATTTTATCTCACAAAAATCAATTAAGGATCAAGCTATAGCTGATTTCTTAGCTGAGCACCCAATTCCTGCATCTTCAAAACTGTACGAAGACATCCCTAATGAAATAGGTAAAGGAAATACAGTTCTAAGAGAAGGCACTCCACAAGAGACTACTGAAGCAAGTGCCACTACGGAAAAAGTCTGACAACTTTTCTTTTGCAATGCCCTCCAGAATGGGATCCAAAGGAACTGTTGTAGCAGAAGTGGGGGTTGTCATTTTCTCCCCTCAAAATAGTATCATCCCTCAAGCATATTCGTTAACCAAATCATGCTCTAATAATGTTGCTAAATACAATGCCTTGATGATTGACCTAAAGATAGTCAAATTGCTGGAGGTGAAATATTTAGAGGCATGTGGAGATTCTCAGCTCATTATCAACCAAGTCAAGGGGAATATAAAGTCAAAAATAAAGATCTCTTGCCATATTACCAAGCTGTCATAAAAATAGCTGACAACTTTAATGGCTTCTACATCAGTCATGTGCCACGTTATTAGAATAGTTATGTAGACTCATTAGTTTCTTTAACTACAACTTTAGTATTGCCCAAGAATTCTAGCAAACACATAATAGTAGGAAGTAAGGAGTTATTCTACCCAAAAATCAAACTCGAATTAGAGTTAAATTCAGGCAGGAAACAAGAAGTATATGAAATACATGCTCTTGAGCTGATCTCGAACCAAGAGACTGGTGATTTGCTTATATAAATTACGTTCTTTATGAGATATTGCCAGAAGATCTTAAAGAAGCAGCAACAATGTGAAGGAAAGCTATTCAATTTTATTATAATGCCGAAGCTCGGACATTATATAGAAAATCATATGACGAAATCCTACTTCAATGCCTTTCTAAAAATAAGAAACTCAAGAAGCACTCGAAGAAGCTCATAGTGTCATCTGTGGAGCACATCAACCAGGACTGAAACCTTGGGATAGACTCCGAAAAAAGGAATTCTATTGGCCCAAAATGAAGATAGACATAGTTGCTTATGCTAGAAAAATGTAGAGTCTGTCAAGTACATGCCGACTTCATACATTAACTACCAGAATATCTCCATCCAACAGCTACGTAATGGCCCTTTGAAATGTGAGGGAATGAACATTATTGGGTCAATTCCACCACCGTCAATAAGAGGTCACAGGTTCATATTTGTCATCACAGATTATTTCTCAATGGATTGAAATTGTTCCCCTTATCGAAGTAAAGATATCGAACGTGATCAAATTCATTAAACATCATGTCATATATCACTTCGGGGTACCTAGGAAAATTATTCATGATAACGGATCTCAATTCGTAAGTCAGTCATTCCCCATATTTTACAACAAATACCGGATTGAAAGTATAGTTTCATCGCCATACTATTC
Source organism: Dracaena cambodiana (assembly GCA_036321105.1). NCBI lineage: Eukaryota > Viridiplantae > Streptophyta > Magnoliopsida > Asparagales > Asparagaceae > Dracaena > Dracaena cambodiana. Next base: position 25,177,550 of record JAYEPQ010000012.1, on the reverse strand, counting down.
TGCAACCAATGGTTTAGCAGAAGCCCTCAACAAAATCATTGTGAAGCTCCTTAAAAAGTTTGTTTTATCAACCAACGGGATTGGAATGAAAAGCTTGGAGAATATCTCTAGGCATACCAAACTACTATCAGGACACCTACAAAAGCTGCACCTTTCTCTTGGTGTATGGATCCAAAGCAATAGTTTCGTTGGAGATCCAGATTTCATCATTATGAGTCGCATTAGCAATCAAAATGACATAGGAAGAGAAACATCGGCGAAGACTTCTAGAATTGGAAGCCCTCGATGACAAGCGTCTTGAAGCACAATAGAATATTGAACTTTATCAAACTCGAATATCCAAAACCTTTAATGAAAAGGTCAATTAGAGAATTTTCAAGAAACATGATCTGCTCCTTTCAGTAAGAAGACCGATCATAACTAATAAAAAATTTACAGGAAAATTTCAGTCAAAATGGGAAAGACTTTTTGTCATTGATGCAGTCTATTCAAATGGCGCATACCGGTTGGCAAAACGAATGGCGATAAGATAATGATGCCAATCAATGAAAAAATTTTGAAGAAGAATTATTCTTAATGTAATATGCAAGAAATCCATCATAGAAGAACTCATCATCCTTCTCTTCTTGTAGTTTGCCTTAAAGCACATTCGCTTGAATCTCATGGTCCTTTCTCCACTACTGCATATCCAAATTTCGGTACAGAATATATAAGTGGTAGTATTGGAAAATCCAACTGCCACTTCCTCCAATGGGGAATTCCATTTAACTCAAAGTAATCATAGCCACGCTGGTTATCTGGTCTATGGTAATTGTCAAAAGAGGTTTTAATCATAGCTGCATATTCGAATTTCGGTACAGTTATATAAGTGGTAATATTGGAAAATCCAACTGCCAATTCCTCCAATTAGAAAATTCATTTAACTCAAAGTGATCATGGTCAAGCCAATTATCAGGTCTCCAACGAATGTTAAAGGAGGCTTCAACGGGTATCAAGAAGAATTCCGAACCATTTAATGGTAGAATGGATTATATACAAATAGCTTATGTAATTGTAAGAAGCAATCAAGTTAAGTATTGAACAGTTTGAAATACATATCCTCTTCAATAATTCTCTATTGTATCTTCGACCGGATTAACAAATCCCTGACTGCTACCTTGAAATGTAGTAATAAGAAAATTTCATAGAGAAACTTCTTTTAATACTCCTTCTGAAGAATGCAACAAAGAATGACACATTTTCCCAACTATCTAGAAATGCGGATATAAGAAGATTTCATAGAGAAAATTCTTATAGTACTCCTTCTAAAGAATGCAGCAAAGAATGACTTATTTTTTCGACCGCTGCTCGAAAATGCGATAATAAGAAAATTTCATAGGGAAACTTCTTATAGTACTTCTTCCGAAAAATGCAGTAAAGAATGACGTATTTTTCCAAATGCCAAAAAATTCAGTAATAAAAAGATTTCATAGAGAAATTTCATATAGTACTCCTTCCGAAGAATGTAGCAAAGAATCATGTATTTTTCCGGCTATCGCGTTTTTCGGTGTATCCCCTTTCGGTATCTTGGAAAAGAGATTATAAGAGTAACAAATCATGTGATATACATACTTGAATTTTTCCCTCAACAAAAGAAAAATCCAACACTATGATTTGATCATTGGTCCGCTTAAGCATTGGAGCACATAAAGATCCTAAAGTGGTTAATGAATGTGTCTAATTCTTAACACTATTATCTCCAAAATAGGACCAATTTGTCCACAAATCAAATGGAATTTATCTACAAGGGAGAAGCTCATTTCTAATTAGCTCCACCGCAACTTTATTAGATAAAGTTCCTTTTGGGAATTCAACTACAAAGCAAATTCTATAATGTTGCAATTGGCATCTTGTTGGCCATAATTTCATCAATTTCCCCAACGGAGTACTTTAAAAAAAGAAAAAAAATCAAATTCATTTCTACCAAAATTTATCAAATTAAAAGTTACCAGTGATAAAATCAAATTCATTTCCAACAAAATTTGTCAAGTTAAAAATTATCTCTAACAAAATCAAATTTATTTCCACCAAAATTTATCAAGTTGAAAATTATCTCTAATAAAATTAAATTTATTTTCACCAAAATTTATCAAGTTAAAAATTATCTTTGACAAAATCAAATTCATTTTCACCAAAATTTGTCAAATTAAAAGTTATCTCTAACAAAATCAAATTCATTTTCACCAAAAATTTTCAAATTAAAAATATCTCTGACAAAATCAAATTCTATTTTTGTCAAGTTAAAAATTATCTCTGACAAAACTAAATTTTATTTCTACCAAATTTGTCAAGTTAATAATTACCTCTAAAAAATCAAATTCATTCCTTCAAACTTTGGTAAGTTAAACATTATCTCTGGCAATTCAAAAATCTATTATACTATAAGTCACTGAATAGCTGAAATTACAACTTGTTTAGGAAAGTTAATGATTATTTCTATTTTGTTCAAGAAAGTCATTCATTTGTTGCAAATCTATTTGGGCGTTTGAATGCCAACTCTACATTGTCAAGTTAATGATAACCTCTAGACAATATGCGAAAGTGTCAATGATGTATAAAGTTAACAGATACATCTAATCATCAGTACCAAGTTCATTCATCAAGTTAATAGTTACCTCAGAATGAATGACAATAAATTTTTTTCATCCTCCAAAATTTTTGCATTTATCATGAATTCATTATTACAGATTGCATCTAAACAAAATATTCAAGTTCATATAAAAAAGAGATACAAATTATCAAGATACAAGAGATTTAATTCTTTCTTCAATATCCCTTATTTCTAATTGGATGGTTTCGTAAGCCTGAACAGTAGCTTTTCTCCGCAGCTCCCCTTCGTTGATGGTCAGGTTACTCGAAGGATCAGACTTAAGAGCCTCTAATTCTGCTTGCTTAGCCATGAATGCCTTATTGAGATCGTCATTTTGCCTAGATAAGTCAGTAAGGATCTTCATGGTTTCTTCACGGGCATTAAGACTCTTCTCAAGATAAGCCTAAACTTTAGTAATAGTTTCCCTGATCCTCATGATGGCTTGATCTTGACTCTTGGCTAAAGTAGCAACACTCTCTATTTAAACATATCAAGAGTCGTTAGCAGATTGGATCTCATTAAGTTGAGCTTGATGAGGATCCATCTTCTTCCGAGTCTTTTTCTAAAGTCTAAGTTGCTCCTTCAACATTTTCCTGAAAGTGACTTCAATTATTTTAGACTTATCAGTCTTATGAGCCCTTAATAGAGCCTTGGCGTCACTTTGTAGTTGAGACATTATAATTCTCACTTTGTAGTTGAGACATTATAATTCTATATGAAACAGCTTTCTCCTCTCCACCAAAGCTTTCTATGCCGACAATATAATGATTCAAGATAACGACAATAGAAGTAAAGGACCTTCCTTTTAAATAAGTTGATGCAATGCTCCAGGAAATTGAAGAAGTCCTTAATGGCATACTGAAGCAGATCATCAGCAAAAGCATCAATTTCTAAAGTCTTCTAGTAGTGGCAATGAAGAAGTTGTAGGTGTAGGTAGACAAATGGCAGAAGTGGATGCAACTCCAGTAGTTTCAACAATTAAAGGCAAGTGAGGGAGCAAACTCGTCAAGAGCGAAGTAATTCGCGTTGCATCCCAAGATGAAGTAGTCCCAACAGAAGAAGCTACTTCAGTTATAACCTCAGCGGGAGCAGCGGTCTCAGCAGAAGAAACTACGTCAGATACAACTTCAGCAAGAGCAGCAACTTCAGCAAAGGGAGCATCAGTTTCAGGCACTAGTTCAGAGGCTTGAGTAGGAGATGGCAATCCTTCCGAAAAAGAATTAGAAGAAATGATAAAATAAAGTTGGGAGAAAGAAATGATTAAAGTTATGCCTTACGTGGTGAAGAACCCAAAGGTTGAGCACTCGATTCTCTAGGGCCGTACACCTCGGCTCTTTCTTCTACCGACAGAAAGGTGTACTTGCTGTGATCTAACGGGGGTGTAAAAGAGCGAACATCATCGCTGTCGACATCATCATCATTACTTGAATAATCAAGTTTTTTCAATAAATTAGAAGATGAGACCAAACCCTCCTCTATAAGTCCATTAAAGTAAAGTCATTGATTTGATGAGAGAAAACAAAATTTAGATTATGTCAAGTGAAGACTTATGATTTTGGAAAAGATCCATAGTCAGGTTATCTCCAGACATTGCCACTAGAGAGGAACCTGATACACCAACCTCTCCAACAACTTGCACCTCGTCATCATCAACGACTTGGAAGCAGGAGTCATACTATCTTCAATGATGGTCCTTGATAAATCCTCTGGGCCTGCTTGCACTTATGTATGAGGAGGTTCACTAGTAGACGAGGGCTCAACAACTGGAGCAGTAGAAGGAATTGCTGCAGTTGATTCATTAGGAAATTCAGTTATCACTTGAGTACCCTCCTCAATCCTAGTTATAGGGCCTTGGCTGTGATGTTTTTTATATAAACGAGGGTGAAAGCTCTGCTCATCCTCTTTTTCTTGTTCTTCTTCTACTTTATCGAGAGTAGAATTTGACTCCGGGAAGATCAAGGGACCATTTCTTTCCATTCCATCTGATGACAATCTTCTAGGGAGGAAACCCGAATCCTGAAGATGATCCCTCCGCTTTAGGCTGACTTGTGGAAGGAGTAGAATATGTAGTAACTGGTGCCTCTAGCTGATATGGTGATGCTGCTACATTTGTATCTTCTCTCTATTCATCATCATCATCATCACTATCTACCCCATGATCAAACTCGTCCAACCCAGGAAGTCTTGTGCTACCTACCTCTTTCTTTTGGGAGTATCATGATTTGATCTTCTTGAGACAGGTGCTCTTCATATTAAAATGAGGGGGAACGAGCAGGCGATAGAGTACCAACTACAAAAACTGAAAGATGTTTTATAAGTTCAGAGTCTTTAGGGGCAAACTGAATTGGGCTTTCATGCCACCAGGTGTAAAATGGTACCAGGCCCGAGCTCCTTCAAATAAGTTACCTTCAAATATGATGAATGCATTTGGATTTCCAGCATATAATTGATCATATCCGAACTGGCGAGAGAAATGATTTGGATAATATGGTTCAATGTAACAAGCGTCCTCTAAATGGAGAACCAAATGCCTAGGATAATTACTTATCAGCCACCAAAAACATTTAGGAGATAGAGTGGTAAAATGGTCTACAGCAGGCAAGTTTGCAAATTCTTCACTATAATCTGCATTCAGAAAGTAAGGGAAATACTTGTATAAATAATAGTTGTTGTGATGTTGAAGATGTTTCCAAATGAAAGTCATATAATGACCTTGCCATTGCGACCTTTCATAGTGTTGAACTATTGGTGCACTAAGGTCAGTCTGGGAAGGATCAAAGTCATTAGTGTAGGGCAGTGAAGGACGAACTAGGCCATACAATAAGTATATGGTAACTCTATTTGAGGATTAGGGGTTTTGTGTTTCTCGGATCCATCCTTGGTTCAAACTATCTTAACTCTACAAAATTTTTCAGTCAATAACATTAGCCCATCTTGTATATTACAAACCCTCACTAGAAGTAAGCTAAGAGGGCACCCATGTGTAAGTAATACTGCCAGGTAAACAACTCCAACAGACAATGCTTCCTTTGGAGTAGTAGGAACCACACAACATTTAAGCCACAATATTAAAAATCATGCTCATAATGCTTAATTGGATAGTTGATGCTTGGCTTGGTAATGAAAACTGTTTAAAGAAGTACTAACCTTGAAGATATCTTCATCAAACTTAGTAATGTAAGCGTTGTTTCCAAATTGAGCAAAATGTCTCTTCAACCTCTTTATCCTATTTAACAGGAAGACGAGAAAAATCAGGAGTATCGCTATCAAAATTTGGAAAAAGATAGTTCGCCCATTTCTTTTGCTTTATGCCATTATTACGTAAACTAGTTACCTGGGCACAAATGAGGTAGTGACATAATAACTCCCAGTAAGTGTCGTAAATCAGTGAGCTCTGAGCTTTAAGTATGTGAAGTTCTTCTCCCATGGGTACGTATTCTTCATATGGGATTTTTCCTATTGGTAATTCCGACACTTCGTACATCTCATGAAGTGCCAAACCCAACTCACCACATGGCATGAAGAATTCATTAGTGTCTGGATTATATAGTTTAATAACACAGAAGAAGTGAAACCGACTGGCTGGGATTCCATACTAAGCGGCCCTGAAGACTCGATACAGTATGACCTCTTTAAATAATCCTCAAAGGTCGCTAGAAAATGATCGGTTAACATTTCCCACTAGCCCTTTGAAGAAGAGTTAACCCATCCCAATGGTTGAAAATCTTGACAGGAAAAATCTCCATTTGCATTCACAAATTGATGGAGAAATGTGTTGATAGCTCGAGCAATTTCATCAAGAGGAAACTCCTTCAGCGACCTCAGAACTAATCCTGATACATGTCTTCTGGTAGCAAGTGAATATGCACCGTGAGAGCTAAATCCACCTAACATACTCCGTCCTGTGCTTTTGTCAAGGGCCAATTCATAAGCCTCGGGATGGAAACCGACTGGAGGTAAATTTAGGGGTAAGATCTCTCCATGTTTGGAAGAAACAGATGACGTCCCATGATCTGATGGAGCCACTTATATTCTCCATCATACAAATTGTCATCAGAAGTGCAAATCGAATCGCCAAATAAAAAATGAGACTTGCCCATCGGTTTCCTATTCTTCTCTTTAAATGGGACACCTGTCATAATTTCTCATAGTGTTGAGGAATTTGAGACTTAAATCTTGCCTCTCCTTTCCCGGTTGCTGGATGAGACACAGATAGAAAATTCACTTCGGAGTCAAAATTGAAATTCACCATCATATCCACCAACATGGCCAAAATAGTGCTTATTGGAAGGTGGATTTAAAGCGTAGTTCACTGCACCAATTAAAAGAAAAAAAAAGAGAGTTAGACAAATCAATGCAAGAATGAGTTATGTACAAATTCAAAATGCGGATCACAAGTCCTTTGAGACCCAGGTTTTAAATCAAAAAGATAAAATTTTTCAGGTTTTATCTTAAAAATCCAAAACACGGATTGTAAGTCCTTGGAGACCTGCGTTTCAAATTAAAAAGATAAACTTTTTCAAGTTTAATCTTAAAAATCCAAAACGCTGATCACAAGTCCTTGGAAACCCGCATTTCAAATTAAAAAGATAAACTTTTCAAATTTAATCTTAAAGATCTAAAATGCGGACCAGGTCTTTGGAGACCTGTGTTTCAAACAAGTTTAATCTTAAAAATCCAAAACGCTGGTTATGTCTATGGAGACCCGCGTTTCAAATCAAAAGATAAAATTTTTCAAGTTTAGTCTTAAAAATCTAAATGCAAATCAGGACTATGGAGATCCACGTTTCAATTTTAAATGATAAACTTTTTGAAGTTTTATCTTTAAGATCTAAACATAGATCGTAGACCCATGTTTTCAAAGTTAATTTTTTTTAGTTCAATAACAATCCATAGCGACGAATCATCAAAATTAAACGAAACAAAACTCGTTAGCTTACCGCAAATCATAGGTTCTTCCCGAACTATGGCCAGAGAAGAGCTAGAGATGGCTTGAGGGTCTTGAGAGCTGCTGGCGGCTTGGCTAGAGGATGAAGATTTCCTCGTCATTTTCTCCGTAAGAGTTCTAGAAGACCTTAACTCAGAAAAGCCCGAAGCCTAAAAGAAGAAGAGTTTGAAGAAGCTTGAAGATGAAGAGCTTGAAGAAGCTTGGAAGTGAAGAAAGCTCGAGAGCTCGAATTTTTTAAGTCAGAATGACGGTTGAAAAAGACTTGGCGTCTTATATAGAAGATTTGATGGCCAAGATTTTCGGCCCAAATCTCGATGAGATTTCATCATTATAAGCACAGGGGCGCTTCAATCTCTGTGCAGAAAGGCAGCAAAAGCAACGACGCTTCAAATACGTTGCTCGAAATGTAGACTAGCATTTTTAGATGCAGAGTTGTGTTTTCCTTATTAAACATAGACTCACGTCTTTAGGCACAGGGTTGCGTTTTAGCCCAAAATTAAGTATTCCATATATTCTAAGATTTCAAAATAATTTCAAAGTTATAGAATTTTGAAAACTTTGGAGAGAGTTTTGTGAGTGAATTTTTTGAAAATAAAAGTGAAATGCATTTATAAAATCAAAACATGGACCTTTGAGGGTTGCGTTAGGATTTTATGATGTCAAGAGATAAAATATCTTTCAAATACAAGAAAACGCTAACCTATGAAGGTCGTAATTTGATCTCATGATGTCAAGAAACATGAGATCTCTCCTAATATAGAAAAACACGACCCTTAAGAGCATTAAAAATTGCCCTAAAATTAAAAGCATGGATCATCATTAGAGAGCCGCATTTTTAAGCAAAAGGCTGAGATTGAGTATGGACTATGGCCACATCTTAATTTCTAAAACCTTAGAAAATTAAGAATATTCCTATTTGACCTTAAAATGCAAAGTTAGACCCGTGTTTCAAATTCAGGGTTGCATTTTGATCACAGAACCTTGTAAAGTTATGGATAACCCCATTTCAATACAAACATAGGGTCTAGCTGAGAAGCTAACACATGGATCATCAATTAAAGAGATATTCGCCTTTTGAACTATCTTCTGAGCTCATGATTAAAACTAAATATAATTAAAATGTGAACCTAGAGGGTCACGTTTTGACTTCAAAAACTCAAAGGATAACAACAATTCTCATTTGTACCCAAATGTGGGTCTAACCAAGCAAAATATGTTGCTGAAAACTAAAATACAGATCATCAATTACAGAGAGATCTGTATTCTAGGCTCATAGTTGGAGCTAAGAAATAATCAAAATGCAAAACTCAAAGGGTCATGTTTTCATTCAAAAGCCTCAAGATGCAAAAATTATCTTCATTGACACCCAAATGCGGGTCTACAAGGAGCTAAAACGTGGATCTAAAGGCTGAGATCTGTATTTCAGTTACAAATCCAGAGGATTTAAGATTTCAGATACAATCCTGGAAGTTTAAAACAAATCCAGTGGATTAAAGATAGAAAATTAATATTTAAATCAAGGAGGCTTTTAATTAGACAGTTACATCAATTCAAAGGTCTCAAGACCTCTATAAATGCCAAAGGCTGAGCTAAGAAAGGGGTTAGATTATCTCCACTTGAGCACTTGTGCTAAATATCTAGAGTCTTTTGCATCCAAAAGCTTTGCAAAAGTCGCCAACTGCAGAATTTGCATTCAGATCATCAACGAAGAGCAGGATTGTTCTCTAAGACTAAAGCAGAATCCAGTCTTAAACAAAGAGGAAATTAAGTTAATTCCTCATCTTCTGTAAATGGGCAACCATTCTTAATGTAATCTCTTTTTAAGTTTTCAATAACATCAGTTGTAAATGAGCAACCATTCTAGATAGTGAGAATCCTTTGAGTGCTTTGGAATTTCCAAGTAGTGTTTCAATCATTATCAATTTACTTTGAATATATTACCATTCTTTGGATTTTCAATATTAATTGCACCATGCGGTTACACAGTTATAATTATGAATGGTTATGTCTATCGTGAATGCAATTTTTCCAGAAATAGATGAAGGCCTGAATCATATAAGAGTACTTTATCAGGAGGATGAAAAACATGGCGTGTGATATGGTGATTATACCATATTCTCATTTTCTCCATTGAAATGCATGAATTGTCATATGCATCACGTCTTATCCTCCCAATTCATTTATTTGTAGCTTTCATAATAGTCCAGCCAAATTGAGATCTAGATTAACTGATTTCATTCCTCAATATGCCTTATGCTCTATCCTTATAATCAAATGACAAGTTTTTCCATAAATTATCGTATATGAAGACATGTCCAAGAGTGTTTTATATGCGGTACGTAAGTCAATAAAGCATCGGTTAGTCTAAACGACCAATCTTTGAGAGACAGATTAACCATTTTCTCTAGAATTTGCTTGATTTTTCTATTTTCCAATTCAACTTATCCATTTGACTGTGGGTGATAAGGTGTAGAAATCTTATGCGTTATGTGATACTTCTTCATCAAATTTTCAAAGGTTTTATTGCAAAAATAGGAAACCCCATCACTAATTATGGTTTTAGGAACTCAAAATATAGACAATATATGTTCCTTTACAAATTTTATAATAGCTTGTTGATTATTGTTTCTATATGTTGCAGCTTCTACCCATTTAGAGATGTAATCGACTATTACGAGAATATAAACATATATGATAGAAATAGAAAATAGTCCCATAAAGTCAATACCCCAACAATCGAATATCTCAATTGTAAGTATGGGTGTTAGAGGTATATCACTTTTCATAGTAAACGCTCCTAATTTCTAACACGACTCGCATCGCTTATAAATATCATATGTAACTTTAAACATGGTAGGCTAATAGAAACCATATTAGAGTATTTTGGCAACTATTTTTTTAGATGAAAAGTGGCTCCCACATGATTTTGTATGACAGAAAGCAATTATACTTTGAATCTCATCATCAGGCATACAATGCCTAATGATTTGATCTGAGCATTATTTAAATAAGTAAGTTGAAAAAGAAATAGTGTACCTCATATAAGAATAATTATTTATCTTGCGCACTCTAGTGATTCGGCATTTTACCTACAACAAGACAATTAATAGTGTCAGCGTTACCAAGGAGTTGTTTTGATTAAAAATAACTGCTTACCAGAGAACGAGTCCCTAATTAGTTGCTTGTCATTTTCAAAAATTAGTCTAGAGAGGTGGTCTGCAACTATATTCTCTACTCGCTTTTTGTCTTTAATTTCAAGATCAAACTCTTGGAGCAATAGTGTCCATCGGATTAGTCATGGCTTTGCATCTTTCTTAAGATTTTGTTCAGGCAGCAATCCTTGCTGGGAAGAGCTGAGAGGAGAATATTATGTTGGGAATGGAGGAATCAAGGAAGGGTTATACAATCTACAGTCATCTAAATTTGATTTGTATACCAGGTAACTTGTCATATATCTGAAGGCGCACACACATATTGAAGGGTGAAATTTGTATTGAAATATTACTAGTGTCTTATGTGGGTAAGAAAAGTCCTCCCCAAAGATATATATATATATATATATATATATATATATATATAGAGAGAGAGAGAGAGAGAGAGAGAGAGAGAGAGAGAGAGAGGTTCAATGATGACAAGTTGCTGTTACGCTACTGTGTTTATGTTCTGCAACTTCTAGATAAATTGGCTAAATGTAATGCTTAAACCCAACTTTGTATTGGCTTCGTCACCACATTTTATACTCCATGCAACTCTATTTATGCATACTGGAGGGATGGTCTGCTTGCTTCCGGAATGGGTAGCCAGTATGGTAAGCTTATGTCAATAGCACCATCATTAGTGTTTGTGGTAAGGCTAAGTTGCAGCTGCCAAACCAATAGCCTACATTCCTTATTGCCCAATAGCCTACATTCCTTATTGCTCCCATTTATTTCACAATATATAAAAAAAACATGGGAAACAATATCGATGTAGGAGAGTGGCCAAATGAGCTCACCAGAAAGAACACTGAAAACTGAAAAACAAGATTGTGCTTATAGATTTTTGTGTTGCTGGTGTCACCTTTGTGTTTGATCTCATACTTGCAAGGATGTATTTGATCTCGTACTTGGAAGGAAGTGACATGAACATTGTTACCTTTATTGGATATTAATGTTTAAAATTCATCCATAATAAACGTGTGCAATCATAATAAATGTGTTGTGAAGCGCGAGGTGATGCATCTCAATCAAGGATAAACTCTCTTCGTTAGTTTGGTGCTGTAATAATCCTGATTTGTATCGGTTTATTTCATATTATTCGTATCAGTATGGAAGGATATTGATACGAATAGATACTAAGTAAATTGAGTTATATTTTTCAATTTAGTTTTCAATTTTAAATATTGCAGAGTAGGGATTTCTTATTTTGATATTTTTCTTGAATATTTCTGGATCGGTCGATTTTCGAGAAAATATTCGATTAAAAAAATTAAATTAAATCAAGAATTTAAATTTTAACCTCCTCTCAACTTCAAAATTATCTCCAGAAGTTCAACAATAATCCTTGCAATAGGAGACATGAATACATTTTTAAATCTTTTAAATTTGTGATTTTTTTATGTATTCACATCATATATAGTATCAGAGACATTATCAAACTTTTTTCAAAATTATAAATACTCAAATTTTCGTATTCACATCATATATAGTATCAGAGACATTATCAAACTTTTTTATAAATACTCAAATTTTCATTTATCTTGAGTTTCATTGTATGTATCATACTATACATGTTATATATGTGCAGAACATATCGCTGTCCAGATATATATAAGAGTCCATATATACATAATAGTCTATTGTAGAACTTGGAACTTTTATAATTTCTGCATCTTAACTGATCTCATTCCAATGCTATTAGAAAGATGATTTGATAATTTACAATTTGTCCAACTATATCAGATCTTAATTTAGCTATTTACCTAGTCAAAAATTACTTAGAAGTTACATCATTACTGCTGCACCAGATCAGTAGCTCAGCAGCAACATATTCATAGTAGAGTAGCCATACGTTTTATTATAGAACTCAAATTGTGCTCAATCAAGTTTCCTTGGGAGCGAATTTAATTATCTACGACTGATATAAATCCTAAATTCTAATTTAATATTTATCATGGTCAAATTGGACCTGAAAGATCCTTTGCTACTATATCAGGTCCATAGTAGAATAATCATAATTTTTTGCTTTAGAAATCCAATTTGGCTCATTCAAGATTAATTGAAAATATGAATAAATTCTCTACACTATATAAAATCTTAATCTCTAATTCTTTTTTGTGCTAGCCAAACGAAACCTGGAAGACTAACTTGTCCATTGAGTTACAGCAATATAAGCACATATATCATGTCAGTGTATATACTACTTGATTAATGATATGATACACGCGTGCATGTTCATTAAATCTTATTATTACCTGTACATATTGATTTTAGACATGTCATAGCTTATGTCTTGACATATATTCCATGTTCGTGCATATACCACTTGATACAAGATATGATATGTATGCACACATATTTAATTATGCAGATTATTACTTGTACATATTATTCTTTCTTAGAAATGATACTTTACGCGCATGAACATGTCCTGTAATTCTTGAACCTACTAGTATTACTCTTGTACCTATCAGTATTGCTGTTCATGTTGTTTCATATTCACATGGCCATTAATACATGTACCTTTATTAAATATGACACCTCAATACAGTGATACTTAGCGTATACTATGTTTCATAGGATCTTCATTTTGTGTGTGTGTGTGCGCGTGTGTCTATATATATATATATTACTTTGGTTTGTATATGCTTATGTATTATTCTAGTTCTGTCCGTGGAATCCGGACACTCTTGTATATATTCAATACTTTTGTTTTAATCTTATATTGTATTTGATTCTATATGAGAAACCTTTTGATGTACATATTGTTTATCATTTTCATATATCTATTTTTGGATATTGCGGTATTCATGTTTGTGATATTGTGCACATAGATTCAGATCTGTGGTACATATCTCATATTGTGCGCTTCTATATCTCTTTCTCATGATTGTATGAGAAAAAAAATGGTTTCGTGCAATTCGGTATTGAGAGTGCCCACCAATGATACCCTATCATTATTGGGACACAATCTCAGACCCACCAGTGTGATTTGACGCGTCACAGAGTGGTATCAAATCGGCCAATATAATATTAATTGACCTATGACCTTACGATTCTACCACATACATACAAACAATATCCATTAACATTTTATTGTTTCCCTATCTTGTTTTATATCTCATTCATTATTTTTTATCCTGATTCCATCCTTATTCTTTTATTTCTAGAGAAATAACTTCCCATCGTCAAGAGAGGACAACTCAGGGGCTCCTCGGGGGGGGTGTGACCAGATGAGGAAGTTTATGCATGCCATGATGGTGCACAATGCATTGCTTAAGGTAGGACTTGAGGCAGCACTAGCCTAAAATGTCCATCTTAAAAAACAATTTTCCAGAAAATAAGTGAAGTCATATATCATACAACACTTTATTGGACGGATTAAACATACAACATAAAATGTGTCGATTTCATCTTTTCCTTAAAAATACATGTATTTTCATACGTATCACGCCTCGACTCTTATAATTCATTAAGTTGAAGTTTTTTTTAATGGGCATGCAGAGTTTAAATCCAAATTAACTATTTTAATTGACCAATACGCTTTATGTTCAATTTCAACTAGGAGACAAGAAGTTTTTCTGTAAACTATTCGATACAGAGATATGTCTAAGGATGTCTTATAAGCTGTACTATAAGCCCATAGAGCATCAACGAATCGAAATGACTTGCGAAATGATGCACCGTTTTCTCTAAGATTTGTTCCTTCCCTATTAGCAAGCTCGATGTTTGATTGTGACTGATACGGTGTGGAGATTTTATGCGTGATCTGGTACTTTTTAATCAAATTCTCAAAGGCTCTATTGTAGAAATGGAAACTCTCTGAGAAATCGCAAATCTAGATAATATGTGATTTTGAGAAATTTGATTATGGTATAGTGATCATTATTCTGACATGATGCAGCTTCCACCCTCCAAACATTATTTGATTTTTTTTTTTCAGTTATACACCAATGGATCGATATGTTGTACTGGGCATGGTTGGTGACTTTGATGATGACTCGATCTCCTTCTCGGGTATAGATGGTTGGCCCGGGGTACATAACATTAACAGTAACAATGGGTTTGGCATGAAGGAATCTACTCACATTCTTCACTACGATCTGAGCACTAAGCACCGAGGAAGCAGGTACATGAATGAACACATTGAGATATTGCAAGTCTCAAGTATGTAAAGATTAAAAGTAGCTATTACTTGCATCAAACTGATACTTCTTAATGGTAGCCTCTGAAGGAACAGAGCTAAATGCAACAGAAGATACGAAGAGGAGGATGAAAGACCGAGCAGAGGTGAGACCTATTGTACAAGAACCAGGTGCTATACGATGGGTGAAAGGATACATTGATTCTTCGTATATTTATTATATGGATGGTTGTTAGAGCCGAAAATGGTTATGGTTGGATAAGCTAAGGTGCAAGGGTTGCATACTCATGCTTGTAAGCAGAACGGTGGAGGAGACTATAAAAAAGTTTGACATTTTTTGTTTGTGATTGCATGGGAGTAATAAAATCATGCTGAGCAGTTTGAGGGGTATGTGAGGCCAACCCATGGATACCCCATGGATACCCTAGCCAAGGAAAGACCTTTATATTTGTCTTAAAGACAAAGGAGATGGATGAAGAGATGCACTTTGTGTAGGTTCTCAGAAAACAAAACTCTCTATATGGTTTCTTATTTTTGAGAATTCCAGGATGTAGTCTCAGTAGTAGTCACTCTCAGTAGTAGAGCCACTTCTAACTAGTAAACTTTGTAATTGATGAGTCACCATGCTCTCCATGTATTATTAAATATTTTGGTATGGCTCTTACACTAGTCGCCAAGCAAAGTATACCTAGTCCAAACTCTGCTTCTCTTGCTCATGTGAGGTTGACCGTGGTCTTAGCCATCGGCAACAGATCTCTCTCCATCATGTTTTCCAGAAAAAAGACCATTGCCAGGATAGTAGGAGTGCAACTATCACCTTCATCTTGAGGCAGAAGATAAGTTGTTTTTTTGGGGAACGGTGGCCCACTGAATATTGCAAATATTAACGTCGTACACTGATGCGGCTAATTCATTAACAGTCAGCTTAGATTCGATTTTCAATAACTAAAGATGATGAAAGGATATAAAGTAATTCAAAACCAAAAGGTTGCATAAAAAATTGCATGAGAGATTACAAGCAAAATAAAAGAAAATTACAACTTCTGAAAACGGATTACAAGGGTAAGGAAAAGACGCAACTCCTTTTCCCTTTTAATTTTGTGAGAACTTTAGGCAGTCTGGCATCTTCCATTGACGATCCGAATGTCACGTCGACTGATTTCTCCAATACCAAACTATGGCCAGAGGAGAAAAAGATGGAACTCCACTCTCTGGATTTTCCCTGAATCTCTATCTTTTTTATCTCTAACAGTTTCGTGACGTTTTCTTTCAGTCTGTGAAATTCTCTTCCGTGGTTCCTCTCCTTTTTTTGTTGAGAGAGAAGTCTTCTTTTTTTAGACTCTGGGAATTCTTTTTTTTTTTGACTCTCCCTTCTCTCTATTTAGAGAGGCGATTTTATAGATCTGGAAAGGTAACCGCTCCCGTAAGTAGAGCGCAAGCGCGATGTGGAGTACGAACCCGAACTTGGAGTGTAGCACGCGTGAAGCGAATTGCACGAAGCAAGCTACGTCCTAGAGCGCATGCGTAGTGCAACGCCCCTTGCAGATGTGCGCGCAACACTTCTGGGGCTCGTGCGCATGCCTCTTGCGGGTGCGAGTGCAGTGCCCCTTGCAAGGGCACACGTGAGTGCCCCTTGCGGATGCGTGCAACGCTCCTTGTGGGGTCACGTGTGCGTGCCCCTTGTGGGTGCGCGCGCAGTGCCTCCGGGGCACGCATGCGTTCTCCTTGTGGGTGCACGCACAGTGCCCCACGTAGGGACACACGAGCGTGCCCCGTGCACGTGCGTGCTCCTTGCAGGTGCACGTGCAGCATCCCATGCAGGGGCATGTGTGCGTGCCCCTTGCGGGTGCACGCATAGCGCCCCATGTAGGGGCGCGCTTGTAGCATCCTTACAGCACGTGTGTAGCACTTTTGAGCGGGCGTGTGCCCCTACAGAGGCCCTTTGGAGCACGCGTGTGTCCCTTGCGGGTGCGTGCAGCGCATTCGCGGGCACGCACAACACCCTCTGAATCATGGGCATGCATGGTAGGTTCTAGGTGTGCACGGTGCATCTTGGGCGTGCGCAATGCTGCGGACATGTGTTGCGCCTCGAGCGCGACCCCATTTGGGATAAAACGGTGGAAGAGATATGATCAAATAAAAATGTGATTCATACTATTCCTAATTTTTTTTTGTATTTTTTTACAGAATCAGAGACACAGAATACAGATACCAGGAAAATGTTGTGGGGTTTTGTACCTGAAGAGCCGCGAAATGGCGGTGTATGCCGCTAATTCGGGGCCAAAATAGGGTCGTACACTTGTTTTTTCAGTGCACTCCAAATGCTTATTTAGTCTTGTTTACTTTCCTGTATCTGCACTTTCGTGTCCCTGCACACTCAACACACACTGTTAATCCTGTAAAACGTCAGAAAAGCAAGAAAAATACTGTCGATCCGCGACAACGGCACCAAAAAACTTGATGTGATATTTACTGCAAGCACACAATATCGGTGTAGCACTGTACAGGTCGTCCTACAGGGATCTAAGGTATTTTTGCGTTACTTACTCTTTCCTTAGTCTAACGGACTAACTATGAGTTTTTAGATTGGATTTGTTACTATCTAAATAGCCTAGGATTTAGAATCCACTAATTTCCAACCATATTCTTACTTCTATTATCTTCTTCTATCATAAAAATTTGATCTTTTTAGTTTAATCTTTATTTAAAATACCCTAAGAATGAGCTATCAAGTGGTGTGCAAGTATAACTCATCAAAAATACTACTTTTCATAAAAAAATAAACTAAATCTTAAGATAATTCAATGAAAAAGATAAAATCAACAACCCCAAACCCTAACTTAGTATAGGCTATCAAGAAACTTAATTCAAGTATAACTTATCAAAGTCTTATTCTTCGAGTTCTTGTATTTTAATCTTTTTATAGAAAAATTATGTCTTTATTTATTTTATTTAAGAAGAAAAATATAGAAAGTATTTACATGGTGGATCGTAGCTTCATCTATATCCTAGAGCTAAACTAATTAGCTACTCATATTTTTAATAAGCAAAATCAAATTTTTATTCATGAATATGGTTAACCCTAATCTAGAAAGCAGTAAAACCTAAACTAGAAAGCGATTAACTCTATCTAGAAAGCAAGTAAAGATCTCAAAACAATGGCTTATCTCTGGAGCACGGTGTTGTAGTCGTCACCCTCAGCAAATCTCTAATTTTATTAATGAGAAAACGAGTACAAAATTCCAGGATTCTTTCTAGAATACAAAGATACGGCCAATATATAGGCTTTGGAAAACGAAATCCAATTCTAATATAATTGTGAAACCACAAAACTACAACGAAGTTACGGGAGAAAAGTGGAATGGTGGGGCCCACATTAGGCCGCCATTTAGCTTAAATTACCGCTAATTAGAGGCTCAAATAATGAATTAATTTCTGAATTTTCTTCCGCTCGAGTACTGTCTAATTTTGAGTTTATTATGATGACTGTAATGTATTTTGACTCTCTGCAGTATCGTGGTCTCGTAGTCTCGCCCACTTTAGAATTTTTTTGGACTTTGATTTCCTACTCCAACTATGATTTCATATTATCTCCTTGTATGAATTGGATTATTTGAAAAAGACACTAAAAATACCCGATAATATTTATTTATATACAAAAATAGATAAAGTATGGGAGGAAAGATACAACATATGATACTCATCATCATATTACAGCAAAAAAAATGGGCAAAAAAGTAAAAAATAAACAATAAATTTTTACTTAGAATAATAATAAATTCTTTTTCCTTACATTCAATAAAATTGTAGCCATATGAACTAATTGAAATTTTTATAAGAAAATAACTATTAAAGATGTTATACATCTTGTAGCTCTGCATACTCTTGAAAATGCATTATGTCATGCTCAGTTTCCGACGAGTTTACCTCTAAGTAACAATCTGCATCTGATCATGTATAACCAAGATCGTCAGTAAAGTGATCTAATAATATATAACAAAATATATAAAAATAATAATATCTCTGTAACATACAAAATCATGTATAATTAAAATTATTGGAAATCTTATATTTTACAACTTTATATGTCAAATCAATTAGTCTCATAGTCAATATCTTTTAAATTTAGAAATTTAGAAAGGTATGAACTTATCTTGTATGAATGCATCTCTGTGTACTCTCGAAAAAATAGAACAGTAATTTGATCAAAGCCTATACCAATCCTTCCTAAAAGGAAAATAGTGGCGTAGTTTTGATTGGAGCCTATCTCAACCTTCCCACATAGGAAACAGTGGCAATTTTGATTGGAGTCTATCTCGATCCTCTCAAAAAGGAAAACAGTGGAGCAGTTACATTCAGCCATCAAATTATATAAATCCTTAGTTTTCCCATAAACTCGGTGTATTTCAATTTCAGTGTCAATTATTCAATTCAGTAAATTCAGTTTATTATATGGAATGGTGATTATTATTAAAGTTTAGTATTCGATAATAGTAGTAGTAATCTATCACCTATCAAATATTATAGCAATCGTGTCTTATCGTGTATTGTTCTTATTCATTGAGTTTCTAAGTACATAATTAAATATTTAATAAAATAAAACAGAAAAATATAGAAAATAAAGTATAATATTAGCATGTTTATGAGTGAGTTGGACTCATCTTGGCCTTAATCTATGATGGATCCAAATCTTTGGCTTGAAAGGTTTTGAAATCTTAAAAGGTGCTCCAAATTTCCTTGGTTGAACTCTTTTATCTTTTTTCCTCTTTTCCCCCTCTTTCTCTCATGTTTTGCACTCATGTTGTGTTTAAGAAGAGAGAGCTGGTTAGGGCCTTTTTATAGGGGGTTAAAAGTACTATTTTGACTTATGGTAGGAAAGTCAAATATAAATTCTAATAGAATTCACTATCCTAATTAAAAATAGAATCCCAAGAGGTATGGAACCCAAATTTAAATAACAATCCTAAAAGATATGGAAACAAAATTTAAATAGAAATTCTAAAAGATATAGAAATCAAATTTAAATATGAATCCTTAAAGATATAGAAACGAAATTTAATCCACATCTTAATAGGTATAGGAACCAAATTTAAATTATATCTAATTAATTGGATGAGTTGAATTCTACATTAATTAGGCAAATATATTTTATACCTCAACTAGGATTTGAATTTGTTACTATTTAGATTAAATATCTAGTCAAATTAGAATCCAATTGG